>JAOXJM010000004.1:136446-172210 GCA_026413425.1 Tringa solitaria
TGGGGTGGGGTGGGGTGGGTGGGAATCACTAAACTGGTAAACCATTAATTTGTTCATTACATTTTGTAAAATTTGTAAAATTTATTCTAAAAATCTGTAAAAAGAGGTGACACATAGAACTACAAATCAATGAATACTGGATAATTTGGTTAAAAAAAAATTCAAATTAATTAGTGGACACAGATATACATACTATAGAAGACAGAAGAATGTCTGAGGTCCCCATTAAAAGAACGTCATCATTAACAAATCTTTGAAGCAACTAACAACTATGAAAAAAAATTAACGGCTTCATCTGTTTGCTTTTTGAAATTAATTTCCACTAGGTCCTTCGCAAGCATTATTAGATACATAGACACTAAGTTCAGTTTTGCTTGAGAAGTAGATCAAACTGAGAAAGATTCTGCTGTTAAGTCAAAGCATCATAATCCTTGCAACTGAAGATTTATTTTTTAATGAAATCTACATGATTTCATTGTATCTGCCCAAAGCAAAGAGATTTTTGAAGCTTTATGCATATTACATTTCCAATTACACTTTTTTAGTTTTAAGTGACCTATGGGTCTTGATATTGCTGAAATATAATGTAATTAACCAAAACAGCCTCAAAAATAAGGGTGCTGCCTACAGATATCACCACAATATCATATTATTAAGAAAAGATCTAAGATTAATTATTTAAGATTTATCCTTTTAAAGGACTGTTGAGCATTAACTTTGTCTTTCCACATGAAATACAAAAACAAAGCAAAATCCCAAAATCCCTATTGCCATTGCAGTCATTGTAACTTTGTAATTTCAAGAGAATGGGATTTTTCCCCATGACAACCTTCAACAATTTTGCAGTCTTTTAAGTTATTATTTTCTTAAGCTCTTGGGGAACCTCCAATCACAATTCTCCAGTTAACTGAGATTTTAAATATTCTCCATCTCATAAACGGGACTTAATGAAGATTTTGCCTTGAAGCCTACTTTCATTCATTTTAACTAAATGAAGATCTCACCTAGAGAATTAAAACATCTTTTTAATAGTTATCTGTCTTCTGAAGAGAAGAACTACTGTGCAGTTATTAGTACAACATCATCAGAAAGTGAATACTTTGGAAGCAACAGAGTCTCCTCAAATAAAGTCAATGCCAGAGAACCACCTGCTTGCTGGGAAAGTGAATGAAGGGTCCAGAGATGGACAGAAATTCTTCTTTAAAATAATTACCGCAGGAAAATCTCCCAAGATCAGGATCTTCCGCAGATCTAAAAATTCCAAGTAGCACTTGAAAGATAAATGGAAAGGTTGCTGATTTGAATTCAAAACCTCAGATTTGAGATTTCTGCCACTACTGTGTGTAAGTCCCGACAGTTTTAAAAAGCAGAAGTAGGCAGTATACGTCTCAAATTCCAGAATGAAATGTTTTTCATCATTTGCATCACCATGCGGTGATGCAAAATGCCTGCTTATATTTGCCGAAGGATCAAATGTACTTAAAACAAGATGTGAAAAACTAGCAAATATGAGCTTACAATCACATTGCCAACTTGCCTTTACAGAGTAACTCACTCACATAAGAAATGAAACATTACAATTATATTAGAAACTAAAGAGAGCTCATAAATAGTATTTCTTTAGTGTCTGCCTCATACAAAGGTCTTATATTTGCAGAACTTTCATTCCTCTCCCTGCACCCCCCCACTTCAGAGCAGTGCAGAGGGAAAGGCATGAGCAGAGGCTCTACAGATCTCCATCTCTCATCTGCAGTGATGGTATCTCTCTTGTCAGTAATAATGTCTCCTGGCACAGGCAACACTCACTCCTCCGAACAAGCGACAGGCACACACTGGCACAATGGTTGTTGACAGCCGTAAGAGAGATCCAGCATCTGCGTCCCGGGAAAAAGGAAAACGTTACAGGAATTGAATGCAACTTTTTGAGGGGAGAATTACAAGCCTGATCTGCTCTCGTTACTTACCTTTGTGTCGCTAACAAAATGATAAGAGACTATGTAGGGAATCTGTGCTGAAGTCTGTTTTAGTAGAGTTAAAAGACTTACACGGTGTCTGAAAATCAGACCATCTCAAGAAAACATCTGTACTTTGATGCAGACTTCTCAGGCAACAAGGTATTTTATGACATGCTTGGTCGATGAATAATTTTAGTGATAGTAAAATTTAAAAATCTATACCTAAATTTACTATAAGGCTAACAGTCTGAAAGCAGTAATACTCCTATGACTGCAGCATTTAGGATGTATCACATTATACAAGGAATTTCTGTGTTAACTGAAAACTGTATTTTTAGAAATGAGTTACTCATTTATTGAGTACCAGGGAGAGGCACATGTATGTTATACAATATGCCTCCCCCAGAACTATAAGGGCCGAGAGAATGAAGAAATCTTCACATTTATGCAGGCAGGCCTCTGAGCATACTAAAGACTTTCCTTTCTTTCTAGCATTCAAGATTCAAAATCCTGACCTTTTCACTAGTACAGTCTCAGCAGAAACCCCATATGCAAGAGCAGTACTGCTGCTTCCTTGCTGAGCACAGATGCACAGAGAAGGAACCTTATTAATATGTAAATGGAAGAAGATAAGATAACATTAAAAATCCTTTGCATGAAACAAGACAACAATATTTACTAAAATTACTCTTCAACCCAGGAGCAAAGAAAATAAACAACTAAAAATAAATGAAAAATAATTCTTAACTGATTCTGTTTATGCTCCTATGTTTATTCTAAAATTGGCAAATAGACTCCTATAGGAAAGAAGATCTGCTCACTGACAAATAATTAAACCAAAGTGGACACATACTGAAACTTCCCATTTGTACATCTGAGGAGATACTAAGGATTGAAAGGTGTGGAAGAATACGCGCATGCTGGGAAGAGGTGATCATCTGAAAAAAGATGATGCAACGAAATGGAAATGAAAATGTAAAAAAAGGATGAAAGTTAGACAATCAGCTTATAGGACAGCACTAAGCAGCAGTTCTGCTATGCTGAAGGATGAGCCGAAGAATAATCCATCATTTGCAGCTTATCACAATATAGAAACTACTGGTCACAGAAGAGCAACTCAAAGACATTTTCACATTTCAATTATACAGCAAAGAAAGCCAAAAAAACCCCCACATTGGAGCCCATTCAGTATTAGCTTTGCTAGCAAAACAGTTTATTATTCCCTCTACTAATGTGGGTACCAACAAACAGACAGACGTTGGAACGATGACTAAAACGGAGTGTTTTGTTTCACAGTAAACCAGCTATAACACTGATCCTGCGTGTAAAACCTTCAGGCGACTATGACTGAGATCAGGAAAAAATTACAAATTTGATCAACCAAGGAGATAAGTGTTAAATAAATAAATATGTCATAATACAAATGATTCATATCCTTCCATAATGCTTTTGTTTACTGCAAAATACTAACACCAACTTTGAATCTCTGAGAAGTAATACAACCATTTTCAGAGTAACAGGGAAATGTTGTGTCTATTTTTCCAGTGTGTTCTGTAAGAACACTCACCGAGCTAACCTGATTGATTTCCCTACAACATACTACCTTTCTCCTATTAAAGTCACAGTGGTTGGTTGTCAAATAGGAGTTACTTTAATCAAAAAAATTAGAGAAAACACACCTCGCGTTAAATCCTGCACTGCATACACTCCAAACAGTTGAGAGGGCTATTTCTGCCAAGTGCTTTGATTCCCTGGAGCATCGAGCTGTTAACTACATATGCACGCGTGGAAGTAGGTCGAGAGTACTATTCTGTTATGCATTGTAACACAGAGAATGAGTTCTTTAAATACAGCTAGAATTCGCATAGTACTTAAACAGAATGAGTGCAAGAAACAGAACTATCTTCCCAAAGATGTTTGCTCCGTGCAAATCTAGCTTATGCAATGTCCCCCAAGTGAAATCTCCAATCTAGAATCTGAAACTCTTTCATTCCTTATTGCCATTGTCAGCCTTAAGGTTTATTTTTAGATACTTTGTCACATAAATGTTCTGCAACCAAAAAAGTTTCCATCTTTCCTGATTTCCTACTGTTCTGAAGAAGAGATTAAGAGAGAGAACTAAAACTGACAGACCCGTTAAAATGAGGCAGTGAGCTTTTAATGGTTTTCCTTTTTATCTGACAGCTCAGATCATCTCTCATTTCAGTGGGGCATGAAGAAAATGCTCTTCAGATTTTTACCCTCAAACTTGAGGACAGACCTTTTCTAGCCTTATTCAATAATCCCATTCTTCAAATATCTTGCTTTCATATTAGAAGAAGGGCATGAGTGCACAGCACCTCTGATAAAAGTTATACTAGTAATATAAAACAGCCACGATAGTATTCTCAACACTGATTTTTACTTTTTCACTTATGAAATGACAAGTTTAAAAGCAAATTAGTTAGCTTTTAACAGTATTTCTCTAAAACTCACCATATCAATCATAAACTCAAGGTCCAGTTAGACCCAGTCATAGACAGGTCATTTGTAGAACAGAGCCATAGCCACTTAAGAAAACAGTGCAAGGATGAAGGAAAAGGAGCTGCCTAAAAATCCACAAAGCAGTTGCATCTGATCTTCATACTGGCAAGTAGGTAGAAACTGTCAAGAATAAAATCAGTAAACTTATGAATAATTCAATGTCGAAGATTGGATATGGCTGTTCTTCCATGAAGCATTGCTTCCCAAATCCTTCTTTGAACCAATGAGAAAATAAAAGAATGAGCCAGTCAACAGAGTCCAGGAGGATTTTTAGAAAGCCTTCAACAAGACCCCTTCCCAAAGACCTTTTAGGGAACTAAGCTGCCATAGAAAGTCCTCTTATGCATTCAAATAATTAGATTAAAGATCAGAAAGCAAAAGGCAGGAATAAACAGTCAGTTCTCACCTACAGAATGAGGGTGAGGTCACTCACACAACCTTACAGCAAGATGTGCTACGGCTGATGCTGTTGAAAATACTCACAAATCATACAGAACACATAAAAATAGCATAGTATGAAAGTCTGCTGATGAGACAAAGCTGTTTGAAGCAGTAAATTAAAAGCTGACTGCAAAGATGCTATGCAGAATGTGTTCATATCAAGAGAAAGTGGCAAAGTGGCAGAGGTCATTCAACTGTAGAGAAATACAAAATGCTTCAAGGGACAAGCAGTCCTCAACTTATCAGAGACTAACAGATACTTCAAGATCTAGATGCTTCAAGAAACCTGAGGAATGAGAGGACCAACATCTGCAGCAGCCACCTCTGCAGAAGCAGTAGAGGCCCTGGGAGCACAGAAGGCTCCCAGCTTTGGAAGACAAGTGGAATTCTCCACTTTTACTACAGAAAACCTGGGAAGTTCTGAAATCTGTCTCTGCGAAGCTGCCTGCTGGGCAGCTAATTCCTCTAAATCACCTCCACTTCAGACAGATTCACTCCTTTATCCTCTCTTTATTAAACAAAGTAGACTGAGATACTCATTCATGAGAAAGAGTTTTTCTTTCTCAAGTCCTTTCATCATCCTCATGGAACTTCTACAGGTTCTTTCCAGTGCAGAAGTAGTCGCCTTTAATTCTGGACACAGTAACCAAAAGCAGCTGCAGCAGCTGTAAAATACTGAGTTACTGAAATCATTCTATTCCTACACAAGATTCATCTGTCTATATATCCTTTAACACCTCATTATTTACCACTCCATTTTTCTCTGTGTCATCAAGATATATTTATCAGAAGTGATTTTTCTGTTTTCCTTTAGGTGACTAATCACAGTACATCGAACAAGCAATCTTCGTGACGCCTTGTTTGAAATACTTTTATTCAGTGCTGATGTTTAGTAACCTGCCAGCTAGCCAGTTTTTAATTCTTTAATGTGTACCTTGGTCATGTTCTAACTTATCCAGCAATTACACTGGTTTTGGTTTTTTTTGCATTGCAGACTACACGATCTACAGAATTTCAATAAAATCACCTTCACCAATGAAACCTGAATTTCCTTTTTTTTTTTTGGGTATTAGCTTTTCAAGATCTATTTTCAGTAAACTCATAGGCATTCATTATAACATACTTCTCACATTTAATTCTTGATAAGCTGAATGCTATTCTATCATTTTTCACTTCACTGATATCAAAGTGACAAGTCCATAATTACCTGCATTGTCCTAGTTATTCTTTTCAAAGATTGGCACAGGAACTGTTTCCTTATAGCCCTCCAAGATTCATGAGAAATCAATATAATTGGTTCAAAGTTCTCTCTGCTTCTTCAACTTTTTTTTTAGATGAACTTCAATATATGTAACCTAAGCAGCTATATTTAACAGTTGTCCAAATTATTGTTTGAATAGGATTCTGTATCACCATAGAATTTATCCAGAGAACAGGAACACGTATCATTATAACCCAGAGGAAGGACACTCTTTTCTGCTTGTTATGACAACTCCATCATCTCTGTCTATTAATCAACTGGAGGTGGAAACAGAGTAACAAGGAAAAGGAAGGGAAGTGGAAACGGCTATGTCTCAGGCAATCATTCATTCAACATGTAGAAAAAAATGTAAAATGAAAACTGCCTTCCAGAAACACAATAAAATGTGCAACTGACATCCAGAGAACCCTCTGTCTACCTGCAAAATTCTACCTTCTGGATCTCCCCTGAGCAATAAGTCTGCCTGTACAAGCTGTAGAAATCAGTTCATTTAGTACATCGACTTTCCCATGCGCAAATTGGGAAAAAATAGATTATTCTTCGATCAGAAGTGATCTGAGAGCTATGAATGAAACACTATATACACAAATTGCCTGTGGAAAGGTAAGTTAATGTTCTCTAAATAATTATCTAGAGACATTCTTGCTAAAGCTCATAACAGAGCTTGCTCTGAGGGTTTCTCTTCTTCTGCAAATCTCTCTACCAGAGCAAAAAAATTTCTATTACACCATGTTTCTACTGAAGCAGATCTCTGACATCCAACTGCCCATTAGTAAAGCTAGCTTGACCCTTGCTCTTCTCATATGCATCTCAGGAGACACAAAATGCAAGGTTATAAAAAGTACTTCAGGATATTCAGCACTGCAGAAACACTACACTCTCCACATGTAATCTAAATAAAGCTTTAAAATCTTATTGATTAGTGACTTGGATCAGAACAGGGTTAGTAGGGCAAAATACAGTCACAGCAAAACATGGCACACACTTTAAAATTCATAGGACTGACTGTACCTTACAGATTTTGTATAGAGATTCCTGACCGTCTCCTTCTGTATCTTTGAAATAATCATGTGCTGGAAATGTCCGATGAATATCTCGTGTAATGACACTCTCTTGAGCAGAATCCTGTGAAAAAGAGAAAAAAATCCCAAAGTATTAGTCTGGTAACAGTGTAATCAAACATAACAGAATATAAAACTCTATGTGCAGTTAACATGGACACATTAGATAACTGCTTTACTGACTCATCCCATAAATATGCTTTAAGAAGAAACTGAAAACCCTCTAGTCTCATATGCAGTAATAATTTGACAGTTTAACAAGAGCAACGTGGCATGTTTTCTGTCCTTCAGGCTTGTGGTTCAACTTTAAAACTCACAGGAAATGACTAGTTATTTAATTGTAGGTGCATTTTTACCACAGAATATATGCTTACTGCATTTTTCCAGGAGTAAAAAAAAAAAAAAAAAAAAAAAAGAAAATTAGACTCTCTCTCTCTTTCTCTCTTGCAAGCTCAGTTATTAATTCAATACGTGTATCAATCTACCATAAAACCTGTGCTAATTACAATTAGAACTATTACTTAAAAATGTTCCAAGTTTACCATTGAGTGGTCTTTAAAAGAACAAAACCAGAAGTACCAGAAAATGTTATACTTTCAGATAAAACCCATACCTCTGCCTACTATATTTTTACAACCAGGCATGAGTTTGGGTGCCAACACCTTGTTGTCCAATGCCATTTTAGAAGACCAAAGATAATCCTGCCTGGTAAGCAGCTGCTACCACAAACGGATAAAAGTCTGCTGTAAGTGCTGCATCATCTCTGTAAGACCCATGTGAATAATCTGCATATCCAAAGACACCAAATGCCCACGTTTAGGCAACTGAGCTGTTCCCTAGACATACCCAGCTCTGTAGATAAAAAAGCAATTGCTTACAATGCTGCGTTTCTATAAAAAGATGGAAGTCATTGCAATCAGACCTGAAAAATGTGTGTATGAGCTGGAATGTCAGAGCTGGAACTACAACAGCTAATCAACTATCTTTGGGTTCCAGTTATCCTCAGCATGAGATAATACCTTTAGGCAGGTAAATATCAAATGGTGCTTTTCTCTATTACCTTTGTAACCCCCTAAAGGAGAAACCAACAGAATCCTCACTTCCAACTTAGAAAATAATTCCTTATGAATACTTTTACCTTGAAAACAAAATATCTGTGTCATAGAAAAACTTCTAAACCCTCAGATCACAATTTGTAATCCAGCACTCTCCACCAAAAAGCTTCTTTGTACTTGCTGGAGTCAGCAATCAGGTAATCTCCCGAATTTAGGATGTTTCTTAATCCTATAAAGGTTCTATGGTGAGCCTATGCTGTACTGTAATGCAGCTGCCTGTGAGGTCTTCACAGCAATTCCCAACTATGGTTTCCTTTTGGGCCCATCCATAACCAATATACATAAAGACATCACCCTGGGCTCTATCAGACTACCTCAGGGATGGAAAGTTCCTGTCACTTCAGTGGCAGGTAAAAAAATAGGTATAGATGCAACCATCATAAGCGTCACTTTAAATTTAAATGCTTTCGAACAGCACTCAGTTGAGATAAGTAAAAAATCAAAATTGTGGTGTTTTTGTTCTGTTTTTTTTTAATCTAATTTTCTTCTGTTCTCATCTGTCTTCTCATTCCTTTTGATTCTCTCAAGACCCCATGTTAAACTATGGCTTCATCTTTCCTCTCTGCACTTCGCACAATCTTCCAGTTCTTGCACATAAAAGTCTTCCCCTACCTTCTCTCTCAAATCTCTCCTTAAAGTTCTCTGAATCTTTGCCATCATTAATTTATTCACTTATGATGTCCTAATTTTCTGTGATCTCAACTGTTGCTTTCCCTTTCCTTGACAATAACATCTTTAGTACAAGACAGTAACATGATCCGTATTTTGTAAAATGCCAGGCATATTGTTATGTGCTAAGAAAAGGAAAGCTTACAAAAAGAGGTGATGTTTTTATTATGCTAACCGGTACTGCTGGAGAAAATAAACATGCTTTTGTGCGTTCACCAGGTTACCATCATGTTTGTCAGGATATGTAAGCATTATGCATCCATTAGCGATCGAAAGTAACCACACAGTCTAAATCACATGCAACAAAACAC
Organism: Tringa solitaria; assembly: GCA_026413425.1. Classification (NCBI taxonomy): domain Eukaryota; kingdom Metazoa; phylum Chordata; class Aves; order Charadriiformes; family Scolopacidae; genus Tringa; species Tringa solitaria. Next base: position 145,783 of record JAOXJM010000004.1, read on the forward strand.
AGAATAATAATAAAAATTTAATAATAAGCAGTTCTCTAATTAGACTGTTTTAATGAGTATTTTCATTTACATGGCTTTCCAACACAAGAGAGGCTAAATAACTGCAGTCTTCCTCCCAGATTGATCTGATGATTTAGCTACTTTGTGAGGAAATGCCTTAAACAAGATCTACCAGTACAGCACAGTTACCGAGTCCATTATATAAATCTGTTACGTTAATTCTTCAGCACAAATTTGAAAACATCCAGGCATTTTAAAGACAGTTACGGGAAGGTCACCACGTCCAGAACATACATCGCTTTTCTGTCAAGCAGGGAGATTGTGTTTGACTTCCCTCTATTTCTGTCTTTTCTTGAACTGAGAGGTCAACATAGAGCACATAGAAGTCAACAAGATAGATGTCTCCGTTAGGACCAAAAAATATTTGTCTAAAGGCCCAAACGCAAATTCACTTTTAGTGAGTTAAAAGGAGCCTGAAGCAGAGTCTTCATTCAGCATTATTAACAACAGACCCTTCTAAAAAACTAGAGGAAAACAATTAAATTGACCCAAAATAAAATTTAAACTGAAAGACAGGATAATTAACTCCTTCTCAAAAGACAACATCTATCTGAAATACAATAAACCCATAATCTAAGAGAAACAAGAAATGAGACCAGAGTGAAGATCAGTGTAAAATTACTTCTTAAAATACATTTTGGTAAGTTTCTATCTTTTTCCAGATGAAATTTGTTGATAGCACTATTCTTGGGAGTACCAAAGCAGATGATTTTACAGTTATTCTAATTCACATTTTCAGAGGATTTTTATTCTTCTGAAAGTCATGATTAGTTTATTTCTTATGAAAAAAAGCTAAAGTGAGATGGCTATCAAAGCATTCAGTTTTAATGATCTTTCTTGATTCTAATAATCATTTCTGTGCTGCCAACTCAGAGAAACAATATTCTACTGAGGAAAGGAATTATCTTCATATGTCAACTCTATGACAGCTGACATCCTACTGAACAAGCGCTCTACTTTGAGTCGTCTCACTTTTAAAACAGCTAAACTTCTGCAACTGTGAAGCAACGCTACTGGATACTGACTCCTTGACATTGCTGTCATTTTAAACTATTAGGACACTGCTGAATGTGGACATTTGATGCCAGAAGGCAGACTGACACAGAAATACAGAAGAGAAACAAAAACTGTTTATATTAAATCAACGTTAAAAGAAAATTAAGGGTACATAGGCACTCAACATTAAGAAACATAGGGTAACCTCTATGCACGTACATCAGGAATTATTTTTTAATTAAGAACATTTCACAGACTCGCCAAAAAGAACCTCTGCTCATTTGTCATCCTGAGTGTACCCATGCTGGTGATGAATTACGTACGGTCAGGGAGTAGAAGAGACTCCTGTAGGTAGAGCTTTGCTTCCTTTGTCACAGGAATTGGAGGATAAGCATGGTATGAGTCAGAAAAAATGTAATAAAGAAAGAAAAATCTCTTGGGTCATAACATCTCAGTGCTGTCTTAAGACTCAGATCCTTTCCTCAACTTCTGCTCAAAAGTTTTAACATGAAACCAGACATATCACTTACATAAAAAATTCCAAAGGTGGTCACCTGAGTTTTCCTTACTATACAGCTGCTTCTATTACAGCTGTTGACTCAATACGAAGAAATGCAGAATTATTTACAATTGCAATTAAAGAAATTCAAGAGTTTTTTGTGAATATTAAAAAAAAAAAAAACCAAAAACAACAAACAGGTCACAAGTGCCCCAAACCCAGCTTTCAAACTGAGCAGTACTTCTGACCTCAATCTCCTTGTGCTCTATTTCCCTGGTTAATAATAATTCCCTATCTCAGTGGGGTGTTATGAAAATCAATTAACATCTGAAGCACTGAAATACTGTAGTGATAGAGTCCTACAGAAATGCCAAAGAGGAAAATAATAACTTCATCCTCAAATCCTGGTCTGAATGGTATACAGTAAGGCACAAGGTTACACAATGAAAACTAATAAGGGGGAAGAAAACAAAAATAACCAACAAGAAAAAAAGCTCTGCTCATTAGATACGTACTATTCCTTCTGTACACAAGAAGGCAGAAATCCTGGGAAGAAGACAACCAAAAACCACATAACTATGTGTGATCAAGAATATATCATTATGCATACAAGTAAGCAATTTTCATACTGTACTTCCTGACTTCCAAAGGCATATCTCTAAACATATTTAAACACCTTCAAGTGTGGTTTTATCACATACATTAACATGCAAAACCAATACGATTTGTATGTGCTGGAGACTCAGTACAAGTTCACCTGACTGGACTGATCTAAAAGGTCTGCATCTCTGGTGAGGTTCAAACAGCTGATTTTGCATGAAATTGCCCTCTCCATGCTTCATCTGCTCACTAGCTAAAAATAGCCAGAATCCAGAGTACCTAGAAAAGTTAGAAAAGAAGAAAAAAATCGAAATGGGCTTTCAACATCTAAAATTACCACGCTCTGGAAATCTAGCGTGTCATGCTCCTTCAGGATTAGATACTTAAATTTTTCTACATGCTGTATGGAAAGCAAAAGCTCCCTGGCTGCCACAGGTATTTGTCACTCTTGCTTAGCCAGAGATGTACAATGTGGAAACACACCAGCTACCAAGAGCAGGAGTCAGAGGTAGCCTCAATAAATCTATGCCTCTGAAAAGCTGTAAATTTAAACATTGACTTGCCAAGTGCACATTATAACATTGTTTCAGCATCCTAAACCAATCAGTATTTGGGGAGGTCGGGGAAATAATCAATAGTTCTTCCTTTTAAAAATACTGAATAAAAGATATTTGGCTTATGCTCACTTCTTCTGTAGCATTTTTCTAATACATACCTTGTAGTTCAGCTCTTTTCTAAAAATAGGTTTTCCTTCAATCATCATCAGCTTTTATTCAGCTGAGAGGATATAAAACTCAGAGTTCTAATTAACAGAGATACAGAAACTGAGAAAAAGCTGGGGATTATTCTTGAGAGACTTTTTTTTTTCTTAATGGTTATATATCAAGATATTTAAAATGAACATAATATTTAGGTTAGTTCAGTAAACACACTGGTCAATTGAACTTCGCAAATTCTGGCTCACTATCAGCTGTACTTATTGCTGCTTGGGCAAAACTGGAAAAAAACCTGCAAAAGCCAAAAAAACCCCCAACAGTCCTATGGACATGGGGTCAAATCAATAGTTCAGATCTGAGCAGTCCTGGGCTTCTGGCAGGTCAAGCCTGGATCTAAACTTAGTGCCAGTCTCTCTTCTCTCATCAGCACAATATTTTGGATTACTAACATAGCTCTACCCAAGAAAGCAGATATCATATTTTATCAAATTATATCCCATTCTTCTCAAACTGTGTTTGTCAAGGTAGTGGGCAGCTGCTCATGCTTCCGATTTTGAGAATTCCCAAGACTGGATCCTCAAAAGGGCATCTACAACATGCCCCTTTTTAGAATAGGAACACAAAATTACCAATCACTTCTAAATACCCAATTCTCTAATTATTAAAAAACTTATGGGCAGGGACCCTAAATCCTTTTAGATACAGTGCCAGTGGGATTGGATTGGTCATTAGCTCAGCATGAATTCATTCTATTATTTATACGATCATCCATGACTGCCAAGGAAATGGCAAACAATGCTCATTTTGAAAGGCTGTCACTGTCTTTCTTTCAACACTGAAGTCAATCTTAAAACTTCTTGGGAGCAGGAGATGATCTGATGAGCACACACTGACCAACTGCTCAGCATGAGGTTTTTAATCTCCCAGAAGCTGGTGCTGATATTTTTCAGCTACAAAATGCTGGGAAAGGTAGAATTAGACCATAGAGAATCACAACTCCAAGATTCTTAAAGACTGCACAGAAGAAAAAGGTAGTACTAAAGATACCTATGTAAATATTATTCTGTATGTAGCTATAAAAAAAAAAGTGATATTGTAGCAGTCACAGAGGTAAGGCAGAAACAGCTCAGATCTTAACAGGGTTGAGCCATCAATCAGCAACAGACTGGTTGATATTTTTCTTTAAAAAATCACAGCAAAACTAGATCAGACACAAACCAATCAATTCTGCATACCCTCTCTTGTTCAGAAAAAGAAAGAATATCCATGACCTTTTGTGTTTTGTTTTCCTTCTCCCTCTCCTATTTCCACCCTCCTTCCCTTGGATGCTACTGATACATAATTTATTCTCCTTACTCTGCCATATCCTTTCTGAAATATATTGTCAAAAGGAAAACACTGTTTGTGCTGCTGGGCAAAAGATCAACTTTTGAATGCACCAAGCTCAATTCTTTGCCATTGGCATGGTACGCTGCGAATTCAGAGTTACTCTGTAACACTTATCTTGAAAACTCCCTGATCTCCCACAAGAGAGAAAGCGCTCTGTACACTGGCAGATGGAGTTTAAGGGTTTTTTCCCATATGATGTATAGCTGGCATGAAAGGACACACACATCTGTTTGTAGATATCACAGTATTTAAATTTCCATTTTATTATGTTTGGGGCTTTATTTGGGTCACGCGATCTTTAGCAGATATGACATCCAGTATTCTTTTGTTAGAGGCTGGAGAGAATTTTTTAAGCATTGGATTTTGTCTTAGGTTTGCTCTTGTTTTTGATAGCTATTATTTAGGAGGGTTGGCCTCTCCAGAAGACAAAGACACATTAGACCAAGTAAAAGGCATGTTATCCAGTTTACTCATCATCACTTCGTGTTTTCTTCTCCGAAATGTATATAGGTACTATGTTGTTAACAAACAAGTAAAAAGCTAACCCACAGATTTATCCATGTAGCAAGTTAATTTTGTCAAAGTTCCTTCTGGTTTCCTAATTTTACATTAGGCTTCTGATTATGTCTCCGCTTTAGAGACACAACTGCCATTTGTAAAGGTTGGAAAAAATGTTCTTGTGATTAATCTCTAATTTGAAATTCAAATATTTCTGAGTACCACCAACTCATTGGATAATTTGCAGAAGCAACTGGAAAGGTAAGGCCTGCTTCTAACAAACAAAAAATGGAAGGGATGGCATATTTGAATCCTTGACTCCTATTTATTTACCTTAATTGATGGCGCTACAAATCGTACTTCAATTTTAAACAAATGCTTAGAAATCTTCACTAGAAGCTTAAAAAAATAGTTACTGCTTAAAAAAACTTCAAAAAGCAAACTTTTCTAAAATACCTAGGTCTTAGAAGTTTCCTGCAGGGTGACTGACCAAGTAGATGTCTGTCTAGTCACTGTTTCTTTCAATGTATTTTTACAAATTCTGAAATGAAACCGTCTTTTGGCAAACAAAAGATGACATGATCGATGTAACTGGTCCATTTAAGACTGTAAAGAAAGGTTTGCTTTCCAGAGCTGCTTGACTTTTCCTTTACAAGTCGAGTGACTCCAGGTCCAATAAAGAATTCTAACAAAATTCATGGCTATATAGGGACTCCTAGCACACCTAACCTTTAGCATCTGTATTGCTCACTGCTGGCAAAATGTTAATAAAAAGAGAAAATGAAGGAAGTTTATCTGTTTCAGTGATGCTGATTTTTAACAAAGAGGAAATGCCTTGCAGCACTATGTAGATAAAGATTTGCCAATACATTGACTTTAAAAAGCTTCTTAATCTTGTAGTTGTTGAAGTGCGCAGACTAGTTCTTCAAAACGGAAACGTCTGTCCCCATTTTCTTAAACAATGGAGTTATTCCAATAATCCAGACAGAGACACTTCAGCAAGACTTATGGTCAGCTCTACTGTTTACAGTAAGTAAAAAAACACCAACTCGGCTACCTCCCAGACCCACTCCCTGACAACAGCTACATAATTCAAGCAAACATTTGATATCCTGGATGTTTTCATTTTAATACTTGCTATGACAACACCACCTTGACATTTTCTTTACTGCAAAGGCACTCTGTTATTTGGAAGTATGTATTTTTTTTTATCACTCATCTTCCAGAGCTATTAGGATCAACAAGTCCATTATAGAGTAATCTATATTCTTTATATAAGAAATCCAACATCTGGTGATTTTGTTGACTTGACAGCCCTTTGTATCACTCAGCATTGACATCAGACTATAAGACCAAAGGCTCTAGTTCTTTTGGAGCATGTACAATCAAAATCACTTTTTGACAAGATCTTAAAGCCTTTACTCCAGCCTCAAGAAACAGCTCATTGGGTAAGATGAAGGCTAGCCAGACAGCTAGGGAAAAGGTCAGAAATACAAGCATATGGTTTACATGCCTGCTTCTGTCAGAACCTGATTCAATTGTGGATATACTGAATAGCGTACATAATTTCTGAGCATCAAGTCCTTTGTTGGTGAATCTAGAGTGATAATATTCACAAATAAGCAATTAATGTGTGTCAAGCACTTTTATACCTAAGAAAGAAGTAATTATGGAGATGCCACAACATTGTACTAAAAGGAAAAGGCTAGTATATCATTGGTCATAATGTTTTATTCTATTTATTTGCTGGTTTTCAAATGAATTTACAAAATAAAATTCTATTCATCTACAATTTGGACAAAACTTGACGTATATTTCCTCACTGGATCCTTCTGAGTGTATGAGACATTGAAGACAGCTGCTGAAACTGCAGCCATCCAGGTCTCTGCTGAACAACCACCACTGCCACTACAGGTGGCACGCACTGCGAATGAAGCTCTGGAATTTGCTGCAAGATGAACTATAGGCATAAGCAATTTAGAGATGCTGATATGGTGAGATTACAGATCTCCCTTAACACTTTCCTCAAATCTTCTCTTAGTTACAAGGAGAGGAAATACAGCACAAAGGGACTTTTCACCTCCTAACAGTACTACATATAGCTAAAAGTAGGTTTAAGCAGATGCTGCCTAGGCTCATAATGAGTTTTCAATATCTGAGCATATTACTATAATACAATTTAAAAATGAACTAATGAGGAAAAATACTGGAAGGAAGAAAATCACAAATGTTTGAGGTGGGAAGGGACCTCTGGAAGTCATCTGGTCCAATCTGCCTGTTCAAGCAGGGCTACTTAGAGCTGAGTGCCCAGGACCATGTCCAGACAGCTTTTGAATGCCGTTACCATGAAGACTCCACAACCTCCTTGGGCAACCTGTGCCAGTACTTGCTTACCCTCACAGTAAAAAGGTTTCTCTCTATGTTCAGAAGGAGCCTCCTCTGTGCCTGTTGCCTCTGCTACTCTCACTGGACATCACTGAGAAGAGCCTGGCTCTGTTTCTTTACAGCGTCCCTTCAGGTATTTATACATATTGACAATATCCCCCTGAGCTTTCTCCGTTTCAGGCTGAAAAGTCCCAGCTCTCTCAGCCTTTCCTTATGGGAGACATGCTCCAGTCACTTCACCTTCTCATTGGCCCTTCACTGAACCTCTTTAATATGCCCATGTCTCTCTCACAGTGGGAAGCCCAGAACTAGACCCAGTACTCCAGGTGTGGCCTCATCAGTGCTAAGTAGAGGGGATGGATCCCCTCCCCCAGTCTGCTGGAAATCTCCTTCTAATGCAGAAGTATGATATCATTGCCCTTCTATGCAGCAAGGGCCCAAGGCTGTCTCATGTTCCACTTGGTGTCCTCCAGACCCACAGGTCCTTTTCTGCAAAGCTGCACTCCAGCCGGTCAGTTTTTAGGCTTCTAGATACTAGCATGTCAAGTAGCTCATTCTAAATGTGTCCCCCATTCTCAAGCAAAACCAGCATTTTCAGGCTAGAGAGATTCCTGAATTGAGCATAAGCCCTGAGGTCCTCTTCTTCCCAACTGAGACACATCAGTTCAACTGCTGCATATGACAAAGGAAGGGCCAAGCTATAGAACTCTGCATGTAATTGGGGCCTATGGGGCTGTGTGTGAATCATCAAAAGAAGTTCAGTTTTTGCCTTGTATATTGATCTATTTTATTCCTAGTGTTTGAAAACTGAAATTCACTTTAGATTAAGTGCCTCCTAAGATTCAGAACAATACAGTACTGACATTAGAAAGTATTTATCTGGTCACGTATGGGTCATAACAATAAAGGACAGACAGCGCAAAGTCAGCACACTGCACAAAAATATTCCTACCTTTCAAATGTTACCAGTTTTCTATATACTACTTTTTAGTGTATCTGAACATTTCTCAAGCACTTTATATAGGCACCGTATAGGAATAAGCAGATTTCAGGGATACTTCAGCTGTTCAACGTCCTTGCAAGAAACCAAGGAAGCGTATGTCCACCTCTTATTTAATGATTAACTTTAGTTATTCCATTTATTCTGATTATGATGGGGAGGTTATCTGAGTTTACAGATAATACTGTTACTTCACAATGATCTCTTACTGAATCCCTTCATTTTCAGAAGTAATACATGAACAAAATTTCTGTCAATGTCTATGCATACACTCTGTGACAAAACAAAAGTGAATCTGTTTGTATTCTAAGTGAACCAACACTGTTCCTCTCGGCTCCTCTGACATTTATGCTAATGAGCAATACAAACAGGAAAATCTATGATCTCCCACCCTATGAGAAACAAGGAATAACCATGAGACACATGAAAACAGCTACTTTCATCATCATAAGATGCAATTAACTCAGTTCAGCATAAAACCTCAGGCATGAAAGAATAAAACAAGGTTATAATGATAAAATGAAAACAAACCAGAGAGATGTTAATCCCTTCATATAAAAGATATTACTGAAAAAGTACTATGAGACAGCACTTCTTTTAATTTTACAGAAGCACCTTCCACACATTTGTAGTCATAACATGGATTGTTTATATTATTCAGTTATGTTAAGGTCTACATTAAAAGCCACCAACCATGTGTGTGGCTTTAGTAAAACTAAACTGGTGAAGTTTGAACATCACTGGCCCCAAGAAAAACACCACAGCTGGACTGAAGTCAAGGGTATTTTCTTACAACACTTTCCAAGGGTCACCATCGATTAAACACAATTTTATGATGTGGAGGGTTTGTTTATCATGTTACTAGATCATTACATTTAACACAAAGAAATTCACTTCCCCATTTTTTAAATAAGGCTGCTTACACAGACAGTTAATTCTCACACAAGTTCTACTGAAAAGTCTGTCAAAACCCAAAACCCACGTATAAAAAACCCAGAAAATTAAATTTACTAAGTAACTTCCTTGTCACCATATCCTTTTCACCTCCAGGAACATCTAAAAGGATATTGGCAGAAGAAGTAGCAAAACAGGCATCCTGTAATCAGGTATGACAGGAAACTGGAAAGCCATAAGAGGTACCTCCCACAGGGCTCAGCAGGGCTGGCTGAAAAGGAAGTTACTTGGGGCTTCTGAGGCCTTCTCAAAACTGCCAACAAAAATGACTCCTCATAAATCAAGACAGATCAAGTTAAGCTGATATCTGCAAAGGCATCCCCCAGAGATGTGCAACTGTGAGCACTTTTTCTCTCTATAATAAAGGATAACATATTGAGACAAGGTTACAGTGAAGGGGCAACCTTGATTTAGCTTCTCCTCCTCTGTTTTTTACCTCTTGGCTTTCCAGACAAAATACTTCTTATGAAATTTTGTTACTTCATTATATGTATATTTCTCTGAGATGAAGAAGAGGCTCCAACCTGTGGTTAAATGACATCAAGTACTTTATAAATGTGATTACAACTGGCTGGTGAACAGCAAAACAGGAAAAAACGTTCTGTCAGACTCTGGCTGTGGAAAAGAGTCAATGGACAATGAGCAGTAAGCAGGGACTGTAACACAGGAAAGAGAAAAATCCAAAAGCAGGAGAGAAAGAAACAGGATTAAACAGAAGGGATAGAAATGAAGATAGGAAGAGGCAGTGAAATGAAGAGGACCAAAAAAAAATAAAACAAGATAACGGATGGGAGACAATAGAGAGGTACCAGATAGATTACATTTAGTTCTCATTGACTCATAAAAGGAAACTATAAATCAAATCTCTTATCTTCATTTAAATCGATGAAAATCAGTTTGAAAGAAAATTCAAATTAGTTTTATACTATGCAGGCTATGGAACTTTTTAAAACATAGTTGTAGGTATTAGACGAAAAGGGTATTTTCCTTTTTGAGAATTATAAATATATTCTAGACTTAAAATAATCCTACTGTTTCAAGAATTCTTGAACTCATACAACATACAGCTGATGCGGATGTAAATTTAAACTTCTAAAAGTTGCTTATCTACTTTGGACTTACTTAAGTGGATATTGGTTTTTTTGGATACTACTGCTCACTACTTGTGCTTAATTATCACAGCTAGAAAGCATGACTGAAGAAAATACTGCATGCACTGCAATACTGTCTGTAATCTGGATACTTATGGGTATTACCAAAAAGAATACAGATAACAAATGCTCAGTCTTTTTTCCATTACTCTTTTCGACAAGCATTACTGTATCCTGTATTATACTTCACTATTGTGTTTCTTAACAGACAATTTCTGATTTCATTTGATTATAACGTGCACTTCCTTATCTATTTGACTTCGGCTCACACTTAACCTATGCTGTTTTAATAGTGTATTTGTCCCTTTTACCACTGTGTATAATTGACAACTTGCAAACTGAAGGAAAGATTACTCAAAAGAGCTACCTAAAAGTGTGCAAATGTGTATCAGAGAATACTGCAAATAATGATACGTTCTTACTACTTCTGAATCTACATTTCTATAACACCACACGTTCATTTATACATCCATTTCCACCCATTTATGAGTAGCCTCCATATTTCCATATATGTAATATTTATGGGCTGCATACTGCTTAGATGTCTTCTATTTTCAGAGGGTGTTCCTCCTGGAATACTTATGAACCTTTAGGAATCTATGGGTTTACAGACAAGTAGCCTATATTACTTCAGATCATTTGTCTCATAAAAATGAGGTCCATCCAAGTTTTAAAGCATTCAACATGGGAAGTTGAATCTAGAAGGTAAAAGCAATTTATTACGCTCTTTTTTCATAAATAGGTATTTACTACTGTTTTAAAACTAAATGCCAGATAGGTTTATAAGAATGTGTATATCATCACTTCCAAGGACCATATAGCATGGTCAAAGGATTAAATAAATCCTGAAGAACATCCCATGCTTCTCAGATACATTGTTTTCCCAATGGCAAGGTAAGAACTAAACTATAAGCACAAAATTGTTTTACAAAAGTTTTTCTTATTGTTGATAAATATAAATAAGTTCATGTCAAAAAAGAAGTACCAGCAAACAGGACAGCTGATACCTTCTCCTTAAAATATTATATGCATCTAAATTTAGACACAAACAACCCTATTTATGAAATCTGCGAAATCTGGTCTCTTCTCACATAGATTATGGCAGAGTGGCCAAACCTTATTTTGGAAGTGCCTTCACTTCAGGTCAGGCAAAACCTGAAGAGCAGTTCAGTGGAGGAAGAAATCTTTCCTCAACCAAGGGGTCTCATACTTAATACTGGCTTACTAAAGACTGCACGTGCTGCTGGCAGTTGGTGAAACTTTAGTTCATGTCTAAGAAACAGTGGGGAAAAAAAAATCAGAAAAAACCCAAACAACTGTAATAAGGCATCATAAGAACTGTAAAACTATGTCACTACATTATGGTAATAAAACCTGACCTTTGGAGCGGAAGGATGATAAAGCTGCACAACGTATTCTGAATGGCATCTCATTTTGCTGCCTCACACAGGTATCAAATGCTTTTGGTGGTAAAAAGGACATTTGGACAACGCCTGTAATAATAGGTTTTAACTTTTGGTCAGCCCTGAAGTATTCAGGCAGTTGGACTAGATCATTGTTGTAGATTCCATCCAACAGAACTACTCTATTCCATTCTATTCTAAAACTTCAAAGACAGGTCCCTCACACCCTCACTTACCCCTCCAGTCTTACAAGTCCTGCCTAATATCTTTAGTACAGCACAGAAAACTATTTAGGGGTGCATAGCCCATACAAGCTCAGAGCACAGTCATAAGGACATTTCTACCAGCTTAAGGACCAGCTTAGTGGAACATAAACACACCTCCCGTGTAGAGAAAAGAAAACAGCACATTTCTTTTGGGACATGCTGACTAGCACAGGGCAGAATTATGGTGAACATTCTCAATGTGGATTTTGGCATCATAAAACTCCCCAAACTGCTTCGTAACTGATGCAAAAGGCAGGTGTACCTGATCTAGCAATCCATTTAAATGACTTTATTCTTACAAAAACCAGACTAATTATCTTAACAGGCAGAACAAACGTTGATCAGGGCATTAGGAATATTGAGTCTTACCAGCACTTTCACCTTCTCAAGATCAAGACAGAAAACTAAATTTGCTCTTCAGAAAACTGGGTTACAGGCTCTCAAGGAGAGATTAGGCAGAGGGAAAAGATCCCACTATATAAATGTGTGTCAAGATAGAATATAAAAGAAGGAAAACATGGAAAATATATAAAACCAGATATGATTCTAAACAGAATATGGTCCAAAGTTTTCCATTAAGTACCTGCAGCTTTTCCTGCAAAGAATCAGTAAACGTAAACACAGATTGCTATTTATAGACAAAACAAAAATGTGTGTCCAACAAACACCTGGAGTTTCTCACTCTTTGATTCTGCTTAGTACTTTTCTACATGACAGCTACCATTTTCCCTAGTTTTCTCTCAATCGGAAAATACTTTAATCTCCAAAGATTGCAAAAGTATTTGACTTGTAATTTCTTGCAATGCTATCAGAAAAGTATGGTAACCTATTAATAATGAAAATTTAAATAAACAAACTACAACATATGTCTCAGAGTAAGGCAGGGAGCTATTCATTTAACAGATAACGCTAGTTTTATAATCTAAAAAGCTTTTATCTAACTTTTTTTTAACCCCATTAAATCTCTCTGCACATTGTTGGTCTTAAGAACACGCAGTGCGACAGTGGCTCAATCAGCAGTTAACAACATTAAAGTTCACTGCCTGCTATTTTTAGTTCAGCCTTGCTTTGTGTCATAGGCAAAAAGAGAAAATACAGATGATCAGCCTGAAGACAGATTTTAAAATTATCTCTACAGTTTCGCTGCAGCTAAATTTGCTAGTTCAAAGCAAGCAGTAGAAAAATTGATCTAAAAGTTCTGCCCAATCTGAGAAGCAGTGTCAGTTACAAACAAAAAAAAAAAGTGAAAACTAAATTATATGAGAATTTGAAAAAACAAACAAACAAAACCCCACAAAACTAAAACACGTATGGGGAAGGTACAGTTCCAGCTTTAAAACTCCAGGGATCTATCAAATCTAATATATCATGATTGTAATTTTTAAGTTAACTTATGTTACTTCGAACACTCTATTGTTTAAAGAGCTCATCATAAATCAAAAGTGGTGGGGAGAAAGAGAAGAAAGGGCATACCAACATTTAGTACTCCTGATTTAATCCTCAAAGACAATTCAAAGCCAGAAGAGGGCAGGTGGTGTTTCCACCTTTTCTCTGACAACACACACAAAAATTGCAGGTTCATGATGACCAGGAGACATGTTAACTCAGCATATTTCCCAGCTGAGCTTATGATTATCCCTGCCTCTGTGAAGCACATTTCAGGTTGGACTACAAAGAGGAAAAAACCAACCCATCATGATACAGCCATGAATCAAAACTTTATTTTAATAAGAAAAGGATTGCAATCTGATAGCACTGATTGTCCCAAATTCTCAGGCCCGTCATATAATTAATCAATCCACATTTTAGACTGTAATTATATTTGTGAGAAAATATTACTCTTTGCAATGAAAATAAGTCAATCATAATTTAAAAAGTAAAAAAGGCACATTATCAAAATAAAGTACTTCCTTTCCAGAATATTTATTGAACTAGGTTTTTTTACTTCTAAGTATAAAATTTCCTGTAATTCTTCCTGATTTACCCTCTCTTGCTTGTATGTCCTTTAACATATAAAACCAATATACTAATATATGAAATAGTAACTTAAAAGTAGTATTTGTCATGCCATTTGCAAATCACACAATTGCCTATCATTCTTAGTCATCCTAGATATGTCATGTATTCTAGCTTCATAGAAGAAATATACATAATGCATAAAACTTCAAACAAAATAGCTTTTGCTTTGGACTGTTTTTCCCAGTGCACCATTCCAAGAAAGCAATATAATACACTACAAAAGGGCAATACATTAAATTTGCAGAGGGGTCTTTTATTTGTCTTTGAAATTATTCATTATGAACAAATGCTCCAAGAGCAGAGCTCATCAATAATTGACAGAATGATAGGCGGAACCTTGCAAGAGAGAAATAAACTCTACTGGGAAACCTCTGAAGAAAAATAAGGATGAAAATGCTCAGACACTACACTGGTTTGGGTTAATGTAACGTTCCCACTCATCACTGACACTGTGATTATCCCCGGGTGAAGCAGTAAACCAGGCACAGTCTTTTGGGTTGGTAGAGGTATCTGTCTTCATGAAAAATTATAACCGACACAAGAACGTTACATTCAGAGTACACTCAACACACACTTTAAAATACAGACTGAAGTGCATTATTCCCATCGCAGGTACAAAGTAAATGCATTTTCCAAAGGTATTTTTCACACTTATTTCCTAGTGGATTAGCTAGAAACACATCAATGATGTCGCAGAGGTTTTTTTGGGGAAGACAAGCGTGTATTTCTGGATCTTTGGGGGAGGGAGGGAAATACAAAAAACAAACCCTGAAGTACTTAACAGTTAGTTTGTAGGCCAATAATTCTTTATGCTTAGTTAGGCTTACTACTTATTTTACAGCTGGCTCCCGGAGAGAGGAGGAGACAATCTCTTTACAAAGGGACAGGCAACAATTACAGCTTGAGCACTGTGAACACATGAGGCTGCAATGGCAGTTACCACCGATCACTTCAAAGAGAAAGTGAGAAAGGCAAGTGAGGGATTTATTCCAGCTAGCCAAAAAAAAAAAAAAAAAAAGTAACAGCATTCTTTGAATCTAGGAATTGTACAGAAGTGACATTTTAATAAGTTTTTAGAAGTTTAGTGTTCTCTAGAGAGAACACTAAGGGATGACTGAAGTCACTTAAGATACCATCTGGGGGTTCTGTTAGTTTCTGTCACCAAAACTACTAAATTTTTTCAAGACCTCAAGGGATGCGTGTAACATGAATGATGAAAAGTAATCTTTTCACTGATAATGATATAATTGCCATTACAGAAAAATGCATGTCTCCAACCTGCATGGCCATTCACAAAGATTAGGATCAACAATTTGTAGAACCATGTTTTATACTTCAGAATTAATCTTGTGAGGCCAAGCGATGGCAATTTAACCTTAAAAAGCAATCATAAATCCTATTTGAAATTAAGGGGATCAAACATACTGAGCATCACTTCAAGTCAAAGGGCAAGTTAACCTCTGCCTCAATTAGCCACCCACTTCTAAAATACTGTATCACATTATTACAGCACACAGTAATCACACTGTACATAGCTTCAGGCTGCCACAGCCTTGTGTTGCTCCTCCCTTTGGCTATGCATCCCCACACACTCCCTTAAGCCAGTACCAGCACTTATCTGATCATACGCTGAACTAATCTAGGCCACAGCTACCCCAGAGGAAAATATATCATTAATTTCCATCCAGGTCAGCTCCCTGATGTCTCTTCCTGGCTGCTCACACGAGCTCCGGTGGCAGTGGAAAAGCAGAGGAAGTAGGAATGGTGAGACAGGGCAGGCGAGGGGTCAGGGCTGCAGCCGCCCCAATTTAGCTCAGCTTCAGCTATCAAAGAACTCTGCCCATCAGCTTTTCAAACAGCAGCAGTTCCGTGCCACATAATAATTCATGTAGGATGAGGTTTAAAGAACCTTTGCAACTGAAAGTACGGGAAAGAACACTTAGCACAGAAGCTGCTTCCCAAAATGAGAGCTCAGGCAGGACCCGGCAGGATTCATCAGTAGGTTTGACACAGAATCTCCCAGGTTACCTCTGTATCTGCTACATTCACTTCTATCACTTCAAAAAAAAAACCAGAATTCCATCTTATGAAGTTAAGAAGCACGGTACAGTCATCTGTAAACAATGAAGAGATCAGGTTTGCCTGACTCTAGGCAGCTGATTACATCTATTAACAGTCGGTAAATGAGTTCTACATGCCTCCTACCTTCACCCAGTGCTCCCCGTAACAACTCTTCTTTCACTAGTTAGCTCTCTACCCAAGAAAGTTGTCTGTATCTCTAGCAATCAATACTGTTTTATTTTCTTCCTTTAAATAGTTTTAAATGTATTTCAATATTATCTCAGACAAAGGTATTTTTAATGTATTTCTAAGCATAGTGATAACATACTGCGCTATTTCTTAGTTTTGAAAATGCATTGAAACCAACACACTTGAAGCTTTAAAAAAAAAACCAACATGGTAACCAGTCAGGCACATGAGAACAAAACTTGGCCCAAAGATTCCACTGCCAGGTAACTGAAGCCAAAAATAAAAAGCTCAGCCACAAAGAGATGGAATCCAGCCAAGTTAATTTTGTTCAAAATCACACAAAATAAGAGGGCAATACACCGTGAGAGAACTGAATTTCAAATCTCTCATCTTTTCTGTGAAAGATGTACAAAGCTGACAGCACAGATGGCACCGACTCAGTCCTAATCAAAACTAATGAAGTTGAACTTGATACACAACCCTTTAATGAGCAGAATGTATTTTTGTTTTCTCATCCATTTGAAAGCTATCACACAGCAATGAAATCATTAAGCCACACATTAAATGCACAATGTATCATAATAGACGTAGTATTTTGTGAACACCTGAGAAAGTCAGTAGCAAATGATGAGATATAAGTGACTTGTAGGTGGCTTTCTTGTCCCAATATGTTGTTTAATTGGTATCACGTAGTATTAATCTTTCAAGGAAGAAGTCTTGTTCAGTTTTGTTATTTTTAAAAGAAACTTTACAAGGCACGCTTAAAAAAGTACTAAATTCCACTCATTAGCATTTAAATTTAAATATTGTACATACCCAGCAAAAATCATGGTAATGAGTTAGATGACATTTCACTTTACTGGCAGCTACAGCATTAAAAATCTTCATGCTTGAGGGTCAGAGAGAAATGAGGAAAACATGTGGAATAACTAAACAGACTTACCACATCTAAATCACTGTATCAGTGCTGCACTCAATTCAAAACTAAAATGCCTATATTTTTACTGTGTTGCCTTTAATTCTTCTTAAAATAAAAATATAAAATACTTCATAACAAGCAATATCACCTACTCACAAGATGACAAAATTAGTGCATCGCTTACAGCCAAAAGAAAAATCAATAACAAAACCATACAACAGACTGTAATTGTGAAATCAGATGAAATAAGAAAATTCACCTCCAGCACAGACTACGTACAGTGCATTATGCCTCCATTTCGAGTTATCGACAGCACTGTGTCTCCAACTCTATGTTATTCTACGAAAAGATGGCTGGTCCTGCACGGTGCACTGAGGGGAGAAGAGGGAGTCTCTGTCACACGCTGCTCTGGCACAGCAGCCCAGGGGCCGGGCTGAGCACCTGCCAAACCACTTGGCACAAAACAAAAAAAATATCAACGGTAACTGGAAGGTAAGATAAACGTGCTCGGATAATACAAAACTCCAAACAATCTCTGTTTATTCTTCCTTTTCACCGATTCCTATCAGCTAAAGCCTGGGTTTTCAGCACTGCATGCTGAAATTTATGATTGCACAAGTTCCACTGCTTTGGTACAATATATCGTTTACAGCATTTATACAAATGCCATCAAAACCAAAATCACCCATACATATCTAGCTTAAACACTGAAAAAACCCAATGTTTCATCTGATCTGATTTTAAAAAAACCACCAAACTAACAAAACCCCAAACTTCACGATGTAAACAGTATAATTAGCAATTTTAAAAACCCCTTCCCAGCTGAATCCCTTTTGTGCAAAAAAGCAAGAGTGAGAAGCACAGTACAAAAGACACTGCTAATATAATAAAAACATCCCTGTTAGCATTTTTATTAATTATTGTCATAAACATATATTATGCCTTGCAATTAAAATGCCATGCGCCTGAGTTGCCATGACAGCACAACTTCCACAGAACAATAAATTCTTTCAGCTCAGCCACGACCGGAGCTATAAAGCTGCGAGGAAGGCTGGATTTGGAAGGTTTGCGGGGCGACCAGTGGAGATAGGGCAGAAATCAAGAGGGTGAGGAAAAAAAAATAGCTTCCACTGTTTAGAAAAAGCAGAAATCGATAGTAAGCGAGACTTTTGCATTTCCAGGGAGGCTTCTGAGGAATGAAAATTCTGACTTCCCACCCCGAAATTGTCTCTTTGGTCCCCTAATAGCTGAAAACAAACCTGATAGACTATTTCAGCAGCGCTCACCTCGGGCAGCTTGGCCGAAGCTATAAATAGTATAAATAGTGGCTGCTGCCATCTGCCATTCTATTCCTGTGCCGGCGGCACTGCTGGCGCGGGGCTGGCACTGGGCTGCCCGGCAAAATCACACTGCACGGCGGAGATAATGAGGTAAGGAACAAAAATGGTACCGCTGTAATTAACTGCTGGTGTGGTATTCATTACTGTAAAGAAATCGGCTGAATGCTAAGAGAACCTTAAAAAGTATAATTAATAATAGTGCGTACGGTTCTGCAGGCACTTTCCTTACTGTAGCATTCAGACACGGCTTCTCATGATGACACCATTCTTGCTTTCAGTTTCACAGAAATTAGTAATAGATAAAAATAAACCTCAAATATCAACTGCAGTAGCCAAAAATAATCTCTTTGGGGAGCCAACTCAAACTTTCTGAATGAGTCAGCATCAAGAATTCGGAGCGAGTTAAGAGACACCCCAGACCCACAGTTCTGCCTCCACCATCACCAGACCAGTTCACAGACACTGGGGACAGACCCCCTTAAGTGGTGTTTCAAGAGCAAAGAATGACAAGAGAGCATCATTTCACTTCCAAAGTAATCCAGATGGCTCCGATTTTCGGAAGCAGACCATCATACTATTGGTGTGTCTGTAGTTTAACATCTGTCATGCAGCACCCGACACACGGAAGAATGTGACCCCCTGTGAGCGCACATGACCACCAAGGCCAATTAACACCTGATTTCACCACAAAATAGATTGCAATGAGGTTGAGTACAAAATTCCTGCCTGGCACTGCCAAATAATGTTGCTAATTCGGGAAAAAGGCACAATAGTTGATTTTTTTTCTCCCCTGATTAAATACTTTGAGGCTTGATTCTGGTTTCACTGTGGTCAGAAAGAGAACTGCTACTGATTTAGCAGTGCTATGGCTTCAGAGTTCTAAGATGAAAGCTACCTCTACATACAGATTCTGTCATCATTATTCAGAACTTACACAAAATTCAGCAATGTTTCTCTTATATTTATAAATCTACGCTTCTACAGCTGTTATCAATAGATTGAGCAAACAGACTTTGCTTATTCTTTTTAAAGAAGACAGTACAGTTTTGAGTACATTTGTTACATTCCACATATTTGGTTCCCCAATACTCTTAATGCTTTCAAAACAGATCTCTCCTTTCCCTGCTCGTTCACGTATACACTCTGTACAGTGCAGGTCAAGGGAAGCAGAACTTCTTCTGTACCCGTCACTTGTGATACCGCATGTCCTGTGACAAGCCCATCACTACAAGCGGTTTATCAACAAAGTGGAGAGAGTGCAGCAGGGGTCCATCAAGACAGCTTGAGGGCTAAAGCACATGACATGAGGAAAGAAAGGCCAGGGCTGCCTGGCTTAGCCAGAGAAAGAGAAGGCTAAAGTGCAAGCTAATTGGAGTCTACCAAGACAGGGGGGTTTACAGGGAAGATGGAGGCAGACGCCTACATTTTTCTGATTCTCTATGTTCTATCTCAAAGTCATTTAAGTCAAGAACTTTTTTCCCCATGGTTAGGACATGGATTGTTCGTATTGGTACACTGGTATTTCCTTTAATATAGGAATTTTTATTTTTCTATCATTTTTGTACATAAACCGTAACTGCGTAAAGCCTTTTCATTTAGGAAAAAATAACATAAAGAACATAAAGTGATAACTTTGTTTTCTTTACTGCATCAAGATCCTTGAAGAGTAATTCTATAGCCTGTACATAAACGTCTCCAGCATCGCCCAAAACTACTTTTTAAGTGTTCTGCCATCAAATTAAGCAAAATTGTTCCTAATATTTTCCTAAAAAATCATGCTAATTGCATCATTCTGTGATAACACATGATAAGCTCAATTTAGCCTGCAGTCTTCCAGCTTTTCAGAATCTCTCTAGTTCTAAAGAAAATACATATTTACACTGTGTATAAAATCTAACAGATGCAGAGTGATACCAGGAAGTGGTGCTTCAGATCTGTCTATGTGGGACTTTAGCTCCAGGTAAGCAACAAGGAATTGCCTGCTCAGTGTTGGTTACACTAACAGCATTGCTGCTCATCTTCACGAAAGAGATGTAAGAATAATAAAAGCTTGCTTATCTCCAACTATTCTTCTTTGAGATGTGTTCTACACACATATGCTCAATGCTGTGCATTGATGGGACATCAGGAAGACAGTGCACCAACACAACGGGTCACCCAGAGCAGATTCAGAAATGCCCTTTGAGGAGGTCTGTAAGACTTTGCTAGTTGAAGCTGTGGCTGCCTTGATTTAGTGGTAGTGGCAGAGAACAGCTTGACTGGGTGACCTCTAGACATCCCTTCCCTGTGTCTGGCTGTGTCTCCTGGATGGACCCTTCAGACATGCAGTAGCTTGTCCTGTCTCTGCTTCTATTTAGGACCTCTGCTCTAAGGAATAGAGTTCTCCAAGAAGACTCGGAGAAGGGAAGAAGAAAAGGGTAAACGAAGATCCCACTCAGGAATCAGGCTCTTAACTTTGGTTGAAAGTCACCTGCTGTGGTGAGAATTTGTCTCAGCTCAACTGCCTGGTTCAGAAGGATGGCACCTGGAGATCGATTTCTTTTTTTCCCCCCTCACAGCAGCCAACATCTTCCAAAGCTTTTGCACTTCCATCGCGTGAGCGTACACGAAGCCTGCCTCCACGCAAAGGAGCTTAGTTTGCAAGTAGAGCGAGGCACCTAGCAAGCTGTAGTCACTTCAGTATCTACAGAGCAAGTCAGTAGGAGGAGATCGCATTTACTTTTTACAAGGTAATCTTTTTGACAAGGTAATCTCTAATGTACTTTAACCCACGTTAACTTGCACACTCTTGACACCTCAAATAGCCACTTTTCCTTCACATGGGAATTTGCCTCAGCAGCGGAGCCGGTGAAACAGGAGCATTCATTCCCTCTTTCTAGGCAGCTAGCAGAATTCTACTTTCTTCTAAGTGACTCTATCAATGATTTTGTTTCAATTATGTGTTCAGACTGCCAAATTGGATAAAATGCATCCTTTGTAAAACTTTCATCTCATCCTGAAAAGATAAATTCACCTGTCTGAATAAGCAAAAAAAGCACAGAAGAGGTTTCTTCTAAGCACAGAGAAATACCAATCCATGGAAAACTTGAGATATAAACAACATAGCTTAAAAAATTATTATGAGTACAGAAATATACAGCCAGATTCCTGCAATTTTAGAGTCCTTTGACTGAAATAGAATAACAGAGTTGTTGAGATTGGAAGGGACCTCTGGAGATCGTCTAGTCCAACCTCCTGCTCACATGAGGGGCAGCTACAGCAGGTTGCTCAGGACCACATTCAGTCAGCATTTGAGTACCTCCAGGGATGGAGACTCAGCAGCCTCTGTGGGCAGTCTGTTCCCGGTGTTTCACAACACTCACAGTAAAAAGGTTTTTCTTATCATTAAACAGAATGGCCTGAATTTCAATTTGAGCCTGCTGCCTTTGTCCTGTCACTGGGTAACTGTGTCGCCCTCTGTCTTCCATAACGCTCTTGGCCACCAGGCATTCACTTTATATGGATAAAGTTCCCCCTGAGCCTTCTCTTCTCCAGGCTAAATAATCCCAGGTCTCAACCTCTCCTTGGATAATGGATGCTCCAAGCCTTTAATCACCTTCATGACCCTGTGCTGGACTCACTTTAACAGGCCCACGTTTCTCTTGCCCTGTAAGGCGAATATGGGACACTGTGGCTCACCAGGGCTGAGCAGAGGGGAAAGATCACCTCCCTTGACCCACCAGCAGTGTTCTGCCTTTGCACGGAGGAGGATGTATCTGCTTACAGAACTACTTGCAGACCTTCACTGCAACAGCTGGTTACCAATGCTTTCACAAAAAATATCCATCCAGCAAGCTATGGTAACCAATATCACATTCCTTTTCTATTTATTTGCCACCAATATTAAAACTATATACATGAACATTTAATAAAGGGTCATTTTTTATTAACACGTCATTCTACCTGGATGGGGTTTCTTCCAAAAAAGCAAAGTTGCTATGAAAGGTTAAAATATATCAAGCTCACAAACCAATACCTTTTGAAATAGTATATTTCTTTAATAATGTATATGTTTAGAGCAGACTGGCAACTTTTTTTCCATTTCTGCAGCGGACAAGAAGTTTCCATCACAGTGAGGTTTCCACGCCAGAAAACGGTGTTTTGATTGTAAAACGTTAAGCATGAAGCACTACAGGAGAGCAGCAGAACAAAAGGCTTTTATCATTACTCTTCATGCTTTAATTACCTTTATCAAATACCATCTGAGACTAGCTATTTTTAAACCCCTCCACTGATTCTGTAATTATACTAGCACACACAGATTTTATTCCTCCCTATGTATACAGCTTTATCCTAAATAAAACTTAATATATTTGTGTAGAAAGTATGGTAGGATATTTACACACCAATTAATCTGAAAACAGCAGCTTACAGACACAATTCTGGGTTGAAGTTGTCAGTAAACACAAATTCTATAAAAGGGAAACAGAAGTGATAGACTGAAATGATTTAGCTCTACAAAACACTTCAGTAGCAGAGGCAAGTGGTCATTAAATGATTCGCTTTTATACGGTAGGAATACAATTCGTTATAATTTAAATACAAATTGACATGGTATAATTTATTATTACTTATGCAGTATCATTTTTTTATGCATCTGTTGGGAAAATGAAAACCAAAATGTCCATTTCTTTTTTATTTATCATACTTTCAGTCTCTTGCATAGCAGAGTTAATATCTGTCACTAAAAACTGTAACAGTTGCCAAAAAGAAATTAAATATTATTAAATACTTTTATTGGATTATAATTATTAATACTAAAAACTTTCACTTCTACTTATCATCAATTTCTTAAGCAGGTTTCTTCACCTTAGCTAAGTCTAAATTCTGTCAGAAGACAAGCCTTTCTAGAGGCCTTAGACAAACGGTGTCCAGCACTGAAACCATCCTCATGTCTGAACAGTTGAAATTTAGAATAAAAAAGCCACAACCTCACCACCCCCACCTCCCCACAAAAAAAAAGCAGGATAAACAGGCAAACTGTATGTATGGAAACTGAGTAAAGGCAAGAGAACAGTTCAATGGAAAGAAGGGAAAAGTCGCCCAGCGACACCTGTAGGGAGATGCAGCCCAGCAAGACCTGACAAATCGATTACATCAAACATTTTAAAAATTAAAGCAGAGTAACTAGGCACACAGGGAAAAAACATAAGTAAACTGTCATGGGATTAAGACTCACAAGCAGCACTCTGAATCGGAACTCGGGTCAAAAAATTTCCTAACAAAAATTTCCTTTTCTGGAAAGATCTTAAATGACACGGGTTCAGAGTCACGTTCAGGCTGGCTTTTCTGGCCAAACAAACCTTAATTTTTTTTAATACGCAATGGCAGACCATACCAAGAGAGGCAGAGCACACCCATCTCACATCTGCTGTTTACCTCAAAGCTGGGACCTTGAGACATGAGAAACATCTATTTAAATCCTTCTTAAACGAAGGACAAAATTTAATCCAATTCTTCCATACCCTCCCCTGCAAGCATTCAAAGGGAGCTCTCTATAAGCTCTTTCTCAAACATTCAAAGAAAGCAGACTATCAGCACAAGAGGGGTCAAATGATTGACAGAGCAGGGAGCTCTCCTCCAACAGAGAAAAAAAAATCAATATATGAAAAACTATTTGTAATAAATCAAAATCTTGGTAGAGAGTCTATTAACACAAGTTTAAAAGGTGAGGAATAGAAAGGAGGAGCAACGATCCCAAAACATAAAAAATTCATGCTGTTTGATTTAAAAGGCTTTACTCTTTTACACATTTTGAGCTGGATCAATAAATGCTTTTTAGGAATATTCTTAGTATTGTGTAACTTGCACATGTGTGTTAACTCAAAATATAATGCAGTTCTCCATTGTTCTGGAAAGCTAAAGGAGTGCTAAGTATAGCTCAAATCCTGACAATATTTTTAAAAATACCTAATTTGTTCATTCTGTGTTCTTCTGCTTTGATAATTATTTCTTTTCATCTCTCCCTGACTCACACACTGAGGCGACCAAAGGAGAATGAACAAATAGAGGTGGGAGGAGAGTTGAGAAGTGGCATGGACTTGAAAAGCTTTGAATGCCTTCAATCATCTGGAAAATCACAAGTACCAACCTTTTAACTTCTTTAATTAAAGACCCATGATACATAGTACTGAGCAGCTTTTAGTAGTTCACTACTAGGTTCAATTACATTTTAAAGGCTTTTCCTCATTTTTATACCACTTTCAGTTTCTAGCACAGTATGTAAACAACTGCACTTTAAATTTCACACTAGAAAACAGCACCTGGCTTGCTGTTGTGAAGGACAAGAGAAAACTGAAGGGGAGGCACGAGAGAGGAGCCAGAGCTCAGCCATTCCTCAGCCATGCTGGCTTAAGACACTACTATTTAGCTGCTGATGGAAACTACGCCTTGATTTTGTGGGAGAAAGAAATGAGAAAAAAAAAGCGACGCTGAAACTTTTAACCAGAAGAGAGAAGTAGTCACATTCTACCCACAGTGATGCACCAGCGGCACCGCATCCTTCTTCTACACTGCTGCCAGGGCTACCAATTCTCCTTCCACAAAAGGATTTTGAAAATACTGCAGCATCCGTACGGAAATTATTCATCTAGAATACGCCTTTGAAGGCACCACCAGAAAACATCAGACTTCCCATTTTTGTTTAAGTTTTAGATATTAAGTCTTAAATAAAAAAGTACATATAGCATTTTAAAATATTGCTAGAATGATATAAACCCAGAACAGATACAATCTCAAAAATGGGGAAAAAGAATATGTATGATCGTGTCCACTATAGCAATATTTTAATTAATACTGATTTACAAATCTGTGGTAAGTAAGATTTTAAATTCTTGCTTCGAATATCTTCTTACTCTCAATTTTCCACCTAATTTTGGCAGCTATTGTCAGCAGGTATTTTAGAAGTACAGTACATATTCCTCAAAAGGGAGATTACACATCACCGCTCGCTGTGCCATATTCCATGCAAACCCACAAAGAATTGTATTAGATAATTGGTCACATTTCAAGAATAAGAATCTGATCTTGTATGAACTAAAAATTATTCAGCACTCCCTACAATTAAAAGACAATGGCATGTACAATATGTTGAATTTCAACCCTAAATTTAGATAAATATAAATCAGTATCTCCAAATCCAACACAGAAAGTCTTAAAGAAATTATATGCATCAAACATACAAATACCATTTTATTTTTAAGAGAAAGAAACACAATACAAATCGGAAAAAAAAAAAGCATTTTAAATCAAGCTGAAATGCATGAAAATAACATAATGTAGACAGAACACAGGGCTGTAAAACATGGAGCTTGCAGGCTCCTTTTCTTCAAGGAAAAAGAACAGTAATTATACCACTGCTTGGGCCCAGGAGATGGGAATCAGGACAAAGAGAATGCATTTGAAAGTAATCCATGTCAGACCTGTTAATACCACAACATACATCTCTTTGACATTAACAGAGACCAACAGACACAAACAAAGTGCAGACAGTAGATAATCTGTTTATATTTCTACTCTGCTTTTTAGTTAAGAATGGATTTTCTGAAATGAAAGGATTTACTGAAAGCTACACGCAAAGTTCTTCTGCTATTTTTCACTAATTATTTAAGAATTGTTGCAATTAAAGAGACAAAAATAGTGACTGATTGTTTCTCCTGAACAAGACAGCATCCCTGTTGCTACAAGCAAGGTTTAATCCTGTTTATTCTAGGCAGATGTGTTTAAGAAAATCAAATCACTATTCATTTTTAATTCCAATAACACAAATTTTATCAAGGCCTTATAAATAAAAGTGTTTGTAAATGCTCAGACCTTGTGGACTCCAATTCCTGTTTTTTAATAATACAATCATATCCAGAATTGATTTAGCATGTAGCAAAACATGTTCAGAGTCAGTTTGTACCTACTGAAATGGGTATGTAAATAAATTTAACTTTCTCCCCC
>JAOXJM010000004.1:264362-300976 GCA_026413425.1 Tringa solitaria
AAAAACAGGGGAAGTAGAAGCTCTGAGGTAAACTTCCTCATGTATTATCCTATAATTTCATAGCAGTGGCTGTTATCTATGCACAGATTTTTTATCTTCCAGAGTTTGCTCCCTCTTCCTGAATTCCTTCCCATTATTCTCCCTCAATCGGGTATATTTCTTATCCAGACTATCATCCAGGTTGTGCGAAGATACAGGTTAACTGAAGACTAATTTTCCAACAACTGCATATCAAAGTGTGTGCTAACCACATGAAAACATATTTAGCAATGGATTATGTTAGAATTGTTTTTATTGCTTTTTATACCTATTGGTGATGAAGTCAAGGGTGATACTAAACCACAATCACATCCTTCTCAGCAAATTTATCTGAAACCACCTACAACAGAGCTAACATTAACCGCAGTACTCTTAAAAAAAAAAATAAATAAGAAAAACCCCAAAACCAAACAACAAACAAACAGTAAATATTATGGAAACCAAGAAGAAACACAGCAAAAAATAAATCTAGAAACAAACAAAAAAAAGGGCAGAATAATGGTCAACCGGTACTTTACAAGCTCATAGAAAAATACAGAATCAAAACCATTCCTAGCACTTCAGAATGAGGACACCTACTGCAGGTATCCACCAAATAAAGACAGTATCACTTATGTTAAATTCAGAATGTCTTCCCTGATTTCTTAGGGAATGAAAAGCTAGAATGAAGAACACTGTATGACTTCTCATATTTTAAATGGATCTAGGTCTTTATATTTTTTGTGTTAAAAAAAGTAAAAACATTTTCAGATAGACTTGATAAACAGCATGCACTTCCAGATACGGTCTATTTCCATATCAGTTTCTTGAAAAAGACTACTCTGGCTGAGCGCTGGGAGTTACTGTGCTTAAGACTCATGAATTCAGAATAGTCACGTACAGCACAGGGGAAAGAAACTGCTTTTGTCGCCTTTGCAAGGCTTGAAAGTCCCCAAAAAGAGGCTCAACCAAACATCTGTTGTGACTGGTGGACAAGGACAGGATTAGCTACACATTGCTTTTCACGGTATTCCCAAGATGCAGAACTGTGCCACACTCACTTGTCAGTTACAGTTCCAAAACATCAAGTGATGAAGAAAAAATTATAGGTCTAGGTATAGGGAACCACAAAAACGCACTTAAAAGACGACACGCAAGTTCTCCACTATCCTGAACAAACATTACTTAATGTGCTAGCTACAAGAGGCAGTTTAGCAACTTCAGGCCAAAAACAAGTGTAGCAACTAGACCACGTTCAATACAAAAAATATTTCATATCACTTTTGACACTACAGCCAACATGCTTTTGCTCCTTAACAGAAAGAAATAGTCTTGCCTTTCAAAGACTTGCCTTGTCATAACCATTTATACACGCAAACCTGCAAAAATATTTTCCCTCTCCCTAACCTAGCTGACTTGTAGAGCATAAAAACTTGTTAAAAGATTCACCTTAGAAAACCATCACTAAACAAAAGCTATAATATTCAGAGAGCAATTACAAATTTGGATTAGCAGTTTAGCACGCTCTGTGGTCTTCCATATCTTCAGACTAAGCATGAACTCACAAGCATGAATATTTTTCAGACAGATGACGTAAAGTGAGATCCACCCAAGCCTAAGTAACGGATTGACCACTGAATTATGTTTTGTTTCAGTGTTTTAAAAAAAACTTTGCTTTAAAGATATTTGTGGCAAAAGAAAGACAAAGTTTTAATACATAAGATTTTAAGTATGTTATATGCAGTTTATTAGTCCATGTATTTTTTTAAACAAATGGCACGTTGTAAAAATGTTGCTGAAGAGCTTGTGTATTACTTGCAGCAAACAGCAATTCTTGCTAAAAAATATTAATTTCAAAGTAAATTCTCAATACAAAAGTGAAGATCCACTACAATAGAACTCTTTGATGGTAATGAAAGAACATAAAATTTTGTTCCCCAAATACAGCATATCCTGAGTAATCATTAGTTCTGCAGTTCCACTACCATTGGAGAAAACAGCAGAGGATGACTGTCAGTCACATCAGGAGCAAAGCTCTAGTCTATCAGCAGCCTCTCTCCCTCCCACCCCATACCCACTATTGCTGAACTTCCTGAAGATGACAGTCTCACCACTACTTCTAGCACATTTGCAGAAAGGAGACATCACAAGATAAGCTACTTTGACAATTTTTTTTGTGTTTGATTCTATTTATTTTTTGTGCTTACTTACGGGAGAATAACACAGGAACTCCAATATAAGACTGTTCTATTATATTAATTATCAAAACACAAATGCAAACTGTTAACATTAGCATATCACCAGTTCTTTCTGCAGTAAAGTAGGAACTGACAGGCACACTGTGAACTAGGAGAAGTTTTTGGTAGCAATATTTTAATAACAAAACAAGGGAAAATGTAACATTTGTCAAGCCAGAGAAAATTATGGTAATGTAAGTAGAGAAACATACTGATGTACAAAATATTTGTTCTTGCCCTATGTGGATAAAGGAAGCTTAAGAGAATTCCTACTTTCTAAATTTTAATCAGAGACACAAAGGAAATATTATAAACATTAGATGACTGCAAGGAGTTTCTCATTCAGATCGGACACTTAAAAGCGTACCATACACATTCCTGCAATTACATTTGAGTTTCAAGGCCTTTAATATCCTTAGGAGTGTACTCCATGCTTGTCTTTACAATCAGCTTCAACCACCACATCCAGTGCAGAGACATACCTTTTTCCATATGCAACGACATTAGCTGAAAAAATCACCACCCCAGACCCCCTAATTCCAGCCTTTCATTACAGCCTACTCAAACCTGCCGTCAGAATTATTCACGTAAGCTCAGGAAGCAAATGTCTCAACCAGAAGGATGGAGTTCTACACTCTTTAGCTCACACAAGCAGAGTTACAAGAACAAGTTTACAAACTGCTCAGGTCTTCTGCTAAGACAACCTCTCAATTCCACGCGAAAGAACTTGCCGTGTGACAAATTAATAGCAGTACTCTATATCATTAATTGAAAATGTGTCTATTAAAAATTAAAATCTCAGAGTGAATACTGTTCATTTCCTACCCTGTTCTAGTCACATGCTATTTAGAAAGCAAAAGCGTATTTTATCATCAGTCTTTGATCAAAAATAGCTTTTAATGCCAGAGACAAATCAAGTACCAAACATCATGACCAAGTAATTTTTTGAATTAAACAATTTGAGTGAAGTTCACGTCAGAGTTTAAGAACATAACTGAGTCTCACAAAGATTATTGAGATTTCTACTATCTTAAAAAGTAAGCTACTTAGAGGGAAAAAGCTTCTATTTTTACATTATAAAGGCACATGATCTAATACTTCAACTACACACTTCTGACTACCTGAAAGAATCATGCAATAAGGTCAATCGGGGAAGGGAAGGAGTAGAACCTCTGAAGGGGTTTTTTTATTCTTCAGTAACAAGAAAAGAGACGTGCATTCTGGACTTTCCAGTCACCTCCAGTCAATAAACGGTTATGTCATTTCCCTTTTCTTGTTAGCTTTAGTCCTATAGAGGACTTAGTCCTTTTTCACTCATTACTGGGTTGTGCACTTGAATTCTCGCTTTTCCTACAAAAGGTAAGGAACAAATAACAATGTCACCTATTAGACATGTACAAAATCTAAGAACAGACCTCTACTACTAAACTCATAAATTATAAGTCTCTTTTTTTGATGAAAGGCTGAAAGTTAAGGATCTAAGAATTTATTCTTGATTGCATTAGTCAGAACTTATAGGCAGCCTACAGTCATGTTAAGTTTATTCTCTCTTAAGTTAGCAGCAGACAATCATGGAACAGAATACTGTCTCCTAATACTGATGAAAGACATTTTGCATTTGCTTTATGAATTTAAAATTACCAGGAGGGCTGTAAGCAGCAGAGACGGGTTGACAGAGACAGGAAAGTCAGCAAACATAATGCACCTCAGCTACTTTTGCACAAAGCCCAGCGGCTTAGTTTAAAGCTGATAGCGCAGTTTAGTTCCAAATAAACGAATGTGGCCAAGGTGTGAATACACATACCTTCTGTTCTGCCAACCCTGCTCCAAAAATTAAAACCTCAGACCAGATGGTAGCTTCCCAAACCACCAGAGCCAAGAGTCAGTACTGCTCTTCCAACAATGCTTCAGAAAGATGACAACAAATTGTGCTCTGAAAGTTCTCTTCGCAGTAAGAAATACTGGGAAGTATGTACTACTACTGCAAGGAAGTAATTTCAACAAAAGAAGCATCTTGAATAGTCATGCTCATTCCTATAGAGAAGATAATTTTTTCTCCACGCTTTGATGAAGAATAGCATGCAGAAAAACAAATTCAGAAACCCAGCAACAAATACACAAGAGAAAATTCCCCTAAACTCAGCTAAATAAACACAACTATGATAAAAGGTTTAAAAGTTTCTAAAGTAACAATTTGAGAAAAGTCTTTAGACAAACAGATTTTGAGACCAAAGGATTTCAGAGGTACAAAGTAATTAATCAGACTTAACGACTTTTAAAAGGAGGCAGGGGGAGGGGTGGATCTTGTTCTAAAAAGTATCTGAAGTTACAGCAGTACTACAATGACTGAAGAAAAGCTGTTGCTTTTCTCTGTGAGCTTCATTGTGTAGTTTTGGTCAATTCACTTCATCTCTCTGCTGCACCACAGTTCCCAGAGCTTTACTTACATGAAGTCCTGGATAAAAGCTAGTTAAGTGATACTACTTGGAATAGAAGTGTTTTGGGGCCAGAGACCAGAACTTACTACACCCTCGTATAGTACTAAGCTATAGGAGGCCCAAACCTAGCAGCTTCCCGAAGGCATTCCAGGTTCACTGCAGCTCCCTTTACAAGGTAGCTTAAGCGGCTGAAGAGCAAGAGAAGCTGAACAACAGCAATCCTGGAAGACCCAGGCGGATTCAGCACTGTGTCAGAGTAAGGAACACAGGACAGAAAAGCTCCTAATTCCTTCCCTCCCTTACTCTTCCATATATTTCATATTGAATCTAGACTTGCAAAAACGTATCACATACAGAAAGACAAATACCTAAGTAGTGATGTATGTCCATGGGATTGCTGGGCAGAGCTGCTCAAGACAGGGCACTGATGGCAACACACAGCTGCTGTAACAGGAGAAAAAGAATCAAAGGAAGGGTAACTGACTTTCCAGAAGGGAGCTGCTTTGCAGACTTCACTAGATTCAAGAACCTCCTCATCAAACTGGTCTCCAAAAGTAAATACCAGTATTTACATGAACCAGTCTTCTGAAGCAGTTACCAGACATTTTTTAGTTTACTTTCAGTTTGCACTCAACTAAGTATTTCAAAGTTACTACTCAAGTTCAGTGTTGATTCAGGAAAAAAAAAATCATTATAACAAACAAAAAGCAAACAAAAAAAAAACCTGATAAAATATAGAGCTATGAAATAAAAGGGAAAGACAACAAAAAGGCAAGATAAATGTTGATCTATTCATTTTCAGTAAGCAACAAGAAACATGTTTTAAAAGGAAGCTTCCTGCCTTCTTGAAAGAAGGCAGTCAAGACCATGCTAATTCATACTTTCTTTTATCAAACAAACAAAATCGTGTCCTGTATTAAAGGCAGGCTTTCAAAGCCATATAATTTGCCTCATGATCTCAAACCCCAAATAAGATACTGGTAAATAAGTTCTACCTATTTCAGAACTAAGGTTCCTCAAGGGCATCCCTGGGAACTTTCTGAAGAGGAAGACCCAATACAGCTATGCAGAGATTCATCTTCTGCTAACAGATGCCTGAAGCACAGATGTACATGAAAAAGCATAGTTTATTCCCTTTTTTGAACCACACAGTACAACATGTGACAGCAAAAAGCGCATTAAGCTAACTGAACCTGCGATCACAGATGTTATATGACTCACATTTCTAACTTACTGAAGTGATGTGGTTACATTCTAACTTGCCACTTAAGGAACTGGAAGCTGGGCAGACACTGACAGTTACACACACACCAACAGGCATACAACTGAGTGTGTCGGTCACAGCACCTTACTTTTAAGAAATGTGTCGAAACTATGTGATAGCTCTCACCCCATGAGCTTTCTAACATTAATGAGTGGCATACAGAGCTCACACCTCTACGTGCTTGCTAACATTAATGAGATGCATACCTTCCCCAGAAAGCTAACGAATGCTTCAAATACACAGAGCTTTCCCTTTTCAATGCCTTCTTACTCACACTAAGCAACTTTATAAAATTCCTTATCATATTGTATGTTGAACCATCTTCCCCAAACCCCTTTTCTTCTCTATTAAGTGGACTCATAGACATAAGAAAATCCTAGGCTTCAAAAAATCATTTTAAATCTCACCAAGAACATCAGCACTGTAATTTTATCCTTAATCTCAACTTCCTTTTGTGTAATCTTTATGTAAGAAGCTAAGTCTCTATGCTCACACCAACTACTGGTTTATTATCCATAAATTGTTTCCCAATGTCTTATCTCTGCCAGTGAAAAATTATGTAGAGCACATAGAGGAAAAACAAACAAACAAGCAAGCATTTACTTGACTTACTGATACACTTTACCAAGATTAAATCAACCTAATACAGAGAGATGACTGCTGTATCACTATATTTTAAGATAAGTATACATACATGTTTATAAAAATTCTCCGATTTCCATGAAAGCAATGTTAATGAGCAAAAAAAAAGAAAACCCAAATAAAAAAAATAAAAAAATTCCCCCAACTAAAAAGTAACCACACAGCTTATTTTGGCTACACTCTCTCCTCTGTGAAAGCAAACAACTACTATGCAGGCAACAGCAAGTAATTAGTCTGCTCATGGACAGCAAACTGTTTTTAGTTGTCGTACGGGGTGCCTAGATACAGAGGTTTTGCAGACTGTTTTCACATGTCAATTTTATAGCCAAGGAATAACAATTTAAGGAAAACAGAGTCAAAAGAACTACATAAGCAAGAAAATGTCTACCCTGCTTCAAAAAAGTACTATATCCACATCTCATCAAAGGAATTATAATCAGCACTTTTTGAACAGATTGCATTATGAATACCGAGACATTTATTATAAAGGACAGAAATAGCTTTCCTGATTTGAGTCTCTGGATTATGCATATACTACTGAACCACTTAAACATTACAAAGATTCATAGTTTGGAGTCTCCTGGGGGAAAATCCTGGTTTTATTCGTCTTAAAGCTAAGATCAACAGGCTGAAGAACACTTCTAGAGAAATGGTAGGTATGTGGTTGGTACTTAAGAGGAACATGACTCAGGCAAGGAAGCAGCTGACATTTACAGCCAAACAGAGAAGCACCATCTCTTCTCTTCAGCAGAGATCATCAATCACTGCAAGTCACAAAGGAAGATGTGAAGCAAATTTAAAAAACACAAAACAAAACAAAAAAAAAACACAAAACAAAACACAACAAACCCACTGATCTGAATCCCTAAAATTTACTTATTGGGGGGAAGATGAAATATCAGTCCAGATAAGTGAAAGAATATCGAATAAACTGCTAGCTACAAAGGTAACCTGACATCAAGGTTGGTACTTCCTTTTTCGTTTTTATTCATGTAGTTTGAACAAATAAGAGTCATGGAAGACAAGCTACACCCTAGACAAAACAGAATTAAAAATAAAGTTGGGGACACTCTTTTTAAAATGAAACAAGCAAATATTTAGGCCTAAGATTTGTCCACACACAGGTTAGTGGCATAACTAGCATACATGCCTCCTACTTATACAAATTAATTTATGCTGTTTACAAGTACAACCAGTGCTAGCTAATCCAATTAGTGCTTAATGAATTTAAGGAAATATATTTGATTTTCTGCCAATTAAAAGGAAAAAATGAATAAAATAAAATAAAATCTCCTCCATAACCCTTTCCAAAAAGCACAACTCAGAAGTGTAAGATGGCTTCTGCTGCCCTAGAGGTGTTAGTGGTTTTTATGCGTACCTTACCAAAAAAAAAAATAAAAAAATCACACCTATCACACCTATATGTCAAGTTCTGGCAAACTGGTTTACTCAGTAGCCTACCAGAATTTCAAACAACTAACTTAAGCACAGTAGCTGATTCTGCCTCAAGGGTAAAGCAAACAATGCAAATAAAGCAACTCTGGTACGCTTTCACACTGTTTCCCTGTCATCAACTAAGTGCTAACACTTCAGCTTCTTGAGCCAGTAATAAATTTTTAACTTTGGAAAATATGAAGCAACAACAAAGAGCACCCAGTTTTTCATAGCTGGAGTTTGACAAACTTGCAATTCTTTTTTTTTTTTTCCATTGCTATGTGATGCTTGAAAGCAGCATTCAAATTAAAACCAAGCACCAGCTGATTTACTGAACCGTACAGCCTCTCGCTCAAAAATTTAATGACCTATATTCCAGAGGAAAGTACTAGCGCAAGACAATCATTGTTTTAAAGACATTATTCCACAATTAATTCCTTAATAGTGAAAAAATAGCGTTGCTCTGATTGAGCAAATGGAGCAAACTCTCTCCATTTAAATATACTGGGTATTTCAACCAGGTATTTTCTCTACAAGCTATTATTTCCAATAAGAATCACATGATGCAAAGCAAAAGAGACCATAAGGAACAGCAGTATGATACAATGCAGCAGTAATTCTGGGTGCCAACCTTTCTCCTTGCCAAACAAGTGCCTTATAAAGTATCACTTCCGACATCAGTGAGACACACAAAAACTCTTGATTCATCGCCTGGCACCAACTACCTTAAGAGTTGGTAAAACCCTTGTTCCTCAAAGCCATAATTTTTAAGTTACAACAATTGTTATCTTGAGATTTGCAACATGCAATTTGGGAATATTAGGCTTTGCGGATTTCACTTGAAATCACAAAGATTTGTTCTTAATTGGTCTTAAACACAGAAGCTACCTTTATAGTACCAACCACAGGCAATGAGATTTTATATTTCTCATCATGCTTCTCAAAAACTGTTCAACTGCAGTCAGTCCAGCACTGCACTTTGGGAGGCACTAGACAATGTCTCACGCTCTCGTCTAAACTCATTTTCTTTAGCTATTTTTCTTAATTTTATGTCTTTCATTCTAGTAGTTGTGGAAGGCAATCATGAGTTGCAAATGAATGACCACACCAGACTTTTTTATGCATTAAGTTAGATTTTCCAAAATCCTAAGGACTATGAGTTTTGATTTGACAGCCATCTAGACCTCTACTGCTTTTGTATCAAAACTATACAGTTTCTACAGTGCAGCCAAGACTTTTAAGGAAAAAAAAAACAAAACCAACACATTTCCTTTATAACATGAAACAAAACCAAGCTTCTTGATAAAAATAAATACTTCCACATGTCATGCACTTAAAATCCTTTAGGATCCAAACTAAGATCTTAAATTGTCACCTGAAAATTTAAATATTTAGATATAACATGAAAAAATGGAGAGAGAAACTACAGCTATTTTAAAGACCAAAATTAACTGAAAGTTAAGATAACTGCTTGAAACTGAGAAATACAGAAAGGTGTACCTGGCAATTAAAAGCCACACTAAATGACTCTGTTGGTAACTACAGTCTTTCTTAGTCCTATGCATGATTCAGTGCAGTGGTACAACTAGCATTCTAATTTTTATTTGACCAGTAAATTCTTAAGGTCCTCTGCATGCCAGAACTAGTCTGTTGGCATTCCACATTCCTTGGGCAAGTTTTCATAATTATATTCTGCGATGCAGCTCTATTGCTAATTTCAAAGGCCTTGACAGGTTTTAGGAAATGGAGAACAGAAATTCATGAAGGACAATAAAATTGTCTCCTTAATAGAAAAATGATCTTCCGTTGCTAAGAACAGGTCAGTAGGTAATCAGATATACCTGCTACTAATACACCACTCTTTTTTCCTAATGTGATTAGGTGGTATAAAAAAAGGCTTTCCTTCACTTTCTGCTTTTTCAATTTAAGGTCTGAAGAACCAAAACAATTTGCTCATGTCATTGATCGAGAGGAGAAAACCAAGGTTTGGCCTCCACACGCAGATCACTATTAAAGTTTTCCCAAGTACCTAAACTCTTCTAGGTATGAGATGCGCCTATGAAAGTTTCTGAAAGACACATACCAAGGAATAATGCATATCTTTCTTAATTGAAACAGAACTTTTTTTTTAATGACAGTGTGTTTTTTGAGATTTCTCTGTGTAATCAACTTCTCAAATTATTCCAAATCCATTCTGTAATTCAAGGACAAACTACTGCTTGGAAAGGTAGTATAAAAAAAAATAATCAACTAAGTCCTATAGAAAAGTCTGGTCATTCAATTAATAAACTATTAAGAATATTTTATAATTCTGACAGAAAAATTACTTGACCTAAAGAAAGAAACCTTCAAAGCTGCATTATCAAATACCTGAGAAATCACACAAAGAAAGATGTTTCTGTTGCATTACCTGAAGTTACCCTCAAATTCTAACCCAAGAATGGTATGTGTATATATACATTCACACTGGCAGATTGTATACGACCTTGATTTTCAGAAGATGGTATGCACAATGTTCCCTTCCAAAACATTTTTCATACCAAGTCCTGGAAAGCTTAAGAATTTCTTAAGCGCAGTATTTCTTCCACAGACTGCCTGAAAAGAGAAATGGGAAAGAGAAAACTGTTCTTTTTCCAAGACACAATTGTTCTTCTTTTCACCCCTGCTCAGAACTTATTTTGCCTCCTGAAAGATTAAAGAAAAAACTAACTTAAAAAAAAAATAAACCAACCCATGTAATCAAAAGGCAGGTATGATCTTTTGATGATTCTATTTTACATTCTTGTTTAAACATTCCTTGTAACAGCTAAGAAGTACATCTCAAGGTATTAAAGTCTCATAAAAAGCCACCTTTAACCAATGATTATAAGTAAGAATGGTTTTCAATAGACAAATTAATCTGGGGCTGCCAAAGAAAGTTTATGGTTTGTTTTTGCAGCTTTTTCCAGTAATCAAATCTGGTAAGTAGAATTGCTTTAAAGGATAAATTCTATCTTCAAGACATGACAAAAAAGGCTTTTCAGATACTTCTTATGGTGAAACTATCACGGCGCTCAAAGAAAAAAAGCTCAAAAAATTTTATTTCTTTTTATAAATAAACTTAGCCTCTTAGCCATATCACCTTTATCTAGCTCTTACGCACCTTGCTTATTAAATGGAATGACTCTCATTCATTGTATTTGGTGTAAGCCTCAGGCTAATCTACACCAGTCTATAAAAATCACAGAATAAGCTCTTGCTGGGGAAAAGGTGTTTAAAATAATACAATATAGTTCCTCATATCATCCCAGAGTGTAACTGGAAGAATTTTGCAAAAAGTTATGACAGAACTCTCATTAATTTTCTTGATGCAGTCATCTTGTCTAACATTACCCAACAACCACAAACAAAACCAGTACATCTGTTGAGATAGGCTATCCAGAGCAGCTTCAATCTTAAGGGGTACATCATATTTCTATTTTGATAAATTCACCTGCTTGCATAAAACAAGAAATCCTGAGAAGCCAAAAAGCTGCAGAGCAACTACAGATAACTTTTTTATTTTTTCAAATCACAGTCTCTCTCTCAGTCAAAGTTTAAGATAGCTTCCCAAATATAAACACGCCGTACTATTGGTTTCAACACAATTGATACATGGTTGTCACTAAATGCAGACATGAAAGCTTACTACCAATGTTTACACACTAAATACTTCCACAGAACATTTTTACTTCTGGAAACAAAGGGAGGATGTTATAGGCAACTAATTTAAAATATAAAATTCACAGAGATGTGAAAAAGCATGAACAGTCACGTTTTATTAAGTAGTTATATAGGCATGCCCTTTCCACAACAGTATTTTCAGCACAGTACCTTGGTCTCCATTAAGGCACAAAGTTAAGTTATGGAGTCCCTAAACACAGCACAAGCTAGCAAAAAGAAAAACACAGCTGGGAGATTGCAACTAACAAAGGTGGGTTACCCAAAACAACCTCAGAGCCAGTGTTAGAATGGGTACAGCTTAAACCACCAGAGAAAAACCCACGGAAGAAGTAAACCGTTGACAATACAAAGAATCCAAACTCAAAATATGAAATGCAACCTAGATGAGCACCAGCATTTCACCACACATCCAAGTCAAAGCTGAATCTTCAACAAGCCCAAGAAAGCATCCAAGCCTTACCCGTGCAAAATTAAAAATTAGCTGTTCAGAAGCCCCAGCAAAACAGATGATACTAACTGCACATCTCACAGAGTAACCTTACTGTGGCACCTCACATGAATTTTCTGTGAAATGTACAGAATAACGCAACTACTTTTTCCATACTCCACAATAAACCCCCAGGAGTTCACTTGTTAGCAGAAAGAATAAAAAGGAGAATCACTGAGTCCAAGAAATAAACAGGGAGAGTATGCTGGAAGAATAATCACTTGTATTTGTCTTATTATAACTTCTGATTTCTCTGGCTACTATCAAAAGCTTGGTAATAAACTACACTTCAGCCTGACCCCTTTATAATCGGTCTCGCTTTCTGATGTCTTGTTATGATGAAAAAAAAGAAGAATTAGAAAAGGGAAGCTATAAGGGTCAAAGACAAATATAGCAGTCCCAACAACTATAAGGAACTTCCAACTTCATGTTAGCCTTCTTGGGCTTGACAAAGTATTTTCTTGGATGTTTTGATCAACTCTTTCCCCTCTCCTCTCACAGTTTTTATACATCCCTATAGCAATAAACACTAATAATTAACATTGCAAACAATGTAAAAATCAGCTACTGACTTTTCTACAGTGTCCTTAGTCATTTTCACTCCTTACTCATGTTTCCTCAAAATCATTCAACAGATCTCCCCTAGAAGAATTTTAGCTAGCAGTTCCCAATTTCTTGGAAGTTTATACTACCAACACTATTAACAATTAGGATCAAGTATAACAGGAATAAAGATACCTTTTTATGATAGAACTGCACATCTATGAGCAAACTCAAACTCTGTTTACATGAACAGAAAGAACTAATATCTCCACAGGCTAATATCTTCACTACACCATCTAATCTGAGTTCCAATTCAAGTTTTACTCCCAGACCAACTGCTGGCACATACAAAAAGTTCGCTTTCAACTCCATTGGTGTTTCGCAGTCCAATGCTCACAACGACTTAAATCCAAGCTGAAAACATTGATACTTACAAACCATAGAGATTTCAGTAATATCTTGAAGATGCAGGCCGTGAAGAACTGCCTTAAAAAGCTGCAACTCTTCCCGCCTTCTCTGCTAAGCAGAGCATCCAGGCAGTCACACACTGAAAGAGACTGGATAGCTTCAGTGACTGACAACTAATCCCAGAGGAAAAAAAGGAGGATTAGAGCATTTCTTCAGCCAGTTCAACACTTGGCTACACAAGCACCTATGTTAGCACAATAAATGCACAGAACACAGCCAAAAACAAGCTGCTAGGACTGGGGAAAGCTACTGCTATTGCAGCTCTGCCACCAAGACGTTACTTGTGCGAATTCTCTTCAAAATAACAGGAAATAATGAAAGTATACAGCAGTGGAATATAATAAAACAAAGCAGTCACAGAATGGAAAAAAAAAATTCCTTTTTCTGCCACATACATGTCAGATAGCTCAATCTACACCATATAATTTCTTTTTCAGTAACATCTAAAAAAAAATTAAATAAACAGGCTCCTATAAAAAAGTATCAGTTTGCAGCATTCAAACTCTTAATAAAGGGAAATACACCAGTACCTTATTTAAGTACAGAGATAAAAACTCCAAATTATTTTTGTAAGCTTATTTAAAAAGTTTAGCCAGTTATTGAATTTCTCCACCTACTTCTGAATTAAAATTCTGGATCTTGTACTTTGTACCTGAATACACACATAAAGACAATGCATTAGATTATTTGCATTTTATGTTCACACAGATTTGCCTGCAAAGGCCTGAGAACTGAAAAGGGATATAAAAGCCTTCATCTTAAATTAAAATTTTGAGAGGGGCATGAAGAGTTAAACAGTCAAGAGAAAAAACTAACAAACATACGTTTTTTTTTATTGTAACATATTTTTTTGAAATACAAATATGCATATACAATGTGTACATAATACACAAATACATGTATTGAAACAAATCATGGGACCCAGCAAAATTTCGTAATTTCCAAAAATACACAATAATAGTTTGCACACACAATAGAAGCACAAATTAGAACCATCTTACTTATTACACTGAAATAATAGATAACAAGACTCTAGATCTCTGAAGTGCACTAAGTAAGTCAATACATCTAAATTGAATTACTATAAGCTGTTTTCCACTGGAGAAGTTTCAGTAAGCACTTATCACTATAGAATTTATAATCAAAACATTCAAAAATACCTGGAGACATGCCACTATTATACCACTCTAAAGCCGTAAAACCACATGAGTAATTGTGCTAAATGGAAAAGCAGTGTATTTCAATGTAACTACTTTTTAAATAAAATATTGCTGGGGAGGGAGTGGTGTTACATTTCTAGTTAAGATAGAGGTCTTACAATAAAAGGGTCTTTTTCCTTAAATAGTAGTGAAGATTATGAAAATTAACCAAACAATTACTTTCACACTACAAGACAACCCTTGGAATAAGATTCTCAGACAAAACCTTAACTTTCACTCTTCTCCTTTCCGAAAGGAAAAATAATGTTAGCCTATCAAACACAGAGACAACTGTAACGAATCAGCATCTGGAATATGCTTCCTACACACCATCAGATTTTTGGAGGTATTTCCACCAGACATGACCTGGTCAACAGACAGAAAGGTCAGCTACACTTTAATTGAAAGTGCAGCTACTTAACTTCATTCAGCACCCTGAAAGTACAGAGGTTTAAGAATCACTTATCACTGTCAATAAGTATAACTTCAAGACTATTAAATAACTACTAAGTAAATATCCTCTGGAAACTTCTACCTTTACATCTTCCAATACAAAACTTGCTATATAGAAGTTTTGGTAAGGAAAGGATAAAATAAAAAATTAAAATAGAATGCAAGAGACATTCTGACAATTGTATTTGCCTGCAAGTGAAGACCAGGGATTGGTCATAAATGATAAGTTACTCAAAACTGTTTCCCTATGTTAAAAAGATTACTACTACATGAGTTTTATAGCAACTACTAAGAAAGGACTTTGTTGTCACTTACATTCACATCCATGCCACTCCTCACCCATGTCACTGACTCCCAATATGATGTTGAGCAAGTTACTTCACTTCTATGCCCAACAATAACATGAAAACATACTCAGCCACTTAGCAAGTGGCCTTCAAGACCTATTCTTAGATTCAGTCACTGACTGAAATCGTCTTCTAACTGGTAATTTACTGGTTCTTAAAAATACCTTTCACTTTTCTTTTTTCTGCCCTTTGACCATGTCTTTCTTATTCAGAAATCATATGGAGATGCTAAGAATTTGAGCAATTAAGCCAGGGAGTTGCTCACCATCATCCATAATGAGCTTCACTATTTAAGAGTTTGCCAGCAGCCTAATGTAAAATGAAAGATAATATTCGAAAAGCAAATGTGTAGACTGCAATTTCACCATTAACTACAGTGATTATCGAGCGTTATTTTGCATAGAAATCTAACTCCACTTGAATACCTTTCTACTATATTAGAAATTAACTCAGAACTCCCAACCATGCTAAAAAGCTTATTTCTAGACAAAACGGATATTCAGACAGAAAAGCTAGACCAGTAACTAGCTAGACCTGAGCCCATAACCAAGGCTTTATCTTGGTACTGCTCAGTCAACAAAGGTACATCAGCACAAATCACAGCACTTAAACCAGTCAAGAAACAGAACCATCTTGCTGCTAAATAGCAACATCTCCTTTTCATCTACAATGCACAAATAAAGGAAGAGCATACACTGAAGCTGTAAATTTCTACCTGGCATTCCTGGCATTAATAATTTTAGCTGGGGGGCACAGGGGAGGAAGAGATGGGGTTCATTTTTCTCATTGTTTTGTCTCCTTGGCACCACAGTACAAATTGGACTCTACGTTTTAGACAGGACCCTGTCCCTTATCACAAGAGCTTGGTAACGTTTACTGCTTGCTTAGGAGGAACCAACATCTTTCATTCAAACATCTCATGCCAAGGTTAGAATCCTTTATTAACCAAGACTTCAAAAAAATTTTTTTCTCAGAGTTTTACACATTTCTTGATATGAAAGGGTAAAATGAAACAGTTTTGATCTCTGCTTCAGAAGCACACAGAAGGTAAAAGCAAGGAGAGGCTACCAAAGGACACAGAGACACAGCCTGTGCATGCAAGGAGGACATTAGGAAAAAAATCAACATCCAGGTGGAGCTGAAACTGACAAGGGATGAAGGGGAACAAAGACAGACTCCTGTGTCAGCAGTAGAAGGAAGATTAAAGAAGTGCTCCCTCTGCTCTGCGGGACAAGGACGTAGTAATAAAGGTTATGGAAAAGGTTGACAAAGTCCGTGTCTTTTTTACCCCACTTTTCATTGGTAAGGTCTGCCCTTCAAACCTCCCTGAACCTAGTAGCAGAGTCTGCTGGAATAAAGAATTACCTCCAAATAAGAAAGACGGAGTGTGGAAGTACTTAAGGAAATTGGAAACACACAAGTCCACAGGACCAGATGGGATGCATCTGAGATACTTGAGGGACCCAGCCAGTACCACTGATAGGCCACACTCTACCAGTTTTTGAAAGGCTATGAGATTGAGGAAAGTTCCTTATTATGGGAAAAAAGGCAAGCATCACGCCCAACTTCAAGAAGAGCAAGAAGGAGGATGCAGGTAATTACAGATCAGCCAGTCTAACATAAGGAGCAAATCCTCCCTGAAGACATTCCTCTGCCCAAGAAGGTGATCAGGAATAGTTAGCATAGCTTTACCAAGGGCAAATGATGCCTGACAAACAGTACCTTACTGCAAGGAAACAACTGTCTTAGAAGTTGACGGAAGAGCACTGAATAGAAGGCCATTAACGACACCCTCCCGCAGTATCTTTACAGCCAAACTGGTGAGACAGGCACTGGTTAAGCGAGCAATAAGGTGTCTGCAAAACTGATCAGACAGTTGGGCTGCAAGAACAGCAATCAGCACTACCAAGTCTGGTAACAAGTGGTTACAGTCACATCCCTTGGGGATTACTGCTGAAACCAGTACCACTTGACGTCTTTACTAATAACCCGGGTGACAGGACAGGGTGTATCCTCAGCAAGCTTGCCAAAGAGACCAAACTGGGAAAAGTGGTCAACATTCTGCAAGGCAGGAGTCCTACTCTGAGGAACCTGGACAGGATGGAGAAAGGAACCTCATGAAGTTCAACAAAGGCAAGCGCAAAGTCTTGCATCTGCAACAGAATAAGCACATGTGACAAGACAGCCTGAAGATCCCAGCAGGCAAAGTTGAAACCGACTCAGCAGCATACCCTCACAGCAAAGAAGGCCAAGCGCACCCTGGGCTCTATCAGCAGGAGTCCAGGCAGCAGGTGTGGGGAAGTGATCCATCCCCTCTCTTCAGCACCTGTGAGACTGTGTTTGAAGTACTTCACAGCAAAAACTATTTTTTCCTCTGTCCACTTAAAGACCATTAAAAAGACCTTTGTCCCTGATATTCTTTCCAAAGAAAAAAGGAACATTCCACCAAAAACCCAGAGGTTCTCCACAAGGGTCTTACTTGTCTTTCAGAGTAATCTATTTAACTAAGCAGGTTTTGGAAACCTATTTATTTATTTTTTACAAACAGACACATGCAATAAGCTACTTTTTCTCCTTCAGTTTCACAAAGTCCCCTCTTGGAACATTTCTGATATCAAAATCAAATAAACAGCTTAAAAACAACAGAAGCATTTTCTAATAATCTCCACAGTGATTTTGTTTCTTTTTGAAGTTAAAAATACAGGAAAAGGTGAAATAAATAAATTTCAAACTCTTTTCAAATACATCAGGCTTTTGCTTATGCCTTAGAGACAGGACTCTGTCAAAGAAAGAATCCCCTCTGCAATATGGGTTATAATAATGGCTCCTTTAACAGCTGTACCAGTATAACAGAGTAAGATTGAGCCTGGGACAAATTGCCAAAGGTACAAATTTCAAAAAACGCATTTTATGAAAATATATTTGAAAACATCCTAATCTCCATGAAAAGGACACCTCTATGAAGCTCAGTGTGAACACTGGAAATGAGCATTTTAATTTGCACTTAGAAGGTAGGGATTAAAATTCATGGGGAGAAACTGAGAGCTATTACAGAAAGATTAGCATGGCTAGTGGTCAAAAGAGAAAACAAAC
The DNA here is from genome assembly GCA_026413425.1 of Tringa solitaria. NCBI lineage: Eukaryota > Metazoa > Chordata > Aves > Charadriiformes > Scolopacidae > Tringa > Tringa solitaria. Next base: position 282,688 of record JAOXJM010000004.1, read on the forward strand.
ATTCAGTGTTGCACTGCAACACGCTTCCGCATCCATTTATTTAAGAGTGATGCTGCTTTTGATACCAAGATCAAAAGTGTCATTATAACATATCAGTCCATTGGGAACATAAAACGGGTATAATCCAATGACAGATTAATCCAGTCTGGAAATCAGAAGGTGTATAATTACTAAGATCAGTCAAGTTTGAAATAACCTTCCTATTATAGTAGAGGTAATAACAATATACAACTGATCATTTTTAAATTAGAGCTGAATAAATTTACAAAAGCCCCTATCTAACAATGCCCAGACTGTTCCTTGAAATTAACGAATCAACAAAAACTTTACAGAGAAGAAAGGATATGCAAAGGAGAGAGCAGAAGAAAAAAGTTCTGTGGACACATGAAAGAAAAATATAGACACAGAGGCGGCTCTTAAAAAGCAATAGTCTGTTTAATGTTGTCAAAACTAAACAAAAAAAACCAAAAGCAAATGATACCATGGCTTTATAATCATTATAAGCCAGTACTGACAGAAAAAGAAGAGCTCCTACCACCCTTACTATCATTTGCTACCTTCACCACAAGTGACATAAACCAATGAAAAACACAGGGTAGCTTCTTTCAACAGTTGTGCCTTCTTACATTAACTTACTGACCATAAAACCACGACCCAGATAAACGCATCACCCATCACAACTTACATGACTGTATCAAGAGCGCAGTTGTCCCCTCTTCCCTATCAACACATTTCTTCCTCCTCTGGTCTGAGGCAATGTCCATATGACCAGACAAGTGAGCTGGTTCAGGAGGTTGTTCTAACCCAAAAAGTAACTTGTGGAGGAAAAAAAAAGAAGTACTACTTTTTGACCAGATTTGTTCTCTTAACTCACTTCCTGGCTGTGGGAGCCCCGCTGATGACACAAAGGAAGGAGCATCCACCACTCACATTGTCTTCAAATGCTAGGGAGTACGCACCTGGAACTTGGTTTCCACAGAAAGCCACATCATGCCCTAGTCCTTTTTGAAATCCCCTTACTAACATCACCGAATCTTAATCTGGGCATCACTTTCTAAAGGACTGAATGCTACTTTTAACCAAGCAATACCTTTCACTGTAGCCATCTTAAAGAAAGGGTGCTGAGTACTTCCAATAATGCTCCCATTTAGCTTCAATTCTTGTAACCCCAGAGTCAATTTCTGCCTACTATGTGTAACTGTATTTGCAGTCCCTTCAAGTTTAAACTGCAAACTAACCTCTTAATTAGTATCATTAATACCATATAATCCACATAAACAAACAGAATTGGCTACAATCCTACTTAAAGCCTAGACACAGGCATAACTTGCAGAACTAATCTTATACCCCCAGCAAGTCTTCCTGAGATCTGGAGCATGAGCCAATCTTACAGGCACTCAGGTTTTTGGCCTGTATCACAGAGATTCAGCCAAATAAAGCCTCAGTGCCTTTCCTAAATTTAAAGGGATAAGAAAACATTGCTTGTAACAATACCAAGATTTCTCTTTGGAGACAGAAAGGACAGCTGCCCTTCTCCAAAGTTTTGTTTGAAAAGTCACCAACGTGGTGGTGAGACTACAGCTCGACAGCGAGAGAGAAAAGCAACACTTAACTAGGCAAGCTATTTCTTACTTGTTGCTGGATTTGTTTCTGTTTTGAAGAAGAGCTGACACTTTAAATCTTTTTTTTTTTCCCCTCTTACACAGAGGAACGGATGTATACATACATGCAGCTATGAAATGTGATAAGTTATGATTTATTTACAACGCTATCAAAAGCAAGCAATCTAAACAGCACAGCTTTGAAAGAGTGACAGCAAAGAGCAAAGTACACAACACTTCAGAAGCTCAGAAATGAGCAGAGCTGCCAAGTCCATTTCATTCAGAGTGCCATACCCACTTCAGATGGTTTCAGCAAGTTTTGAAGTACTCCGTCTAAAGACAAGGATTTTTGTACCAGATCACAGTTAGGGAGGGCCTAACTGTGGAAGCAGACTTGAAAAAAAGAAAAAATAAAATAAAAAGAGAGGAAAAAAAATCCAAAAAAAAACAAACCGTGGATGAATCTGAGCCATGTAAACGGCACAGATTTAGGACAGTAGTTTGCTAGTTTTGGCTCTTGGGAAGTGACTTCACTTTTCCTACGGAGGAGGAGGAAGGGAGATGAACATTTCCACAACCCTCTCCCTTCCCTCACCAAGAAAACAACTTTTTTTCTTTTTTTTCTAAAATTCCCCACTTTCCTCCAGCTCCGCGCCTCCCGAAGCGGCATTACCCCGGTGCCCGGCCGCGCAGAGGGAACTCCCCCCACAACACAAAACAAGAAAACACGAAGAAGTGGCACCATCCCCCGAACGGCCACGCACCTCCTGCCTCCCCCTTCCTCCGCTGCCGCCGTGAGGAGAGCCGGGGCAGGCGGCCGGCAGCTCCCGGGGCCGCGCAGCCGGCCCGGAGGCGGCGGCCGTGCCGGCAGGGCCCGGGGACGGAGGAAGCCACCTCGGGTCACCGGGCACTGTCACCCCGTGACACGGGGCGGGTGGGCCGGACCAGCGCCTTTCTCCCTCCCCGCCGCTTCTCCTGAGGGAGCGACGACGTTTCCCGCTCCAACCCCTCAGGAGACACCCCCCACACACCCTCCCCTCATCCCGCCGAAGGAGGCCCGGGGCAGCGACCCCTCTCTCACCGCTAGCAGCCAAGCCGTCCCCTCCGCTCTGCCGCCGCCTCCCAACCCGTCTCAGCCTCCGCCACCGGCTCTCTGCGCAGGGGAGCGGGGAGGGGGAGGCCGGGCGAGAAGGTCTCGGCGGGCCGCGCAGCCGCCTCAGGGCCGGGCCGGCGCCGTCCACATTCCGGCGGCGGGTGGATGGCGGAGCGGGGCGGGGGCGCGCGCGCGCGCGCTCAACCCTTCCTCTCCCTCTCTCCACCCCCACTGACAGGGCGCGAGCGCCCGGCACCGGGGGCGGGCGGCAGGCGCGCGAGCTGCCGTTAACCGCCGCCACAACCGCTGCCGTCGGGGGTCGGGATGAACGTGGAGGCTGAGGGAAACTTGCTGGGTGCGAGCTCTGCCCCGGGTTAGGCCGCCCGGCCTGGGGCCGGCTGCCCCCCGCTTCAGCGTCGCCACCGCGGAGAAGCCTTTCTCCTCGGCCCTCTGAAAACCGTCCGGGCTCGCAGAGAGGCTGGCGCTTACACCTATCAAAACTCTTGACCGCAACTGAAGAACTAGCGGGAGAAACCTTCAAGTCACGGTATTATTTACAAAAAAAAATAAAAAAAATTAGTAGCTTTTTTAAAGTTTGCCTTTTGGTTTTGTAGCCCCGCTTCACTACACGGTAGATTGTGTTTATCAGCAGGGGGTTTGCATGGTTAAATATTTAAATAGTAAATACACGTGTACCTTCAAATAAATATCAGCATTGTTTATGTTTAAATAAAGTATGTTTAAACAATGAAAGATTGTCTTCTTGGTTTCTTTTCTTTCTCTTTTTGGCTTGTGAAACAAATTACATTTAAATGAACCACATCATTTACACAGCTTGCCCATGTTCCTCCATTTCAGCTGTGGATCAGCACAACCTCAGAGAATGTCAGACCCCAGCCCTAAGTGGAATAACGTTGTTGTGTGAAAGACAGCGGGGCTGCGTCCAGCCACCCCGGGATGGCCAGATTCCCCGGGCGGGCCCTGCTGGTACACCGTTTCCTCGTCACTGGGGCTGAGAGCCGGGGACACTGGGCTCCTAACGAGGACAGCAGGTCTGCTCCCACAGCTTCCAAGTGACACAGGGGTTGGAAGGCAAGGAGTCTGTCGGCAGCGCTTCCAGCCTCCCATCCCGTCCCAGCTCTCTGCGGTAGAGAAACTTGGGCGTCAAGGTTGAAGCACAACTACCTGTGGCTGCAATAACACCCAAGTCTGATTTTAGAGATCTTTTTAATGCACTGTAAGAGTACGGCTACTGAAAGTTGGTAGATCCAAAGTATTTAATTCTCCTTCATGCTCGTTTGTGGTCTTTTGGTGTTGCTATGCTGTAACGAACCAGTCTCAAAGCTGGCAAGGCAAGCAAAGGAGAGCATTTTCCAAAGAAAAGCAAAGCAGGATGACTTGGCCAGTCGTATGCTATGCCAGTCCCCCACTTTGTTGTTGTTACTTATCTTTCCTAGTTGTCTGCAGCTGGTGTAAATTAAATTATCTTCAGATTATTTTTATCACACCACAGGCTTCAGATAAACCACAAAAGCGGAGGGAAAGAAGAAAAATTAAGGAGGAGGAGACAAATGTTTTACTGAATATTGCAGTAGGGCAACCATAAGAAAACAGGTTTCGTGGCATTGTACTCACGCTTATGTAAGAATATGGGTAATAAGCAGGAGGAACTGAAAGTCATTACATTCATAACCAAAAATATGAATAAATGGTGGGAGGTGTCCCTGCCCATAGCAGGGGGGTTGGAACTCGATGATCTTTAAGGTCCCTTCCAACTCTTAACCATTCTATGATTCTTAATTGTAATAACTTGTTATTGCTATGAAAGGGGAGAGTTTGTTCAGGAAGCATAGGCAGGAGAAAAGGAACATAAAGTACAGAGCTAGTGAAAATACTTGAATAATGGCAAAAAGGTAAAGAACAATGTCACAGCAAAGACCCACTAGCAACCCACAAACGAAACAGATTAAGTGCATGGTACTTTAATTTGAATAAAATAATCCAAAGCACAGGAACTGGTGATAAAGAGACTTGAAATAACAAGATACCTACTCAGAGAGGAATTTGGGAGGCTATATGAGTGATGGTGGTATGTTAATGACTCTTCAAAAGGGAAGGGAAGGGAAGGAAAATCAAATGCACTTTGAAGAAAAGAAGTTTCAGTTAACTCACAGTTTGAATGCCAAATCCCACTGTAGCAAATCTAATGAAAAGTACGCTCTGGAAAGTTTGCTGTTTCCTATGAAATGAACATGAAGGCTACAAACAGGCCATGGCAATGAGAAAGCAAGCTAGTAGCTGAAGAGTCTGGCTAAATCTAAACCATTTCAATGGTCTGCACCTTGTGAAAAAAGCAGAATCTAGGTTAAATTATTAAAACTGACAACAAAGTGTTTATTGTAATAGTAGGGAAAATCCAAAAAGGTTAACATGCAAAAGAGCTAAAACTATCAAAGAGCATAACAACAAAAAGCTTATGTGAAAGATAACCAGGGAAGAACTGACTTGCTCTCAGGTGGGTGAGGAAACTATTACCAAGTCATATGAGGGAGACCAAAGCCTCTTTTTTTTTGCTTTGTTCTTCTCCAAAACATCAGCAGTAATCGGCTGGCTTACACGGTAAACATTAGCAACATAAAAAACAAATGATCACGCTAAACTAAAGAAAGAATCTATTCAAGCAAGATGGTTACAGAAGTCACGTACCAGAGAAGTTTCAGCCAATATATTTAGCGAAATGGCTAAGCAATCTCAAAGCTATTTGCAATTACCTTCAAGAACTCAGAAAAGACAGCTGAAGTTCCATGAGATCAGGAAAAAGAAAATGGTGTCTACCTTAAAAAAGAAAGGATGGCAGTCAGACACCAATCAGATTTACTTTCTATCAGGCAAAATACTGCAACAAATTATTAAGCAAAGTATTTTTAAGGCCTTGGATAATAAGATTAATAATAATCAACAATAACATCTCAAAACCAAATCATGGAATCTTGACTTCAGCAAGGCTTCTGATGATGTATCATCTAACACGCTCCTAAGAAAGATAGAGGAGCATTAATTACACCAAACCTAGATAAAATCATTAGAAAATGGCACTCGAAAGTAGCGTCAAGTGATTCACAATCAAATAAGGAGTTTGTAGCAAGTGAGATCTCCAGATACTTCCATCCCGGGTCCTGAACTGCTTCTGTGATACAAAAGGATAGAGAATATTTTTATCGTATTTGTGGAGGATATCCTGTTCAGGTGAAAGCTGCAAGCATTTTGGAAAATATAATTAGAATTGAACAAATCATGACAAGTTGGAACAAAGATGTGAAGTAAATAGGATGTAATTCAATAAGGCAAGAAACTCTTACTGACTCCAGAAAAGTAAGATGGAGACAAAGTGGCTAAGCAGTTACTTTACAGAAAGAAGTCTTGGTTCATAGCAGTTCACAAATAGAAAATGAATCAACAGCGATTTGGTGTCACAAAACATGCGACTGCTTTATGGAAATGTAGAAATTGACTGGCAAACACAAGAGCAGCAAAATAATTCTTCCAATTCACTGAGCTCAAAGAGGCATTCAGTGAAGAACAGTTCTCGGTTTGGGGCACCTCCTTTCAATTACAGAGATCTCTGTGGAGAACATAAAGAACTACCAAAAGTCTGGACAACTTGACCTTGAGTAATACTCAAGTACGATTGAAGGAAGTTCAGTTGGCCATCTGAAAAATCAGACATTAATTTACAGTCCAGAAAAATATAAGAATTTGACGTAAAGAAAGCATCTGTATGTATACGAGAAAAGTGAATACACTGTTTGATAATGGAAATAATTTTTTTTGCTGTATAATGAACTCTCAAGCTAAAACACTTAATGAAACTTTCTTTTTTAGCATACTTAAATCCTTATGTCCTTAATATACTGTGAGGCATGATAAAAATCCTGAAGATGTAGAGCATCCAGATATTGGAGGGAAAAAAAAAAAATCACTTCTTTTAAAATCCACCAAGGAAAAAAATCAATGCCAAGCCTCTCTTGCATTATCCACTACAGGGAGCTGAAGTGTAATATTGCTGGGCAGATGGTGATAAAGGAATCCAGTTGCACATTTAATTGGAGCTATAAAGTCCACGTGTATTAATTTCCACAACCTGACCTCTACAGAGCTCACATATAAATATTTGTCTTGATAGAGGGAGTTCCATTTAACCTTCTCTGAAGGATAATGGAAAGCCAAGGTCGTCCAGCCTGTGCTCTGAACAGGCATCTCCCACAACCAGTACTTCTGCCACTGCCAGAGACCTGCCTGTGTCAGAAACCAGAGAACTACTGGGCCTGTCTGGAGAGGTCTGAAAACAGGCTTGAAGAAGAATTCCTATTTAGGAGAGGATTAAGCCTTCCTCCATAACTAATAGGAAGAAAGTATAGAGTTCAGAATAAAACCACCGAATTTGGGAGCAGGAATCCTGGGAAAACATATTTACAGATCTATTTTGGAATAGACTAGTGTGCAACTTGTATGGATTACACGGTCCCAGCAACTTTTTGTATGTTAAATAAGAATTCTTGTTAAATAAGAATTTCCAAAATAAAAATGAAACTTTAAAGAGAGTTTGCAATTGATCCCGCTTTTTCTCCCACAGTTTAGGCGCTAGCATTATCCCAGGGATCTTGCATCAGGTCTTTACAGTGTATGTTTGAGCACACTAGCCTAATAAGATTCATCTTACTGCTGGAGTAAGCTTTAAAACCCAGAAAAGCGAGTGACTTCTTACAGCTTTAGAACTAATAGCATTGGAAGGAAATACTTAGGAATAGCTCATGCAGTGACTTTTCTCTAGGGAGGTTTTGATACCCTTAAAATCATAGGGCTGGTGCCAAACATTATATGCCAGAGGTAAAATGGAGTCAAATTCCCATTCAACAGGTAATTAATCAATACTTGAACTTTACGGGAAGCATTTCTCCTTTTGAGTCATTAGATACAAACTGTGGAGAATTTAAGTTCAATGCATTAAAGATGTTCAGCACATTTAAAATACTCTAATTAAACAGTGACACAGCCCTAAATAAACACACTGTCCACATAATCAAGAACAGAATATAGAGAATCTATATTATAATGTGGTTGTTATTTTCCCATATTTGGTGGTTCAATAGTACAGAAATGAGTTTATAAGTTATTTCTGACAGAACAAATCGATAGGCATCTGACAACGGTCGCAACTGAAGCAATAGCTTACTTTCAGCTGTATTAAGTGGGAGAAAACACAAAGAAATGTTGTTTCTAGAGTTTTTAAGAAGAAAATGTGGCCGTGGCCTTTTTGTTAATTTACAGTTATAGACAGAATTTTCAGATTCTTTCACCTTTAGCTGCCTCAAAAAAACAGTATTATTCTATTTTATAGAGAATTAATTGAGATCTACACTACCCATAGTCACTCAGGACAGAGATGGAATGGAATTTAGTCCTGGATTCCTAATGAACAACTATAAAGTATTTTGACATTTTAATGAGCTAGTGTATAAATGCATAACCATACAAATACATTTTAATTAAAAGTGAGATCCTGTCTACTGAGATTTTAAAAATTACCAACATTCTTTTTGTAGAAATCAAACAATTACTTGTTATTTTTATATATTAGTGCTATATTTTAATGAGATTTGGTGTGGTCTTTTGTATGTTGCAGATTTACAAATTTAGCGCTTAATTTCCTCGTTACTTTTGCATGATTTATTTATGAATGTGGCTACTCTTTAAAGCATTTATACCTTATTAAATTCAGATATCATAATAACAGAAATACAAAGACTTATGAGGAATTAGTGACAAAAGAAGACTTGTGTAACTTTCCTAAACTATGCATCCAGAGAAGCAATAGAAGGGAATGAGACAGCTTGAATCATAAAAGAGCATTATAACAATTTTGTGAATTAGACACAATTCAGTAGTTGAGAACCATTTGAAAACAACACCCTGAAGGATTCCTGTGGTATATAAGCATAACTATAATATAATTACACATGAAAAATCCTTTCTGCTGAGATTCTAAATGTTTAAAAAGAGCAGCAACTCTTGTGTAGCTACACTTTTGAGAGCTGTGATCTCTAGTTCGCAAGACATAGCTGAAGACATCTGCATAACACCATCGACATATAAAATCCTTTTGCTACCTGTCAACATGTCCTGTGCCTGTCTGATGAGAAACAACGTCCCTGTCTCTCACTTGGCTCCGACTTTTCTAGCTGTTAGGTTCCTGATGGAAATAAGGTTTCCTTTCATGCTTAAACTTCTAATAAATTTAATTTTTTGCTGTCTTTCAGCCATGTTTAACTATGGATGACTACATACAGACTGCAAACATGCAAAGGCATTGTGCTAGTCCTTTCTGTGTGTTCAGAAAGAGTGACCGGGCTGTTTGTGGCATTCTTGGCCCTGTCCTCTAACAACTGAATCGAGCGTCAGGCTTCAAATAGCATTGCTAAATTGGCGGGCTCAGCTCAGTAAATGGTCAGTAAAATGAAGGGAGCATCCCTTCCTTTTTGGAGTGAGGGCTGGAACAGGATCGGTATCAAGGATGCCGCTTCCTTCTGAGAAATGTGGATTTGATGATTTAATTGGCTCAAATTTAATGGAAGAGTATGAGAGAAGGGGCCCAATTTTACACTCCTAAGTATCTCAGGGTACAATTTGAAATGAAATGGGACTGGAAAAAATAAGTAATTTTTATGCAAAGGCTGATAAGGATTATATTGATCTTCTGAAGACCTGTGGAGACCTGGAAGTAGAGATAATACCGTTTCACATAAGCTATCACTTCACTGTGTATGTAATATAAATTTGCTTGACAACATATGTTTTACAGAGGTCTTATCGCTAAGACTTTCATCCTTTCTCTCTCTTTCTTGTGCAAGGCATTATGAAAAAGCAACAACAGAGTCTAAATCTATATCAAAATTACCAAACCATTAAACAGAGTGTGGGGAAATCAGATCGATTTCCTTTATATATTTTGTGTAACTGTTCTATGTGTTATATATAGTCCACAACTTAACATCAGGGGCACTCACATGCTTTAGTCAATTATGTATCAGTCAATTAATGCAGACTATAATTGCACTTTCCTTGGGTTGCTCAGATGCTTATACCTATCAAAAAAGAAATTAAGTAAAATCTTTTATAGGGTCAACAATCATTTTTTTTTGCTGGTACTTACACAGTCCCAATGCTTACATTTCATGCTGAAGATCTTTATCTTGTTTTAGCTATAAGAAACAAAATTAGGTAAGTGAAAAAACGTATGTCAGGAAATGTTACCCTCTTATCACCAAGTGCTTTGATGTTCATATACATACACTAAGTATATCTACACATATTCGTATATGTACATAAACATACAGTCATACCTACACAAACACAAATGTGTATCACACACATTCTGTGATCTAGGTATCTAGAACTGTTCTGTTGCTACATCTATACATTTCTGCCTTTAAAACCCAGTGTCCATAAATCCAAATGTGTTGACCTCCTTCAAAAATGAGAGATTTGCCTAAAAGAAAAAAAAAAAAACCACACCAAAAAACATTTGTCCCTCCAGAGCCTGATCTGCCCTACAAGCCTCCATCTGCCCCCAGCCTCACTTGCCCTGACCCAGGCACCGTGGGCAGGGACCCATGGGAACACTGGTCCCACACAGCCCAGTCAGAACTGCACCCCCAACCAGTTACCCCCTCAGGAAGATTTATTGCCCCCAGAGAAGGTGGTGGGGGGTGTCATTTCTCCCCTCATAGCCAGGAGGGGACACAGACTCAGCACAGATCCCCAACACCCACAGCCCCAGACAATGGTCTCCCCCCACACCAGTGCCACAATTACCACCCCAGGCCCACTGTTACCTCCTGCCTCCCCTGAGGCTGTGGCTGCCAGGAAGACAGCTTGAGCTCTGGGTGACCCTTATGGCTGCTGAAAGGCTGACTCCCTCCTGAAATAGGGGAGAAATCTCTCCTCCTTCAGCCAAGTCATGGCATATTCTTTTGGAGGAAGTTGCCAGGAGTCGGGAGGAGGCAGCAAACAGTTGGAAAAGAAGCTGAAGATCACACCGAAGGAAAGCAGAAAGTCAAATCTCCTCCTAAAGTGCCAATCGTGATTCAGGATGCCAGTCTTCCTTCAGGTCCTCCCCCACAGATCCAGATCTTAGAGAGGCTGACAACAAATGGCAAAGTGCATGCTCAGTAATTCCAACTCCACCAGCATCCCAGCCTTGCCCTTGAAATCCTTGGCACAAAGGGAGACAGAGTACACAGAGGCCAGGAAGCAAATAAGCATGAGACCCAAAGAAGAGCAGAAGAAACCCTTCTAGATAGACCAACAAGGATCTCCCAGACGGAGGACACCAGACAGCCCAATAATGTGATTAGGCAGACTTGAGTTTAAGGTCTTTTCCAACCTAAATGATTGTACAATATAATTTGTATCTCTGTTTGTTGTTTTTTTTTTTTTTCTTTTTGCAGCTAACACTGAAAGGTAGACTGAGGGTTGGCTTTTTAGAATTTTAATATTGCATTCCCAGGAGTCTCTCTTAAATTTGTGAGCATGCATAGTACAAGACAAAGCCAGTTTGTTTATATTCTGCCTGCTGACACTTGTGAATTGAGAGATCAGTGAATGAGTGTTTGCTCTCAGCTGGTTTTCAATGTTTGACTCACCTAAGTAGGGTAGAAAGAGTTTTATCTTGTCTATTTAATATGCAAATAAGGGTATATATGGATATGTGCTTCCTGTGGAAGGAAATCTAAAGAGAGGATGGCTTTTTGTGTATGAAAATACAGGACACTCTTTTTTTTTTTTCTCAGAGCACCGTGTGTTAATGGAAACACTGATAAGAAAAGCTGCTGCCTGGGAGAGACAGTGATAAACTGCAACATAAACAACCTTTCCATATCAAATTGCTGAACTGAAGTTCAACTACAGTCAAGTTGTAAAGACCAAGGACTTTAGAAGGAAGATGAATAACTTACTTTCTACCACAGCCACCAGAACACCAAAAGCATTAGAGAGAAATAGACTGGAGAAACTGTGGCCTTATGTATGAGAGTAAGAAACTTCCCTAACAGAACAGAAAGCATGCTTCTCAAAATATTTTGGATTTATCAGCAGGCTAAAACTCTTGCCCATACTGTAGCCTGTCACGTGCATCAATGAGTTTGTAATAAATATCCATTAATCTCTGAGAAACTGATGTCACTCTTGCTAAAGTGAAATTAACTAAATGTCTTTTAAAAGTATATACAATGTAAGCTCCATCTGTGCTCACAGTATGTTCTGATCCCTTCGCTGTTTCTTTAGCAAGTATATCAGTAGCTTATGTTGAAAAATAACATCAAAAGTAGATAACAGCCAAACCACATTTACTATCTCTTCCTGTCTGGTAATGAGAGCTAATTCCACTATTAGTTACTATTTTTAATTTAATTTACTGATTCCTTTTGGTGAATTTCCTACTTCTTCTTCTGTAAATGCCACCTCCTTTACCTGCTGGAATCAAAGAAGAGTAAGCAGCGTCACATGGTATGTCACATTTCTATAGCCTTCAATCAAAAAACCAACGAGTTTGAAAAAAATATTATTTTATTAACAATAAAAGATACCAACTTCTTTTTATGAAACTGGTGTTCTTTTTAACCAAACTAAAAAATAAATTTAATACTTAGAACATTAAATTAAAAAAAATATATCTTTCAAGGTTAGGATTAGTTCTTGATTTTTGTTTATAGGTCTCTTCTTAAAAATCACCAAGGGATGAAATGTAAAAAATGTCCCTCTGCAACTACTGGAACAATAAACTCTTTAAAAACTGCTAAAATTGAGATCTAAGCAGCAGCTACTCGAGGTCCACACTAATATAAAAACACCTAAACTTACTTTATGCAGTTATTCATACACTAGGACTAGCTAAGGCTTACTTGGTCCTTTACTTTTATTTTCCTGTGGGAACTGATAGTCCCATTTGTTGGCAGAGGCACTGGGAAAGTCTTGTATCAGGTGTTCTCAAACCAAATCAAAACTTTGAGTCTTTACAGGTGATAGTAAGCAAGAGTAACTCCTGGAAATCATCAGCGTGTTTTCTTTTACTGCAGAAATGTGATGTGACTACAAAAATGTAAGACAGCCCCACTTTTTACTTGTAGAATGAGTGCTCTACCTGGGAAATTTGATTGGAAAAATTACTCAGACAGCAGTTTAGTCATAATGGAATTACTGTAACTTGCACAAGTGTGGAGAATGCAGAAGCTGTAGTGGTTGGAACAGAAGACCAGACCATGGGGTTTATTCCTCATCTTGTCACTGCTTGCTATATGAATCTGAAAAGTTAATTAACCTCTACAGTTTAGCTTCCCCTGCAAAGTGAGAGTAATGTTGTGGTTTTACATGCAGCTAAACAAGGGTACTAACCTGCTGTAGAAACCCCATGCTGACTGCGCTGCCCTACCCGCCTTTCATCTTCCCCCAGCTTTACATGAGGAAATCTGCCAGAAAGGACCAAAAATTACATTGCTAATTTAGGCTGTTCTCGGTTTTATACACACACCTGAGCTGGAATTCTGATAAAATGTAATTTTCTGAATTCTTTATCATCTCAACTCATAGGTTAAGCTCAATTAAAGGCTGTTGTAAAATGTGACGCAACAATAGCATGGAGGAAGAGAAAAGAACAAATGTCAACACAAGTACCACTGAAGGAAGGAAATAAAATAAAGGCTCGTACTTCTGCTTTGTGTTAAGACAGAATAGAAAAGGAAATAAATCAAGGAACTAAGGTGCAAGATAAAGAGGTGCCAGCATATGGCACTTGGCAGAGGCTCTAGACCCTACCCGGGGACCAGGAGGGGGGGGAGAGTGGATTCAGAAGCCAAACAAACAGATGGTTATTTCAGCAGAGGGCACCAGAACAACAAGTATGTGGTAGTGACTTTGACTTCCTCTGCCCAGTGAATATTAAATCTCTAAAATCTCTAATAAATATCCTTGCAGCCTCCAAGTGGGTTTGCAGTCTTGTTACACTGCAAATCCTCCTACTTCAGAATGCTTCAAAATTTTCTTACCTTCTTCAAAAGTTTCTTACCTTCTTTTTTCACAGCCGCTGAAGCCACAGCGTATCTTTATATAAATTTTTGCCTTCATAGCAGCCTGAAAACACAAATGTTAAAAACTGACTGACATTCTGCAAATGTATTATGCATAGCATCAAAAAACTGCAAAAAGTTTTGCAATTTTTTAAACAAATCTGATAATTTTTGGTGGGTTATACAGTATTATTTGCTTCTGCAAACTGAATGGTTGAGAGAGAAGCATTCATGGAGGATTATTAATGCTATACTTACGCATGTCACATTCCTTTACATCAATCAACCTTCTGTTGTATAAAGGAAATCTAAACCTTATAGGTTATGGTCAAGATACTGAGCATGTCCTTCCACAGTGGAATGCTTTATTTTGCCTTCATCTTATTATTATTTTAAAACAAGCATATATAACTAGTTATAAAAGTTGCATCTGAATTACATGGGCTTAGATGATATTCAGCATATACTTTAATGAGTATTGGGGGTTTTTTGCAATGATTACATTGAGCGGATATGCTTCAATCTTCTGCTATTGTCAGTGGAATTTTATAAAAGCGCAGGAAATATAGGTTTTGCTAACGTTATAGTCAAGCACACAAAAGTGCTAAAGATTTTCATTTCTGTTATCTTTTATTTCATGTGATATATGCAAGAGTGGGAAATAACAAGGACATTTTTTTTAATGCTTGCAGCCAGATGGAAAAATATTTAATTCTTGCCTTTCATTCTGATATCACAGGTTTCAAAATGAGAAATTTTCCATTATTATCCGCTTTACAGGTCATGCAGATAACTAAAATAGCAAACTGAAACATTGCCAAGACATTACAAAAAAAGTTTCTTTTTATGAAGACAGCTATTCTATTACCACAGTTTTGTATCAGTTTTGTATGGAAAGAGTAATATAAAAATTACATCATAAGATTATATGATTTGATAGTTACACTAGTATTGTACCTACTTCTCTCAGCCTAATATGGAGATTCATTTCTACTGTATAATCTGAAGAACATTACTAGGGTGACCACAAATGTAAAATCCTAGAACCATGCCACGTTATCCCCTTTTGGAAGGAAAAAAAGAAGAAGAAGCACGGGAAAATTGAGACAACATATTGTAGAATCCAAACTAATTCATGTCTGTCTTGAAGAACAAAAAAGAACAATGTGAATAACTAGAGCTAAATTACACCAGATTTAATAAGATGAAATGAGATATGAAAACAGTAATCCCAAAAGCAAACACTGTTTTGTGTTTCATATGCTGGTGTGTCATGCAGGAAGCAATGCTGCATAACCGGAGAAAGTAGACATTAAATATAATCTAGGTATCTAGCAGGATCAGTTCCCAAAGAGAGGGAAACTTCTGAATTTTTAATATCCAGAATAAACATTAACCATTAGAAAAGTGTTACTCTGATGGAGGTCTAAAGTGGGTTTTTAGATTTAAAGTACTCATCCTTGCAATGTTATTTAGTAAGAACCATAGATCATTTCAGATCCCACTTCTTTAAATTTAAACAATGCAGTACTGTGGCAAACTATGTTGTAATACTGAAAATTGTTAGCCAGTAAATACCAGTAACGCAATTTACTAAGTGGTAACAGAATGAATTGCTGAGGGATAACACAAGCTACCTGAAAATGAAAACTTTTCAGCAATATAGGAACCGTATACAGGAACCAAGTATAGGAAGTGGTAGAAGTCTCCAGAATGGAATATTAAAAATGAGACTGAAAAACCCACCAGAATAATGTACTGTGTACAATCACCTGCTATAAACCAGGAAGTAAGAGGATGTCCTTGGGCCTTGACCATTTCTAGTTGCTATGATTTTAAACAAAGGTTACAGAAACCACCTAGCATTTTAGCTCCTAGTGCTGGCTTCTGGGTCCAAACAGGATACTAGTAACTTCAATAAGGTTCATCTTTCTAGCATAACATTCAGGAGAGGAATCTGCAAAAGATGGCAATTGCTGACTGAAAAATTTCTGTGGTATGTACAGTATTAAATCAGAATAATAGGATGAAGAAGATAATTAAATTGATGTAGAATAACATGCAGAGATACTACCTAGTAGGTCATTTCTAAGAGGGAGGACTAATTAGATAGTATAATGATTCAGGTTTGTGGGCTTTTTAACAAACTATGCTGCAGTTTGCCAACTGGTTATATGAACGATTGCACTTCAGGACAAAGACTCTTATATAATTTATACAGTCATTAAGAACAAGTGGTATTAATGTTTCATTGGGGTATTGTAGGAAGTATTACAATGCCAATACAATGATAAAAATGTAATAATGTACTACTCTGTGATCATTCCTGACTTCTGCATCTGACTGTGATATTCTT
Source organism: Tringa solitaria (assembly GCA_026413425.1). Taxonomy (NCBI): domain Eukaryota; kingdom Metazoa; phylum Chordata; class Aves; order Charadriiformes; family Scolopacidae; genus Tringa; species Tringa solitaria. Next base: position 298,858 of record JAOXJM010000004.1, read on the forward strand.
TATTAAATCATTCATTTAGACATTTTGTTGTGTAAGGATTCTGATGCTTACAAACATTGATTAGTTTAGATTTCTGTTTGTAGACTAAAATCTTTCCTGTTAATCTCCTTGAAATAACAGTAAAACATCCATAAAGCTTAAGATTCACACTTCCTTGTTAAACTTCCCAATTTACACTTATTTTGTAACTCATAGTAAGTTAAATGTGGTCTTTATAGAGATCTTAGCCTTCTGTGTTCGTAAGATCCCAAGTGCCTGTGAATATGGCAAGAAAACCCTCTTTTCAGAAATTAATTTATTAGCTGTTCTTAATATTATTTTATTCAATCACTAATCCTTGGTAAGCATTAAGCTTAATTGTTTTGGTGGAAAAGACTAAATAATAGAGACAATTTCTTCAGTAAAACTGAGAGCTTTTAGCTACTATCACCACATTAGTTGTAAAGCTAACAGGAGAATCTCTCTGCAATCAATACAAGAGTCAGAAATCGGAGCTGAAGATTAAACTTTCCCTATGTCAACTTTCCCTTATTTCCAGGAGTTCAGGTTTACTACCTGTTTCCATATTTCTGTCTGCATGCCATGACCCTGCTTCCTTTTGCAGGTGCTGTATCAAGCCCCTGGTTCTGGGCCTGATTAGTTCTGACTTGACATTGCACTATTTTAAAGGTATCTAAAGGTCATGTAGCCCTCTGCCGTTCAGATGTTGAACTGATAATGCTGGAGTATTATCAGTGCATGCTCCTTACAGTGTTATAAAGTGTTTAGAAGTGCAGTGACTCCATATACAGCATCCCACCCAATGGCCTCACCTCAGCATTGCTCCTACGCAGCCTCCAGCTGGGCATACACACTTGACAAAATACCTGGGCAATAGAACGGGCCACCACACCCCACTTTTTGTTATTAAATTTGGAAATAAATTAGGAAAATTCCTTAGCATTTGACACCACAGTTCACGTTCTCATAAATTGGGAAGCAGTTTAATGCTACTTTGAAATATCTTGATGTTAAATAATTAGCTCTCAAAGCATTTTAAAACTATCAGTATGTGCTAACTAAATGCAGCCACTCACACCAAGACTTGTAACGCATTTTATAACTTCACTTTAAAATCTTTTCTGTAGCCCAACCATAATTCAGATACTGCATGATACAGGGAGGCTTGGTGGGGCCCAAACACATCTTACCTGTGGTGTTGGTTGAGGCTGAGGATGAATTAAACGTGTCCTGCAGCAAAGAAATCTATGGGGGCCCTTCTCCAGCGGCAAGCCCAGCTCTGTGTCGTCCCACGGTGGGCATAACAGGGTCTTTGCCTTGCACAGCCACCTAGAGTGTACCTGGATGGGGAACAGCACTTGTGTGATTTTCTCTGCTCTAAGTAAAAAAATAAACCAACGCCCAAGCTCTTAATGTTTGATGGCGTGAGGCAATCACAGTGGGGAAAAAAGGGGGAAGTTCAGCATACCCCGAACAGAGGAAGCCCCCTTGCTGTGTGGGCGCTGAGGGAGGGAAAATGGCGGGCTGAGGCATTTGGGAGGCCCCGGACAGGCAGAGAGCTCCTTAAGCTACGCTTAAGGCATATAAGCGGCCTCATAGCCTCGCTGCACCCGCCGCGATCGCGGGCGACGAGAAGACGAGGTAGAAGAGCGAAAAAGCCACCCAAAGGGCGAGGGAGGGCAACGGGGCGCACACACCGACCCTGACAGGAACTGACAGCACCCCCGCCCGGCAGCGCCACCCCTCACGCCGCCGAGCTCTCCCGGCGCTCCAGCCCGTGACTCGGCTCTTTCTCTCAGTCCCGCCCCGCCTGTCCCGGGGGCTGGGCGCAGGAAGGGGCGGGCGGTAGCGGCGAGGCGGTGCAAGGAGGCAGGCGGGCAGCGAGGGGAGGCAGCCGACGCACAAGATGGCCGCTGCTGCAGCGGCGGCGGTAGCGGCGGAGGGGCGGCAGTGGGCGACGGCGCTGGGGGGGCCCCGGGGTCTGCGGGTGCTGGAGGAGCAGGGCGCTGCGGCCGCCCCCGTATGCCGCAGCTGAGGGGGGTGGTGGCCGCTGCGGGGAGCCCGGCCCGTGTGGTGAGTGCGCTGTCTCCTCTACCCCCCCCCCCCCCCCCCCCCCCCC
>JAOXJM010000004.1:301076-342969 GCA_026413425.1 Tringa solitaria
AGTGGGCACTTGCAGCCCAGAAGGCCAACCCCATCCTGGGCTGCATCAAGAGATGTAGTGCTAGCAGATCCAGAGAGGCAGGCCATATTGTGCTGTGCCACACCACACCACGCCATGCTGCACCATGCAAGGCCATGCCACACCGTACCATGCCACACAGCATGATGTCATGCCATGCTAAAGCCCACCACACCACGCCCCAGGGGGATGCAGATGACCCCCACCCATGGGATGTCCACCCCACAGATGGGCATGGAGTGGCCCCTTGGGTGTGGGGTGGTCCCAGGACTGGAGGGTCAATCCCCGCCCCCAGCTCTGCACCCAGGCTTGGAGACCCCCCAAAAGCAGCTGAAACACCAGGATTTTTCCATCTACAAACCACCCTCGCAACGTTTAACCCTGTGAGAGCAATGAGCTGAGAGATGCCATCTGGAGAAACCTTTTATTTCCACCTCCATTACCAACAAATGCCCCCATTCCCGATAACAAAATCACAATATTTCCATTTAAAGGTATATAAGTTAAAAGCAAGGGGGGGACACAATAAATAAATATAAAAACTCTGGGCAGACACCATAAATAAGTATAAATCAGGGTGACTCGGGCCCACGGGGCCCAGAGCTGCTATTTCATCTGAAACAGATGGAGGGACACGGGTCCCAGCTGGGGGGGGGGAGGTTGTACTCGGTACATACGGCCTGAAAACCAGCAACTGCCAGTTGGGTTGGGTTGGGTTGGGCACGGGGTGTCCTCAGCGCCCGCTCAGCTCATAGGTGGCAATGTTGACCTGGTCAGGGTGGTTGGTGATGCCAACGGGCTGGCGGGGCTGCAGGGAGGTGCAGATGAACCAGCCGGGGAAGGCGGCTGACTCGAAGCGGGTGGTTCCCTCGGCTGGGCTATCCAGGCGGTAGAAGATGAAGCGGGTCAGCTCCACGCTCTCAATGTCCCTCCTGACATCAGCTTCCTATAACCAAGGGGGTAAAAAAGGGGTTCAGGGTGGGATGGAGCCCACATCCCCATGGGGGATGGAGCTAGCAGGACCCACAACTCACCTCCAGCTGCAGCACGGGCTCGGTGCCGCTCATCACACATGACATGTAGAGTTGGTAGCCCTTGATGCCCAACGCCACTGGCACCCGCCCGGTCCCCAGGCCGCCCTTTGATGACCGGGGACGGTACAGAGCAATGTTGAGCTTCACTGCAGAGAGAATGGACGGGTTAACGGGTGGTCCCAGGCCTGTTGGGTGGCTCTTGGGTGGTCCCAGGGGTGGGGATGGGGACATTGGGTCGGGACTGTGCCCCCTCACCTTTCCTCCCGGCAGAGGGTCCCTGCAGGTGCAGGGCCACCAGCTGGGTGGGTGACTCCAGCACAAAGCATTTCTGGTCGATGTCAAGGATGTCAAAGGACTGGGAGCGGGTGTAGCGGTAGACGGGTGCCCCAGCGGAGCTGCTGCTGACCCGCTGGAAGGAGATGGGCTCTGTGGGGAGGGAATAGTCAGGGGGATGCCAATGCACCTGGGTCCAAGAGCATGCCCCAAGAGCATCCCCTGGTTGGGGTGCCACCCCCGACACCACCACCCCATACCAAAAATTTCATCCAGGAAGCCCCCGAGGTCACTGTCAGCAAAGTCCTTGTGCGCCGGCCGCTTCAGGAGCTTGGTCACAGCCACCACAAGGACGGCGGCCTGGCGAAAGGTCCTGGCAGGGTGTCCTTTGGTCACTGCCAACTGGATGCCCACCCCGGGCAATGTCACCCCCGAGTCCAGGCGAGGTTTCTGGGGAGAGAAGGGGACATGGGGTGAGAGCCTGTCTTCCCCATCACGGCACTCCCAGGGCCATTCCCACTGCTCCAGCATTACCTTCTGCAGGCAGAGGCAGTCGGGGCCATAAAATGTCTCCTCGTTCAGGCTGGAAGAAAAGGTGAGATGGTGAAGCTGGGCCACCATGGCACAAGAGCAGTATCGCATCCCCAATGTTCCTGCCCAGCCCAGCCATCCTTACCTGCCGCATTCCAGTGTGTCCAAATCAGGGACAAATGCCATCTCTGCTGCCGACTGTGAAGACCCGGGCAGAGACTTGCTGGTACCTGCCAAGTGCTGTGGTGCGTGGCTGCCTGCTCCTGCCTGTCCTGCTGGCAGCGTCGCTCAAGTGCTCTGGGAGCCCAGCCTCGGCACAGCCGGTTTTCAAGAGCTGCTGGAAGGAAACGCCGTCAGAGCGGGATTTCCACCTTTCGCAATGCCCGGATTTGCCCAGTTCCTCCAGTTAAACTGGGAGGGCTGGGGGGCTGGCTGCCCCCAGGCAGTGATGGGGGGCTAAGCGAGGGGCCATGTTTGGGGCAGAGCAGGGGCAACACTCTGGGATCAGTGTGTGCGGCAGAGCAGGGGTGATGCTTTGGGGTCAATGTGTGGGGCAGAGCAGGGGGAGAAGCAGTGCAGTGCATGTGTGGGGCAGAGCAGGGGCAATGCTTTGGGGTTGGTGTGTGTGGTAGAGCAGGGGTGATGTTCCAGGCCCAGTGTGTGGGGCAGGGCAGGGCAGGGGGAGTGCTCTGCGGTCAATGTGTGGGGCCAGTGCTCATGTGTCAGCCCTGGGTGGTCGTGCTGACCCAGCAGGGCCTGCCCCAGCCCCATCCCACCAGGACTGCGATGACACTCACCCTCGTCAGCGCTGGGGTCTGCGGCTGTCCCGGAAAGGGGCTGGTGGCGCAAGCGCTGCTGTTTCCCCACAGCTTCCCCTTCCGTCACCCCTCCTGTCCCCCCTGCCCCAACACCCCCTCACTCCCTCCTGCCCACCTGCACCTCCCAGGGGACATGGCCTTTGGGGACACGGCCCTTGGGGACACGGCCCCTGAGGGACACTCCTTGCCACCCCCCGCCCGCAGCAGCTGCACGCCCTGTGTCCATTGGGGGGCCAGCGGTTGCGCCATGCCAGCTGGGCTGGGGATGTGCGTGGCTGGGCTTGCGTTGGCCGCGGGATGTCGGGGTGTTTTCCTGGCACCCGTTTCACTTCCTGAAACACCATATGGCTCCAGCCACTGCTGTGACTCAGCCCCAGGAAACGGCCAGCACCCCAAAACTCCCTGGGGGGGGCCCTGTGCCCCAGAGCTGCCTCTGTCTGTCCCCCACGCAGGGGCGAGGCCCACTGGCTGTCATCCATCCACACTGGGATGTCCCCAAAGGCCTGAGGTCCCCCAGACCATAGAGTCCAACATGCCAGGGGGACTTCCACACCATGGTGAGGGTGCCCAGGGCATGGTGGGTGTCCCCAGGCTGTAGTGTGGCAACTGTGAGGTCCCTAAGCTGTGACAGAAGTCCCCATGGTGGGGTCCCCAGGCTGTGGTAGAGGTCCTCAAGCCATGGTGGAGGTCCCCAGACCACAACAGGTGTCCCCAGGCAACTGTGGGGTACCCAGGCCATAGCAGGGTACCCAGGCTGTGGTGACGGTCCCCAAGCAATGGTAGAGGTCCCCAAGGAGTGTCCCCATACCGTGGGCGGTCCCCAGGCCGCGCCGGATCACCATGGCGACCGCCCCGCCCTGTCCCGCCCAAGCCCCGCCCTGTCCCGACCAAGCCCCGCTCAAGCCCCGCCCTGTCCCGACCAAGCCCCGCTCTGTCCCGACCAAGCCCCGCCCCTCCGCCTGGTGCCAGCGCAGGCGCCTTGAGGGGGCTCGGCGTGGGGGCGTGGCGACGCGGTGACGCAGATCGGGGCGGTGCGGGGCGGGCGCGGCAGGCCGGCGCTGGGGCCGCTGTCAGAGCCAGACCAGGAGCAGGGCAGACGGAGAAGCCGGTGGGTGCTGCGGTGGCGCCGAGGCCCGGGGGCCGAGGCCCGGGCTGGAGCGCGAGAATCGGGCCGGGGAGGGTGGGAGGTCCCGCCGGGCTGTTGAGGGGCGCGGCCGCTCCCCGGTGTCCTTGGCGCCGCCGCCCGGGCGCCCCAGGGCGGGGGGCGGGACGACGGCTGGACGGGCAGCCCGGCGCAGCCAATGGGAAGGCGGGTGGACGCTTGGTGGCGCTGCGATAGGCGAGGTGGGGGCGCGCGCGGGTGTGTGTGGGGTCGCGGCCCCCCCCCCCTCCCTACTCTGTGGTGAATCTTCCTGTTGTTCGACCTTTCGGTGAAGTTCGGGCCAGGACCCGGCCGCGCGCTTCCCTTGGGCCCCTCCGCAGCTGTCGCCGCCGCCCCGGGTCACTCCCCACCGGCGGGCCCGGGCCCTCTTCCCGCCGGCGCGCGCTGATGGTATTTACCTCAGGAAGAGCGCCCAGCCTGCCGTGGCCTCCCGCGTCTGCGGGCAGCCAGCCCGCTCTGCCAGGAGCCCTTAGAGACCGGCTGGTTCTTCTCGTTTTGGGGGAAAGCTTGGCCTTAACTCCCCCTGTTTTCTAGAGAGGTCGTCGGGACGCTGCTGAGGGCGGCACTGAGGCCGGAGGCGCCGCCAACGCCTGGTCCCTAAAGCTTTTCTTCCTGCCCGTGCGCCGACACCCCCTTCAGCCGGTCTCTGGAATATTAGTCCGTGTTTTGCTGCTTAACTCTGAGAGGGTAAGCCGGGAAAATATCTCGTGCTGCCACGTTCACTGCCCTGCGCCTGCCTGCCGTTTCTTGTCTGTTTGGCTGTGTGGCAGAAGCAAGCCAGCAGGGTGTAAAGCATGAGGGGTCTTCCCTCCTTCCCTCAGGTAAATCTATATAATGCTTCGGTTGAATTAGAGTGGTCCCGGGTCTTCCTCAGGCTCTTTGGACCAAAATCTTGTGTTTTGAGGTGGGAAACATAGCCACTGCCATGCCGAGTAGCCAGAATTAGATTCTGCAAGGCAAATCTGGAAGCAAGGCTGATGAAACACCGGTAAGATGTATCGTTGTCACCAGTAGTTCACTGTGAAACTTCATTTTAATCCAGTAAACACACAATAGGTGCTTTGACATTGGGCTGCTGCTTGTTAATCTGGTCGGGGATATGGAAACCAGTCAGTTGGCTCCTCTCCAGCCCGAGGTCCCACTCTTGCAGAAGGAACTGGGTGGAAAGGGCAGTTCCAAGAAGAGCTGGCTCCAAGTGCCAGTGCTTCTCCTGAGATGATATTGCTCCAGCGCTTTCCCTTGGGCTGTGGCTGTTGGTTGGATGTTTGTAAGGAGGAGCGTGGTTAATGCCAGGCAACCCCACCAAGAGCTGCAAGGTGGAGGGTGCTGGGGGACCTTTGAAGGGGTCCCATGCCAGCTCAGGGTTGCTTTTCTGGGATCTCTGGGTCTTTTGATTGTGTTGGCCTTCTCGGATCTGAGCTTTTATGGAGAAGCAATGAAGTGGTCTCTCCTGGAGCCTACATCTCAAGTGCTTTGTACAACCATACCTCTACTTTGAGAGTAGAGATTTCTTCCCAGCTTTATCGTGGTGCATGTAACAAAAAGAAGCGAGAAGAAAACCTCAGCCAAGCACAGTGGTCCCAGGTTGAGTAATGCAACAAACATTGAAGCCAAGACCTTCTACCTGGGAGAGAGAGCGCAGAGAGAGAAAAAGTGTCCACACTGGGTTGGCATGATGAGAGCTGTCCTGTGGCTTGCGCAGACCTGGAGGAGCACGCCTCTCTAGACTCAGTCAGCTTGATGTGAAGGAAAACATGATATTCAGCATTAAAATCCAGCTGGTTACAAGTTTTTTTGAGCACCTTTCTGGGCATGGTGCTTTAAAGTGCTTTTCTTCAAACTCATATATGTCCCTGCAAATGGGAGATGGAGGGGCTTAAGTGTCCAGCTCCTGCTGGAATCTGAGTTTTATAGAGGATTTTCAGACGAAGAATTAAAAGATCAAAAGAAATGAAAGAATACTTCATAGATTTATTATTGGAAAAGGAGTAGATGTTGTTGGCTGGGAACTAGAGAGGAAAGCACCAGGGGAACCCAATGCTTTACTTTGTTAATCCAGGCTGTGTTTCACCATCAAATGTACCTTATTTTGTACAAAGGTGCTGGATATAAAAAGATGTGGGTAGCTCTGATGTGCAGATGCTTGTCTGATGCCGGTGTTGGGTACCCCACCAAGCAAATCTGCTTTTTATCAACATGTCAGGGAAGATGAGGGTGCCATGCTGGCAGGGACAGATGAGGCAGACCTGGCTACGCCAAATACCTTTAGCAAAAACTGCATTTCCTAAGCACTGGGGACTTGGCCATGGGATGGGGTGGACGAACTTATCCAAATTCAAAATGGATCCTAAGCTCAGTTCTCCATCTTTGAGGTGCAGGGGGGTAGTCTCTGCTCTGTATTCTCTTGCAATAATTTCTAACCCACTTTTCCTTTCTCTCCCAACAGGAATTTGCGTGAGGTGACAGGACAAACATGCTTAACTTAAGGACTTGTGCGGCAAAGCTGAGGCCGTTGACGGCCTCACAGACTGTAAAGACAATTTCCCAACACAGGCTGGCGGCACACAGGACGTTTCAACATATCAGGTGCTACAGCGCACCGGTGGCTGCCGAGCCTTTTTTGAGTGGGACTAGTTCAAACTATGTGGAGGAAATGTATTATGCTTGGCTGGAAAATCCCAAAAGTGTACATAAGGTAAGGAGCAAACTTGCCAGGATATTGCCTTCGCTTCTCTGTGTGTGTGTCTGAGCAGTGGGTTCAGGTAAGTGCACACATCTCAAGGAGGATCAAATTCAGCTGGAGGGGCCGGATGGTTGTGGATGATCCTTTTGCCTTGCTTTGCCCAAAAGAAATGTCAGCGATTCCTTGAGCAAGAGCCAAGAGGAGCTTCTCTGTTCAAAAAGGAACACCGTCAGCTTATGGAATGTGGGCAGCACCGATCACAAGTGGATACAAGGAATGTCTTCTCCTGGGAATTCACCTTTAATGAGCTCCCAATGTTTTATTTTTTCCAGCTGTGATTACTTATCAGGAGGATTTATTCTAGAGTGGAGGATGAAAGGGGAGATAGGGAGGGTATTTTGCAGTGGTTTCCCTTTTGCTTTGGGCATGGGTGGCGTTACATGTTGGGGTAGATGGGCTGTTGTTAAACTTGACCCTGAGCTTGTGTGCGTAAAGCGAAGGCTACTGATCTGCAGCCTGGGGAGAGGGAGGGACTGGGTCTAGTGGCCAGAGGGATTCCCACCAGCTGCTCCTGAACTTAAAACTGGGAAACTGCCCCGGCTGTGGGCAGTGTGCACAGAGCTCTGTCTTGGTCTGAATTACTGAAGACCCTCCAGTGAGGAGAAGGCAACGTCTTTAACGTAGAGTCCAGCAGGCGAGGGCTCAGCTGGGAAGAGGATTTCTGAAACCTGACTGCATTTTCCCCCATGCCCAGTGTTTCACAAGGAAAATGGTCCTCTAGTGACTAAGTCTCAGTATTACCCAGGGGATTTTTAAGACGGTTTCATACATGTCCTGATGTAGAGCAGGGATTTTCTTTATTCAGAAGCACATGAGCAGTCTGCAAACCAAGATGCAATGGTTAAATGAGCAGTCAAGGGCGAGTAAGGAGTCTCATGTCCCCAGCGCGTGCAACAGCGTTGAGTGTGTTTGTGATGGCACTGATCCCTCACATCCAAAATGCACAGCCACTAGGGTGCTATAAAGGTCTTATGGTAGGATGAAAGCTGGATTTTCACAAACATTGTTGACTTTATGCTTCTTTCGAGGCAAACGGGTAGCTGAGCCAAGCAATACAGACTCGTAAAACACAAGATATGTTGGTTTGGGTTGTGCCCTTTGTCAAATAGTGACTTGAAAGCTACCCAGTCACATGTATGTGCAACCCAGTCCTTCAGAGGTGGGATATTGAATTAAAAGCCACAAATCTAAATGCTGCGGTCTAATTTGAAAGCAAGTGAAGGTTACACCACACTTGTACCAGCGACAGGTACAGCTGTGTCTTTGGCAAAGGGTCTTCACAGTTTGATTTACAGACCCTGCTCGGTCTTGAATGTTGCTCTGAGCAGATGTGTAACCAGCAAGTCAAGTGGGGGCAGCTGGCTGGGAAGTGTGTTTGGATCCTGAGGCCAGACCCTCTGGATCTCTTCTTGTCCTGTCTCCTCTTTAATGTAGACCCTGGAGCTTCATCAGCTGGTCTCTATGTAGGTAGTGTGTGCAGTGCTGGATGGGAGTCCTTGTGCACAGTTGGCTGAAGAAACTGGGGGAGAATTTAGGTTGGATGATGTTTCTGGAGCCTCTGCCCTGGCATGGCCAGCTTGGAGTTTATGGTATTCACCAGTTTATGGTGAAGAATTGCAGGTGTGTATTAGTCACCCCTGGAAATCAATGTCCTTTGAAGTACTTTTAAGTGCTTCGTGAGCAGTGCAGGAGTTTACATAAGATTTTGCATCCAGTGTGGCTGGGGATGGTTTGTGGCAGCAGAAAAATCAGTGTGAAATGAAACAGGGTCTGGCAACTATCCAGGGCAATGATAGTTGCCAGGAAGCAAACCTGATGCTAGTGATAGAAAAAGCAAGTCTTACAGACTGCTTTTTAACCAAAATCAAGCTGACATCCTGCTTGGCAGAAAGTGGGGGTTGGACCACGGGTTTTGGACTAGACAGTCTTTGAAGGTCCCTTCCAATCCATACCATTGATCCTATGAAATCCAATGCTGGGTCCCAAAGCTCCTGGTGGAGTTGATAGCTAAGGTTTGGCCTGGCCTTTGCTGTTACTCCCTGACGCACCTGGTCAGATGACGCACCCTTACTTGACTTGTCTCTCTTGGGTGGATCCCACCTTGTTGCAGTGAGCCCTTCACCAAGATCCCCTCCCAGCTCCTAGCTTTGCCCCTTTCTCCTCGCTGTGCTTTTTCATGTTCCTGCTGGGACACCAAGCTGCTGCGGTGGGATTGGGGTTGTGGCCATCCCTGGTATCACCTTGTGAGTGGTCCCTGTCAGCCTGTGTCCCCTGAAGCAGCAATGAAGCGTGTCAGCCCTGTCCCTGATAAGTGTTGGCCTCCATCCTCTTAGACATAGGGTCAGCTCTGAGGGTGGAGTTCCCAAGAAAAGCTGGGCAGTCACGTGGACCCATCCGTGGCTTATCTGCTCCCTGCAGAGCGGAGGCCGGCTGCACCTCGCTGTGCTGCTCTTTGCTAGTGAGGGCGAAACCTTCAGCCAGGAAGAGCTGGGCTTCTTTGCTGGTGTCACCAAAAACCTATAAGACTTGCTGCCAGCACGACTGTCCCAGCTGAGCAAAATTAATTTGCTTCCTCCATGCAGGCACTGGGGGTTTAAACTGTAATTTACATGTTAGGCTTGTTTTCTGTGAGCTGAACTTCAGCTGAAGTCCATTTTCTGGAGTCTGATAAGCAAAGAAGAGCAGAGCAGGGGAAAGAGGAGGGCAAGGGTGCTGGTGTGCTGTGGTGGGGTCAGTGCTGCTCGCTCCCAGGATCACTTCCCTCATCCTGTTCTTCTGCTTTTTGCTGGCCTGGGTTGGGCACTGGCTGCTGGCAATGGCTCAGCACTGCCCATGTTGTCTGCATAGGACCCTGAGCAACTTGCTTCAGGGCTGGTGGCTGGAGAGCTTTGAGTGCAGTGAGATGATACCCACAGTCACACCTCTGCGACAAGTTGAGCTTAAACAGCAGTTCCTGTGTTCAGGTTGTATCACTGTTGTACAGGGATACAGCTCTCCCCGTATCTATGTACGTCAAACGGTCTTCAACATGGACTTCTTAATATGCCAGTGTTTTGATTTTTATACTGGAAGTGGCTTTATGACCACACTGTGTGTAGACGGTGCTGTGTAACTGCTTCACTGACAGGACTACAGGAGCCCGCAGCCTTCAGTGAGGCCAGAGCCCCACACCTGGCCCTGGGAGGTGCCTTTGCTGTGTCCTTTGCAGTCATGCTCACAAATGGGCACAGCCCGAATTTGGTAGGAATTTCACGTGAGAGTTGGAAACGGTTTGGGTTTCATCCTCCATCTTCCAAAGGAAGTACCCCAGAGAATTAAAGGTTGAAGGTCCTTGTTTCTGTTTATATGGCACAAGACGATATGCAGAGCCTGGACTGATCCATCGCCGCTTGGCTCCCTACTCTCAGCTGTAAATTATAGTCTTAAGCTCTGAATGTGCTTCCTCTCCTCCCTACCAGAGTGGGAAGTGTTGCCTGGCCTGTTGACCGTGTGGAGCAGGTCTGTTTGGTGCTTTCTGTCCCCCGGAGTCCATGGTGGGAGAAGGAGCAATGGTGCACCTGAGCTGGAGGTAGAGGCTGCATCTCCCTTGTGCGCTTCCCTGCCTGGAGCAGGCCCAGCCCAGTTTGGGGCACCCTGGGGTGGGTGAGAGACGTCACCCCTCTCCCTTTGCTATGTGTGCCTGGCCTCTGAGCTGGCTTTGTGGCAGAGGCTGGGACCCACAGCCTTCTCCAGGAACTGAGTCTGATAAATGAAGTGAAAGATGGGGAGCTGTTTTGGGGGCTATTCCCAGCAGAGAAGCCTGTGGTGAGCTCTTCTCTCAGAGCTGATCTCAAAATCCCTCTAAAGCTTGAATCACCCTCTCCCATCCTGCTTTGCCGACATGTGAGCAGCAGCACAGAAGAGTGCTGGGAGAGCCAGTCCGGACTAATGCTTTGTGCTGTGGCTGTGGTGGGACACGTGGCCGTGGGAACAGTCACAGCAGGTACCTGGGGGTGGGAGCGTTTAGCACGCTGAGACCTGGAGTGCTGCCTGTGCCCTGAGGAGTGGGGAGATACCAGCTTTGAGCCCTCTTGGTATCAGTGGGGTGAATCTTTATACCCTATCTATAAATACATTATACCCTATCTGTATATATAGAGCGTAAGAGCTGGAGGAACGCTTGCAGGGCTGCTTTGGGCACAGAGAGGGTCAGAGGGGAATAACCTGATGAGCTTTATTACTGCTGTTACCTACAGCAAGTCCTGGATTAAGGCAAAGTCCTACTTCCTGCAATAAAGCAGGATAATGCTGACGGGGCTGTTCAGCCTCTCCCACTGGATATGTGAGCTCCAGAGGCACCTCTGTGGGTCACCAGAAACCACGGGAGTGGTCCTTGAATACCCTCGAATTCGAAACCGCATCAGCAGCTTGCAAGTTGATGTTTTTATAGCTCTTATCAGGGCCACAGCCTTCACTGGGGGCAAAGCCTGTGGTGAGGTAACCTGAAATACTCTCTAATTATGTTGGGCAATAAAGCATTTAGTGAAAGTGCCTGAGCTGACCCAGCCGGTGCCACACCTTGTTTGGAGAGCTTAAAATGAACTTTTTCTTTCAGAACAGAAGCAAATTGCCTCTCCAGGAGGTTATTAGTGTTGAATGTCAGAAGGGAGAAGGTCATAAATGCAATACCTCTGCCTCCTGCTCTGTCCCTGGCCTCCAGCACTGCTGCCAGCGCCCCCCCCCCCCCCCCCCCCACTGCAGAGTTGGGGTGCGGAGAGCCTGGGGTGCGGGGAAAAAAATGGGGTTGGCCCTGGGGGAGCGTTGGCGGGAGGGCTCTGCTCCCCTTCCCGGGGAAGGGAGGTGGAGGGGTGGGTGCTGCACTTGCCTGTCGGGCCTCTTGCCGCTGCCTGCCTCGCTAGGCCTCTGGCTCCTGCCGGGCTCGATTTCTGAGAGCCCCGGGTAGGGACGGGGCTGCGAAGGCCGCCGTCCCCCGTGTGGGGGAAGCGGAGGGGGGTTGGGAGAGCCTGGCGCTTAGGTCCGGCCTAGGGGGAAGGGGGTGTGTGGGAAGAGGCGGCATCGCCTCAGGCTATGGCAGAGGAAGGGACCAGGCGGCTTTTGTGCGGGGCCCGCGTCTGCTGTTGTTTTTCTAGGGGCTCTGCGTGTCCGGGAAGAAGAGAAAACGCATCCCCATGTCGCAGTCGGTACAGGGAACCGAACAACGGTGAGGGGAGAAGGGGAAATAAGGCCAGGGCTCCCCTCTTCCCGCGGTCGGGGAGGGGGGACACCCCCCTCCTCACCCACCCGCCCCCTCCCTCCCGGCTTGTCGCTCTTTTGTCTGTGGTGCCTGAGGGAAGAACGAGGTGGCCCCCGGCCTCCCTCGGCCTGGGGAGAAACCGTGGTGGAACAAAACAGAAACTCCGCTTACTTTCACTAGTTTTTCACCCTGGTGTTTGTTGTTTTAGCTGTTGGATTAAGAGGGCAAAGATGGGTGAGGTTTCTGGCCGGAGTGCGGTGTTGGTGTAGCTGTATTTTGGTGTGCTTTGGTGGTTGGGAAGGTCCTGGTTGTCAGTTTTTGTCCTCAAAAGCCATTATGAGGTCTGTGCCATTTTAAAACAGGGAACCGGTGCGGTTTTTTTCCCCCCCCTAGAAACTGGGAATATTTTATTTTTCTCCACGTGCATGTATGCTTTTTTTCCTTGGAGTAGCTTTCTTGTTTTTCTAATTTCAGTCAAGTATGAATGAAAAATCTTCTGTCCCTCCGGTGGCAGCTGCTGTTCTCTGTGTGTGTCTTTACGCCATTGAAAATGGCCGAAGTAAAAAATAAAAAAAAAAACCCTTGCAAAAATTGTTAAAAGGTGCAAGGTAACCCGGACTGTTGCAGAGCTGCTTTAATTATTGTAACTGGTTTAGCAACACCATCTTCTAATCGCTCTGCTTAGAAGAGAGATGCAGTTGTTAAATTCATGTGGTATAGCTGTAGAGTTGTTAAATAGCTCAGCAATACTATGAAGCAGAAAGTAATTTGTTCCTAAACTTACCTTTTCGTACCCCCTTCAGGCTTATAAGGATTTGGTGGGCATTAGTTTTTATCAACTAAGAATGTCTGTATTTCTGTGTTTGAAGTCAGTGAAGCTAATAGGAGACTTCATAGTTGTATAAATAACTCAGTGTTCCTAAGAGGAGTGTGTGCCTTATTGATGGTTTCTAAGCACCATGGCTTTCTTCAGTCCATTAATACACAATGTTGGTACGAAATTACCGTTTCCACTAACATAAATAGAAGCAGACATTATCAGCTACGCACCTTCTCTTTTCCCTGTAATAGCTTTACTTTCTTGTCTTTATCGCTTTACTTTCTTGTCCTAGAAAAGTTTCTGTCAAAGCAGACAGCTTGACAGGATGCTTTGAGGAGAAATTTAGAAATGTAGGTACCATCGGTGCAGTCTGTTTTGACAACCAAAGACTTGAGTGGTGTGCTTGTCAATCGCTTTTGAACAGCAGTAACCTTAATGGAGATGAGTGGGAAGTTACTTGTAAGTTTTCTGGTGTGGGGTTTGGGTGGTTGTTTTTGGTTTTTTTTGTCAGCTTTGTATCCAAACTGGCTTAGTTTAAAGCAAAATATTTTAGAAATTTATGATGAGACTATTATATGCAGATAATGATTTTAAAAACCGATGTTCCAATGAACAGATGAGTGTATGAATCCAGAAAATGCATACATTAATATGTTAGGGTTTAATTTATGGGTATCTTTAGATAAGTATATTATTATATAAAAGTGGTCATACTAAAACAGCTGAACAGAAATTAACAGGATTGCTTTTTGGAAACTTCTGCCATGTTGCCAGTGACTCACCAGCAATCTGTGTGGAAACCGTTATCAATCTTGTTGAATTAACCACTGCAGAAGCTGAGATTCAGTGAGAATGTGTATTAAAATATTGACTTAATTTCTGTATATGTGGTTCACAGGTGTTGGGTGGATGCTGACAATGTTCACCTCTGATGATGGCAAAGACTGACATCCCATTTTATTTAAGGTCTATGTCTCATAACTAACCAGTGCCATAAAAGGCTGTTTCATGACACTTGGGGAGTTGACATTTCCCATTCTGTAATACGTAATAATATGAAGGATAATTACTTTTCTTTTTATTCCACCCAAGAAATCATACGGTTTACATGCTGGATAACTGAAAAAAATGGTTCTTCCATTTGAAAGAACTTGTGGAATTGTAGCTTTCAAACAGTGTGAAGTGTAAAGCTGAACTAGATGGAAAGAACTCACCTGCATTTGGTCTCCCAAACATCCTGAGCATCTCAAAATAGTTACACAGCAGTCACTGTAAGATACCTTTTAAGCAAATGACCCATTATAAAACTCTTTAATTTTTTGCAAAGCCTGCTCATTGTTTAAAATTATTTTCCCCAGTGGATATATGGAATTATTTTGTGGATAAAACTCTATGGTTTTTCTTCCTGCACCCAGTAAATCAGGTGGATGGTTGCCGGAGCATCCCAAGTTATCTAGGCTTTTAGGCCAAAAAAAAAAAAAAATCTGACTCAAAGTACATGAGAGATAAGCCATAGGGGAATTTGCAGCTTGAAGTTAATGCTTTGGACTGCGCTTGGTAATGAATATGAAACCATTGTCATACAGGAATAAAGATATGCTTCTGTTGTGAAAGACCATTATATAAACATCCCGCACCAGCTGAAATTTCAGTGTGACCTTCAAGATTCTTTGTAGGCTATATTACAGTAATGCAGTCTGAAGTCTATGGGCTCGTGATAACTGAGAAAACCACAAATATTTACTTACGTTGCATTACTTTCCTTTCTGTACAGAGATATTCCACAGTGCATGCTGAATTAGGTGCAGTTCCCATCTCTTAGTTTGACCACTTGTTTTTCTCAAGAAGTGTGTCTCTTGACTGTTATCTTTTGCATCAGCATCAGTTTCGTTTGCTTGGTTAGCAGTACGGTAAAAGTTGAAATGGTATTAGATTTCAAAGGGCTAACTGTTTTCTGATGAGTTTTTTTATTTGTGGAAATGCGTAATGGGCAAGAAGGTGCGAAAGTCCTATCATCTTATTGTAAACAGATTTTTCTGATATATAAAGACTTTCTGGTTAGAGTGAGGAAATAGCTTTCCTGTTACTGCATGGTAGCAACACATTGTGTGCTATGAGCTGGAGAAGGAAGGACCTTTTGTGATAGAAATACCAAGATTTCTAAATTATTTGTTGCAAATTTATGTTGTCAGAAGCAGTACCGGTTGTGCACTGCTCTATGTTGGAATTTGTACAGGAGTGTGTTTCATTAAAGCGTGATGGCTGTCCCCTCATTCCCCCCCTTTTGAGATTTCTTTCTAACACAGTGAGAAGAAAGACAGCTACATGTGGTGTAGGGCAACTTTTGGCAGGTAGAGATGGCTTACTATATACATCAGCAACATATTGCAGAAATCTTACGCAGGCAGACTTTTAATAGATTGCAGTCAGACTGGCAGAATAACCACGAATAGGTATTTCTGTTACCTTTGAGAAGGTAGCTCTTGGCTCTGGCTCAAGCTTGAACTTGGTGAGAGTGAAACGCAGTTGCATTATGCAGATGAAAAATGTTACATCGTCTTATTAGCAGCATCTCCTGGGTATCAGGCATTGACATTTAGAAAATTGAAAGACTTTTAACAATAATTCACACAGGAAGAAGGACCTGGACGTCCTTTGCAGACTTATACATGGAAAGCTGCTGCTCAGCATGGTTTCGGTTTTTTGGTTTTTTTTGAAAAAGTATCTTGGGAAACATAAGGGCCATGTGTAGAGTGACACAGCAAATCTCTCTTCATTTGACTGTGTGCCTTCACCTAGAGTATTTTGTACAATGTTAGCTAGCTGCACTATTAAAAAAGAGGAATTATTAGGAACATGGAGAAAAATCTTACTATGAGAGATAGTTGGGTGGAGGAGAGAGGAGGCAACAGAAGAGGGTTGTTTTGACAGAGAGAAGAATTCAATTTTTCCAGTTTTGCAACATAAGAATTGGAATATATGCAGTTAAACTGAAAAGCAGTGCAAGTGGTTGAAGGAAAGAATCTTTCATTTTCTTCACATAGATTGTGGCACAGGTTGCTACGTAATTTGAGACAGAGAGCACAGAAGAGTGTGTCAGATGGGTAATACTGTCCTAAGGTGAGTCGAATTGAGCATTATGAAGCTGGAAGGTTATTGACAACTATTCATTCCAACCTTGAAGTCACTAAAAGAGCTGTAAGTGACATGTTCTTGCTGTATAGATCCCTCTCACTACTGATTTCTTGCAAAACCACTTCTTAAAATATTTCACATAAAGCATTATTTCTCAACTGTACAAATATTTGGAGTGCTTGTTATGTTAATCTGAGACTTTTGTAGTAGGAACTGTGCTTCAGCTGCAAGATAACTGAAGAAACAGAGCATGTGGATTAGCTGAAATAACCAAAATGTGCTAGTCTGGGAGAATCTAGATCTTGCAAGTGGTTCCCGATTTCTTTTGGTTTGTTTTTTGTTTTAACAAGGAATTTCTGGTTTGTCTCATCCCTCTACTATGCCAATTTATTAGGTGTTTTTACAATGAACTGTTTAACTACTGTTTAAAAGCAGGCTGTTAATCTTAACATACATCTGGTCGTTCCGAATGTCATTATTTTTCAGGATGCTTCCGTGTCTATCAGACCCTGTCAGGATAAGCTTTGAAGGTTTAGTTATGGTTGTTTTTAAACCTGGTGTTCATAATAAAATTGTGGTTGATCACCTGATGGAGCAGTAGTGCTTGTAGTTTGGTTCTAAAGGTCTTCTCAGAACTTCCTCCTGAAATAATTTCTAGCAATTATTTCAGTTCAAATGGTGAGCAAGTTGGAAGGTTTTTCAGTTACAGCTTTTAACTTCCCTACTGCTTTGAAAGGAGACTTCTACTAGAGTGGCAGGAATTTTGTGTCTTTGTTGTGCATTGAAGGTCTTCAGGGACCTGCAAGCTAATTATTTTTGATAAGTTGTAGGCAGCATTGGTCTCCAACTCAAATTTAAGAACAATTCTTAGACAAAGGGAGTGAGGTTCAGTGAAGGCATTACAAAGTGAATGAATTGAAATCCATGCCGAGGGGGGTGGTTTTAATTATCTATTTATTAATAATTCAACTTCTGTAGACCACTCCCAGTGTTCATTTGCATTTAACTTTCTCTGTGCTTTGTTTTTAGAGTAAACACTATTCATACTGACTTAGCACTCTTGACATTTCGTAGCAGTTGCACTTGAATGAGGAGCTCTTCCATGTTTTACTACTGTGAATGTGTAATATAAATGCCCCTCAAAAGTGAGTGAAATAAAACTCCTTACTTGACTTACTTTTCTTGAAAGTCATAATCTTACAGCTTGTTCTCTTCTTCCCTCTCCCCCCCTTGTTACCAGTTTAGAATGGAAGTCCTTCAGGTACTATTTGATGTTAGGAACTGTATAAACAAATGGAAGTGTTAAGACTTCCTTGTCCAGTGTTTGTATCTGATGAATATGGTACTCCCTTTGTGGCAAGACAAGTGGTTTGTGCCCCTTATATTTTTATAAATTCTGTGCCAAGATGGAAGAACCAAAGGGGAGACCTTGGAAATCAATGGCCATTAAATTTGAAAGGAGGAGTAGAAAGTTACTCTGATTAGTTTACGTGGCGTTCTGAAATTGTGACGTGCCACATAAACGTTATTTTATGACCATTAATAATTCTGGCAGTTATGTAAGCCTAATGATAATTAAATCTCATGTTTCTGAGTGTAAGCTGTTCTCTGGGATGCTCAGTAGAAAATTTTCCCCTGCATTTATTAGTGAATGTTGTACTAATGAAATCTTGAACGATCTCTTCATGAGTCCAGTGAAGCAATCATCTCTACTTGTGATGTTTCACAATTTTAAATTCTTATTTCAGTTCTTTTTACAAAAGTCAAGCCTGGGTTTTGTGTCACAATGAAGTGCTCAGAGTGGTTTGAGGAGATATGAAATAACAAAATGCTGTACTGCTTCAGATAGGAGTTAAGGAAGAAGGAGTAGGAGTGTTTGCATACTGTGAAGAAAGTCTCAGCCTCCCCACTCTATAAATGAAAAATCTTCCAGTAACGTGTGTTGTATTTTCTAGGTTGGTTAGATAAGTATATCTTGAGCTCTTCTAGAGCAATTAACTCTGTTTTACATGGCATTTGGGCAATTTTTCTTAGACATGTCTGAGGAGCTCAAGTGTTTACATGTAAGGTACCAGGTTGACAAAGTACCCTGTTGTAAACAACAGAACCAATTAATTGAATTCAAAAGATCTTGATAAATAGTTGTTCATTATAGTACTGAAATTGTCATTGGTCACCTGCATTGTTACTAATTATTGTGTGGGAAGACATTAAAATTTTGGGAAGCTGGAAAATTAGTAGCTTTTATTTGGCAGCTCCAGAAGGACAGTAATTCTTAGTCTTACTCGCTTTGTAAAGAGAATGTGGGTTTTGTTTCAAAAATAGATCAGAAATTACTAAAGCAATTATGTAGAAAATACTACTCTCCCATGTATCGTTTCAGACTTGAAATTACTTTTCTGTAAGGAGCCTTTATTTCCTTGCTTGCTGAAATGCTCTGTTCTCTTGTAAGATTATTTTTCCACACCCCCAGCCCCTGGATCCATGGGTGTCTTCACCTCTCTTGTTCTCTTGAATGATCTTTCATTCTCTGGTATTAGCTACTTTCCTTCTAAGTGATTTTTTTATTATTTTTTTAAAAAATTATTTTTGTTCTGATATGAGCCAGTATTCAATTCAGCTAGTTAATGCAGGTAACAGAGATGGCATATTGCCTATTAATTTTGTTGCTTTGACGATTCAGACTTGCAGGATGGGCCATTTGGGTAATGGAGCAACCGTGGGACTCTTTGTTCTTGGACTTTACTGAGGACTATCAAAATGCCACTGCTTCCTCTGGAACTGGTGAGAAGTTAGGAAGCATTGTTCATGGCGTGCTCCCTCGTGACTACTTTGGCTGTTGCTCTAAACTGGAAAAGAGAAAGATAAAAATAAGTTAGGCTAAACTGGCTTGATGGAATGGACTGGGTAAGTTAAACCAGAGGCTACAATTCAGGCTGTCCTTCCTGTTTATGAGTCATTCTCCTGTTTAATTGCGTGAAAAGGTCTCCTGTAGAATTAATTAAAAGAGAGGTCTTAGTAGTGCTGCAAAAAAACTTTAGTTAAAATGGTGAATTTTAATTTTAGTCTTCCTTGTTTAATCAGGCTTTAAGGATGGAAGCCTGAACACTGTAACTTCTTTGTAGGTGATTCATACAACAAGTGGAAAGAAAATGTTATTCAGGAAAGTGAGAATTAATTAAACTTTGGTTGCTTGGAATAGTCCATACTGTTTTAAATGTCACTCTTTTGCCAGCTGTTGCTGGATTCTACAGAAAAGGTGTGAGCTCTTGGGGTTGCCTTCTGACTTGCTAATGCCTGTGCACACTGTTAATCCTGTGTATTTGTGATCTGTATTAAATCATGTGTGGCTGCTATCTGAAGACATTGCTTCTGTGATACCTTTTTATGCCATTTATCTGCTGTATTGTACTTTATACAGAGCTTTTTCCTGCCTTGAAGACTGTTTACTTCATGATGCCTGCTGTCTTTCTCTTCTGAATCATCTATTCTGTTTGTCAAGTTTAAGGATGTATTTGTGTTAAGGATCTCCAGGGAGATTAATAATTTGGTTTGCACTGATAGTTGTGATTTAGTGCACAGAAAAGGTACTCAAAGTAAGTGTTGGTAGTGTGTTTGCAAACCCACTAAATCATCCTTTCTCTTTGCTTTTTTTGTAAGAGTGAGAAGCTGCCTATCAAGACCAGTAGATAACTGGAGGTACTGGGAATGACCTTGTTCTGATTTGTGTCAGAATGCATTGAGAAACAAAGCTTTTCAGTTTCCCCTTCAGTGATGCGGCTTAGCATTTTACTGGTGACTCTGGACTTAGTCATAAAAGTTCTATTGGAGTGCAAGGTATTTCTTATTTTTATTATTAAAATAATAAAGTGAAAGGCTGTGGAAAAGCTCTCCTCCCAAGGACTTCACCAGAAAGCAAAAAGGCACAGCCCAGTGATACTTTCCAAGCTAGGGCCCTGAGTTGTGGTAAGTCACCTTTGATGGCCTGTTTGGATTTTGAGCATAGCTTTTCTGTTTCAGCCTCCTGTTCCGAGGGCTGCTGGTAGAAAAAGGACAGACTAGCTCTGCATAGAGCAGGAGAGATCTGGTAGTAGCAGAGACTTGACAGCTTTGTGGCTGCAAAGCAAAATAAATTCCATAGGTTATATTAAATTTATTCATTTTTCCTAATTATTACCAGAGTTAAGAAGACTTATCTTCTCACTGAGCACTGTAATTTTTGAAGAATATGTTCGATGGGGGGAGGAACGGGACGAGATGAGGCTATGACACTTGGCAAAATTTTCACCTCTCCTTACTGTGTGATGTTCTGTCTCCGTTCTGTAGCATTTGTGAAAATAAAGGAATAAAAATAGTACTAATAAGATGACAGAAAAACCAGGAAGTTGCTTTCAGACTTCTTTTCCTTTTTTTTTAATCATTTATTCCTGTACCAACTGTATTGGAAATTAATCAATTGGGTTATTCTATATTAAATGTCAAAGTCTCTGTAGTCTAGCTCATAGAAATGAACTATTTCCCCCCTGGTTGTGTAAGCCAGAAGATTTGCATGGCTTCAGCAAGCAGAGAGATCAGTAGTTAGCTTTTCTGGTCGCTCTTTTTGCAGTGGAACTTCACAGTCAAATGTTTCTAACAAAAATTGCACACAAGGACTGGGTGGGGATGTCTCTGGGTGTGTTTCTGAGGAGGAATTACATGATTGCAGCCATCCTTACGTGGGTTCTCAGCTTTGCTGTACCAGTTTAGAACAGAACAACTTGAGCTCTGTTAAGCTGAAGCTTGGGCATGATGTAGATGTTTTCAGGACATACCAAGAAGAAAGGCATCCACAAGAAATACTTGGTATCGGCAAGTTAAATTAGACGTTGGTATTTGAGGGTGTAATGGTGTGTCTGTGACATTGGGCACCGCACGACGAGAATGGGGTGTGGTGTTGGTATTACTCACTAGGTATTAAAACGATCACGGGCGTATTTTCTTCTATGTAAAATCTGAAAGGAAAAAAATATTCCACTGTTTCTTCCTGTGAGTAATACATAAATTCACCTGATAAACAAAAATGTTAGGTGTCCTCCCCCCACCCCTTTCTCCAGGATGGGGGAAAAAGAAGGCCTTAGAAGGGTTCATTTGCCAGGTCACGTGACAGTAATTGGGAGCCTTCAGGAAGGGGAAGTGAGTGACAGCAGTCCTTTCCTTCAAGCACGTCTGATAATTCATTAATGTAATTTCAGGACTTAGCATAGCTTTTGAGAAGTGGGAATGGAATCAGTCATGTTGATGTGACAAGCTGGTATGTGAGCTGTCATTACAGAATCAGAATTGACAGCAAGCCTGTGAAAATCCAGTAACTGCAGTATGCTAATAAATGCATTTAAATACTTTGTTCCTGTTGGGTTTTGTATATTAAAGAAAGTAATTCCCAATGCAATTATGAGGGCTTCAGTAGTGCTATTACAGATGGCTTTGGCTTTTATTCTTGAGTACTTTGTCATTCGCTTCTAGCTTACTGTCATTGCTTTTATTCCCAAATCAGTCAGTGGCTAAATACAGGAATGTGTAAAGGGATGTTGACTGCATGGGTGGTAAGATGGTTTCAATGTCTACTTTTCCCTTCCTATGCCTTATTATATATTTAGATACCTGCTGTTTAATAAGGGCCTTACACAAGACAGAGGGAATTTAAGTGATCGTCATGTAAATACTACCTGTGTAAGGCTTAGTTGTCACTTACCCCGGCTTGATCTGCAGCAATAGAGGTGTGATTGACAGCTAAGTGCATTCAGTCTATTTTAAGACTCTAAAAGAAGGAAATATTAAAAATAGAAGTAGTCGATGTGTGCAGTAACTGTAAAACATCAGATTTACTCTCAAGACACTGGAATAAATAGTATTGCAGTCAGGGTGTGTGAAGACTCAAACAGCTTTAGTCTTACAGCAGTCTGTGATGGTGTGTCTGTTGAAACCTCTTGGTGGGCTGTAACCATTTCAAGGAGGAGATTGATTGTTAATGGAAGTTGAAACACCCAGATGAAGTAAAAAAGATGCTTGACTGTGCAGCTACTCTTGTTTTCCTTCTGAGTATCTTCCAGTCTTTAGTTTTCCATTAATGAGGTCTAATCTTCTGTGAATAAGATTCATTAACAGAAGTTTATCCTTGGCTTTTGAAAAGGTAGACTAATTCAGCATGCAACGGAGAATACTGTACATTTTATTAACAGAACTCTGGCAATAGAGTCTGTGAGATTGCCCCCTACACATTTTTTATTTTATGTCATTCGAGTTGCTGATATTGCTGTAATGTATTTATCTCTGAAAACATATTAAAATTATATCTCTTAAGACTTAGTGTTATAAACTGAGAATGAGAAAATTGTTCTTTGTGGACCGGTCCACTTAAAACAAGTTTCGTGTAAGTAAGCAGTAAATAAGAAAACTTTCTTCAGAAAGACAAAATCATGTCTGGAGTAGAACTGTTTTTACAATCCAGAGCAGCAGAATTCATCAAGTTGGCAGTGGATTTTTAATTAACTTCTTGGGATTATTGTATTTTGCCCTCTTGCTTGGATGCTTTTCAATTTTTGTGACTTTAAACTTCTGCAACTGGGTCTATAATTCAAAAGTCTTTTAGAAGGATGTACTGTGCTCTTTTTCCCATTTGAATTCAGGCTCCTGCCGAAAATAAATTTAACTTTTATCCATTTCTGATAGGAGGATCAGTGGGATGTTGGAGGTCTGGATTTTTTTTCTCTTTTACACGACTGTCTTGCATTGTTTGCTATATTTAAAAAAAAAATTAAAAAGCAACAGCTTTCATTTTTGTGGTTAAGCTCTGAGATGTTTGTTATTGGTTAAGAGTAGGTGTTTAATGGAAACCCTGAGACTTCAGCCTTTTGTTTCCACTCACTAAAACCACAAGTACTGTTTTTAATGATCTTGTGAAGTTGTAAAGAAAAGATTCTATTTTTATAAATCTGGAAGGTAAGTGAGACTGACACCAAAGCAGCAAAATATTTAAGTTGGGGGTGGGTTTTTTTTTCCTTATAATTGATGGTTACATGAAGAGTCTCATTCAAAAGCAGCACCTTGCCCCAGGCTATTTCTGGCCTCTGGAACTGCTCTTTTTAGCAGAGCTACAAATTGAATCACCGGGTGCTGGTAGCATTTAAAGCAAATGAGGCTCAATTACATTCTGAGTCAGAAGTACCTGAATTAACCTGCTTTTCAGCAACAGTTGTGTGACCTCTCCTACTGATATTTAAAGACTTTAAGCCCTATGTGAATGGTAATTTAATACTACTTAAAAGTGATGAGCAGGTTTGTCTGTGCTGAATAGTGTTTGGATTTTTACAAGAAAACTATGCTCAGAGGTGTGGAGAAAATCCTAACTAGTATGTTGACTAGCTAATTTTTTTATTTTATTTTTTTTTATGCAACTGTTACAACAGAGCTGAAACTCTCCAGGCTCGGTGCCATTTCTGCAACAAGCTGCCTCTTAACCTTGGATGACTCCGGAGCTTTAGTGTAGACTAGGTTACGTTATTAAAACACAATTGCAGCCTGTGTCATGGAAACAAGCAGAATAGTCATCTGTGAAACTTATGTTCTTTATCTTAATATTCCTGCTATTATTACCAGTGAAGCTACTACAAGGCTAGCCAAAGGAGGAGATCTGGCTGAGTTTGATCCCTGTAAGCTATTTTTATATCGGCTATTGTAGGATTTGCATGATTGCTTCTTTGTTTGCAATGCTTGGTTTTAGGAGCAGTAAGAAAACTTTGGAGTTACAGACTGCTGCAGGATTCTTTCATCTTCTTCATCTTTGCTTAGTGCAAATGATGAGCTAAAACAATGGTCTTGACTGTATTTGTGTGACTTTCACTGTCAATAAACATTGGTTAAATCTAGCTGTGAAGCATTATTTTTGAAGCACAGATAATTCTTCGGTGGATTTAGTATAAAGTAGCAATTTCACAGTTTGTTATCATTTGACTTCCTTATTCCATTTCACCTACTCTCATCATGCCAAACTGTTAAGTCTAGTCATCCTCATTGTTAGGATTGACTAATAGCATTTAAATATGTAGTTAAAACTTAGCCAATACTTTAGAGATTACTTCCATTAATGAGGACATACTTAAAAATCTGTGTTGCCCTGGTTGTGCCAAAATATGCTGCTCATGAAACTATATCTAAAACCTTAAGCTGTGATCTCTGAGAGAAATGGGGAAAACCTAGATTATCTTCTATTAGCAACTCCTCGGTCTGCTTACCTCCTTTTGTTGGCAGTGGTTGTTATGACTGCAGTGTTGTGGTAAGTGGAACAGTGTTTTGACAACAATTTTCAAATGTGCATCTATTCTCTGAGATTGATAGTGCCATTCAGTTTCTTAATGTAGAAACGATATCCCACGGTTGGCTGAACAGGTGCCTGAAATACAGGAGCTGAATTCTTGAAGCTGATATAGTTGAATAATTTTGTCTCAAAACCTTTAAGAGGAGGGTGTAACAGATTATAGAATTATAATAAGGCTCAGGAGGTGAAAAGATTTCTTTGTTATTGTGAATTCCTTCTATGGTGAAATGTATGTGCCAGCAAGCTAGGTGCTCTGTTGCCTTTTGAAATAACATCACAGTAGACCAGAGATTGTTTTGTATACAACATAATAAGAGAACCTTTCTTGTGATTATATTATGTTTGAAATGAACTCATGAATTAAAAAGCAGGCAGACAAGCAACTACATCGGTAGTTTTGTTTAAAAATTCATTAGTTGTTTTTACTGCTCTTAGATGACTTTGTGCTTTTATTAAAAGATCTTTTTGATGTTTAAGTGTAGTCCTGCAAAATAAATTGCTTTGAAGGTAAATAGTCTCTAATAAAGCTTCTATTGTTCTACTGTTATGTAAACAGTTATTAACGTGAAGCTGTTTCACATGTATTTTTAAAATGTGGGCAGCACCTACTAAGTGACATGAAAAGCCACCTCCAAATCAAAGACATTAAAAGGGAGAGGGGGAAAAAACACTAAAGAATAAGTTCTGAGTCAAAGTTGTCAAATGGATGCTTAAAATATTTGTTTTCTGAATACCTGTGAAGTTCTGTGTAAAACTGGATTTTACACTTACATTTTACACTTTCAATGACTCATTGAAATAGAAGCCTCTTCTTTCCTATGCTTGGCAGTAGCTTTTATATTCACTTACTACTGCTCTTAGAGGTATTTCAGCATTTCCTTACTATTGCACAGGGAATTTTGGACATAACGAGGTTTGTTTTGGTTTGATTTTAAATCTACTAGGTAGTTTGAAAACAAAAAAACGCCATTTTTTGGGGAGAGTGACTAGAGTGTAATGGTAGCCCTTGAACATAAGGGGAAGGAGGCAGGGAGGAAGTTCGGGCTATTACTCGATTCTTGCCTTGTAAGTCTATCAAAGGAATATTTTCGGTAATGTTTTCACAGTACACCACGAAAAGCATGCACACACACAGAGCACTCAAAAAGAACTAGCTTTGGCAAATTCTGGATTATTTTTTTTCTTTTCAGAGAGAGTATGTCTTTACAAAAGTTTACAGGGGAGTAGGGGAGAATTACTAAGGGTTGCATTGTAGGTTGGAGAGCTTTTTGGGACCGTTTTTGACCAGTATCTCCAGCCAGACTTTAATTCTCCCCTTGTCTATCTCATTGTTTCACACCGCAATGATAACGCTATTGTAGCTGTAGTATCATGGATGTCAAAGCAGAATTACCTCTGCTGAATCAGGTCGGGAGAGAAGCTCTTACTGGAGAGTGGGTGGCAAGCAACGCTTTCTCTTTTTTTTTTTTTTTTTTCTAGGTTGTTTTTTGTAATGCTTTCCCTTTCATTGAACTGTGCTGGGTCTTAACTAAATGATTCATGTCTACTTATCTCAGCCTAAGAAATGATAAGGGAATTGTAGTGGCCACAAGATCTCCCCCCCTTCCTAAATTTAGTTTTCATCTACCAAACGCCCATAGTAGTAGTTGGGTAACTGTAGATTATTCCTGCATAGAAAAGAATTATACTGGCCTTAATGATTTTGATGTTTAATGTGGTTTCTCATTAACAGATGCCAGTCTTATTACTGCTATGATACTTTCAATACTTCAGAACACTGAAAGGTGTCTAGGAAAAAAAAATATGTTTGTTTCAGCAGTTTGGGACTCAAAACATGCCTGTTCTTTCACCTGTGTCTGTGCATCTGAAGTGTTTGCAGGCTCAAGAAAGCTACCCAGTTCCCATTGCTTTCACTTCCTGAGGTTTCCTACTTAGATTTTTATTTTAGATGAGCTGTTTGTGTGGCTGATTTATTGTTCTGTTTCAGGTAAGATGAGGTCCTGGTTGCGTAATTGCTGTCCACCCACATTTCTGTCTGCCTGTGTTTTTTAATAAAGATCTACATTTAAAACTGGTAACTTCAACAGCTATGCAAACAGTTCAGCTGGAATAACTTAGAAAGGAATGAGTAAGGAAGAGTAAGAACTTCTAACTGACACCAAGAGGTAATGTGTGTCTGGACCTTGAATCTGAAGACTTTTACAAGCTTGTCCTGTTATCTTTACTATGGCTTCTTTTGTGGGTGATCTGATGGCAGGCACTAGCAAATCTAGGAGAGATTCATGGGGTTTGTTTGGTTTAAATCAACCAGACAAAACTTTTTTGCAGTACAGACTCTTACATAAACTCTGAAAAACAGTCACAGGGGAGCTTAGTCCTCCTGGACACAAAAACTTTAACCTCATTTTTCTGGTTTTCTGGTATGGATAAGGAGTTGTCCTCTTTTTAACTTCCCCAATTAATTGGAAAAAGCCTCAGTAATGTCAGACTGAAATTTTTCAGGCGTACATTAATTGCTTGATCATTAGCTCTAGTTTTTAAATTTGTAGTTGTTGCAGTCCTTTTGGTTAGTTGAGTGTTCAGAAAGCAACTGTTCAAACACGTATCTGCCACTGGGAAAAGCAGATGGTTTGCTTGCCGCCTCAGCAGCAGGATCCATAGCTCTTGAGTATTTGACCAGTCAAACCAAAGTCTCTCTTCTGAAAGCCATTGTGGATATTTTAAGTGCCTTCTGCCTTTCTTCTGTTAAAATGTTTGGTTCTTCCTTGATTTTTATCCTGGTTTAATCATTATGTTACTGTTATAGCCATTTGCATTGACAAATGCAAGAACTCTTAATTTGAAATGAAAGAAACATGTTCTAGACAGGCTTGTCTGCTATTAACTCCATAAACTTAATCATCTATGGGCTTGCGACTCCTTATGATTGGCAGAAAAATTTTCCTAGGTAATAGATCATGAAACCATTTACTATTAAGTGTTGGTCACTTCCCCTTGCTTTTAAGTAAGCTGTAAGTGATGTATAATATCATCCAGAAATTACATCAGTCATGTGTATCTCCCTTGAAAATTTACTATTTGAGTCACATGCAGGTTGTATGTTTTGGCAGGTATGAGCAGGCAGGTTTTAAGCTTCCTCTACATGTGTCTTCAACCACTTGCACCGTTAGGGCATGAACATTAGGATGTTGAGTGAGAATAAGAGGTCAAGAAAATGATACTAGGTTTCATACCTTTTTTTTTTTTCTTTCTGTTGTTCCCCTGTGAAACACTGGATAAATAACTTTATTCAACGGGTTTCCATTCTACAGAATGGAAAGACATTAGCTCTTGCCTCACAGGGTGTTGTGAAGCTTAAATAATTGTAAATTGCTTTTAGATTCTCTGTTGGGGAGGTACTGTGGTAGAATTGTGATATTGGTGGGGTTCTTTTGTTTCCCTTGTGTTGTTGCAAGCCAGGAAGTTTCAAATGAGGGATAACATCTTGACCTTAACTGGCCCCATTTTCCTAAGGTACTTCACGGGCTGCCAAATAGGAGACTTTTATGAAAAGTAGATAAACTTCTTCCTTTGTTTTCACAGTCAAAATAAAAATTACTGAGGATAAAAAAAAGCAAATCTTGAATCTGATCTAACTGAGCTCCAGTGAGTTTGGGGCAGCATTGTGATGGCGTTCATAGTCTTCTCTCCTTTTCCTTTTCCCTTTCCTTCTTTTTTTTAAAAAATAGAAAAATAAAAAAAAAATAAGGAAAAGACTTACCCTATGGCTGCTGAAGCCCATTGGTGTTCGCGTAGCTTTGAAAGGAGGGTGGGAACGTGTGTTACACACAAACTTCCAGGATTTGCTGTTGGGTGGGAATTTCTTTGGTTACGGAGCTGTGTGGTGTGGTCAGGCGCGGAGCCTGCGAGCAGGCCTGCGCAGGGCCCCGGAATGAGGAAGTGGAGCACTTGCCCTCAGTTGACAGCGTTACAGCGAAGTTTCAGGGAGCAAACAGGAGGGAGGGGGGGAAAAGAACCTCAGTCTATCAGAAACACTGTTCCAGGCTTATTGCGTTAGTGTTGTTCATGGAGCTCCTCGGGTGGAGGTAAGAAGCTTTTTTCTTCTACCTGCTCTTCTCTGATCAGGCGTGGGCTTTCTCTTTTCAGGTTTTTTTTTTTTTCAGAGGTTTTTCTGTGGAACTAGATATGGAAAACACAGCTAGCATGATTTATGCTTTTCTGTGAACCGTGAAGTTGGCAGCACTGGCTGTTTGTGTGTGTGACTTCAGCGTGCTTTTTGAGAATAAAGTATTGAGTCTCTATAAACAACCTATTAGTTTTGGCTGGTCAGGGTTTCCCATGGGTTGTCAGGTCAGTTTTTTGCTAAAATGAAACTCAGGGCTTTTTAAAGTATTAGATTCTGCACTTCTCCTCAGGAAAGAGAGGAAAGATACTTCAGTGTTCTCAGAAATGCTGTTTATTACATGGAGCACACTGGAATGAAGAACTTAGTTACTTGAGTAGGTCCTGTGAAGCACTGGTGATACTGGTGGTATCTGTTTGGCATTAGGCAACTATGGAGGGGTCCAGTTGCTGGGTTGAATTGCACTGTGGGTATCTGGTAATCTGGATTGTTTAACTATTATGTGGTAATTTCACTTAGGTTGTTGATGTATTTTTAATCTCGAGTGCGAGAGAGCTTTTGAAGTGGTTAATGTATCATAGAACCAGTCTCATGAGAGAGGGAACGGCATCTTTGGCTAGGTTACTTTTTTCTCAGAAACGTGTGGGTTACTACTAAGGAGTCTTAAAAAAAAAATTAATAAATTGGTATTTTCTTTATTAGGTTAAATTATAGATTAGCCAAGAGCTGTATTTGCGTGAGCAGGTCGGTTGGCAAGGCTGAGTTTGTTTTGGCAGTGAGGAGCTGCTTTAGCGTTAAGCTTTACACTCAATAGGTGCACTTGTATGTTCACTGTTAACTGTTACAGGAAGTTCTGCTTGCTTTATTTCTGAGTAAGACTCAGCAAAAATGAAATGGCTTCAGGACTAATATAAAAGCAGACAATAAAAATTGCTGTTATTCAGAATTTCGAGACGTCAAGATGGTGATGATACTGTTTGGGTGAGAAAAGCTCGGTGAAATGCTGTAGAGAGGTAGGGAAAAAACAGGGGAGCTGGTTAATGGTCTTAGGAGCTGTATGTACTGAAACGGCAGAAACTGAGCAGAGGGTGCCCTGTAGGTGTGCTGAGTCATCTGCCTTAAACTGTAACATGACTTACTTGTGGACTGCTGCTGGGAAAGATCAGCGCTAACTTGTGCATGACGAAGTGGCACATGATACGTCCGTGCTAGCCTAGCACACGTTGGCTCCAAATAACACGTCTGTGAGGGGAGTCAGTGTATACTTGGTACCTCTACCGGAGGACTTGGAGAGCGCGATTAATTTAAAGGGAGTTAAATTTTAACTGAAAGCAGAAGAGAGTTTTGCTGTGTGTCATCATGTGAAAAACTTGATGCCAGTGGATGTTGGTGCAAAGCATTCTGCATTTTAAAAATATTTTATTCCTGAGGGTTGAGTCTGCAAAGCTTTCTAGCTATGCATGGAAGGCTCTGGTCGTCACAGACGTAACTCAGCTTGGACAGGAGAATGTGTTACCCCTCTGCATTGTAGTATGGCAGAGTAAGGACTGTGATAAAGCATTGAGTGCTTGTACTGGTGGTTTATAGAATGATCCTGTCTTTCTCTGAAGCACTGGCAGGGTCCCAGAGGAGATGGGTCACTGATCTGATTACAGCGTGACATTTCCAGTCTGGGTTGAAGGATGGAATTTCAAGGGGTTTTGGGGGGTGGGGAGGACCCAGAAAAGAGGAGAAGTTTTATCAGATTCCTCTAGCTGTGGATAAAAACAGTTTATGCAGGGCTAATCAGGAGTAGGGGCTTGCATACGAGTATTTCATATGTTCAAACTCAGAAATGACAAAATAAAGGTATCTCTGGTCCTAGTGTAGTATTCAAGATCTGTGTCTTGAGGCATCTTCATTCTTAATTACAGCTTCTCGTCCTCCAGTTTCTGTACTGTGGATGTGTTTTCTTGAGTTTGGGATATCTTTATTTTCCTCAATCCATACACAGACAAGCGTTATTGAACTAATATATATATACACGTATATATTATGTATATATACTATATATATACATGTATATTTTATATATACTTATATGAACTTATTCACTATATTTGAAGTGTAGGAAGCTAACAAGTGTGAAATACTTGGTGGATAGAGAAGGTGGGTTAAAACTGTCACAGTATTATGGGAAGGGGGATTTTAATTAAATAGCTATGTCTTTTATAGGTGTTTGCATTCTTTGCATTTTGCTCACCTCTGGCATAACACTGGAGAGAATTTTTTTTTTTTAAATGCTATACCATTGAAAGTGTTGGTATGCTTTTCCTACCTTATCTGTACAAGGAAGTGTTCTGTTTCTCTGGTGATGATGGCTCCAATAGCTGTCTCTGATAATGAAACTGTCTTGTTTCCATGATTTTATTGCTGTTTGTAATCCCTCCTGTTTAAGGTAACTCTTTGAAGATAGATATTTTGTTTCCAGTTATTTCCAAGGTCATAGCAAGTAACAAACCTTGCAGAAAGATGCACAGTTTTCCCAGCTTCACTTCTTACGCGTGTACCCCATCTGTATGCTTTGTTCCTGGGGGAGATTGATGTTGTATCTCAGCACTTGATGCTGCTTCCTTGTCTGAAGGTTGAAGAGCCAGCAGGAAAACTGGACCGTGTATGTGGAGAGCTGTGGCAGCAGTACTGGGTTTGGTGCCGGTCTGTATGCATGCAGCTCATGAGCCATCAGTCCCTGGGATGCTGTTTCCCCTCTTACGCAGGAATTCTACAGTTCTGTGCTGATCTGCTTGGGAGATTTATTAGCAGAGAGGGGTTTGTTGCTCAAACAGCCATTCTTTTCTCCTGTGGGGAAAAGGTTGGCTGGATCAAGCCAGTTAACCATCTGTTCCAGCAGTTAGACCGTGCTTAGAGACATGGTTTCCTGATGTTTCTCCCAGCCATATTTTCTGTTGTCAGTGCTATCTGTGGCCTTCCTCAGGCATTTAGGCACCAGTATGTGTCAGCAGTCTGGTGAAATGAGGGGTGGGAGAGAAGCCCATCGTGGGTAAGGGAGATTTGCCACCCACTGGTGAAGAGTGCCTCTCTAGTGATTGCATATCCACAGTCAGGGCTGTAGGGTTTCCATTCACGTGTGACGTGCCCTTCTATTCTGGCAGTTCGATGCCAGGCTTGGGTTCATTAAGACCCATCTGAGAGTTGTGCTTGTGTGTAAGCTTTGCTTCTGCTGTTCTCCACCCCTTTGAGACCTGCCTTGATAAGAGATCGGGGATGCCACTAGTTACTCCCTCCCTCCTGAGACTCCCCAAACTTCTCTTTCAACTGTTGAGGTTGTAAGTAAATATGGCCTATTTCATTATGACAGTTTTTTTGGAATGGCCACAGGTACAGGTACGAACAACATGTTTTTCTTTATTTACATTTTTTTTTTTTAGTTAGTGAACTCATGTTAAAATTGTATTCAACTCCTTTTTTCCATTTAGAGCCTCGGATTATAGAGTCTCCATGTCCACATCCGCTTTTTAGCATAGACGGTATGGCTTCATCTTAGCTTTTGGGTTTAGATTTCCCCAGTTAGTAAGAAACTGCTCTTTTCCTTAATGCTTGGTTAATAAACAACATTTCAAATAGACTGTTCAAATTGTTTCTGCATTGCAGATGAGTCTGGGAAATTGTTAGTGGGTATCTTAATTCCAGTGTGGTAGATAGGAAGCAGTATGATTCAGCTCTTAGATTTTGAACCTCAAATGGTATTTCATAGCACAGCAATACATACACTAGATTCATCAGGCTGTGTACTGCTCTTTGCAGAAAGATTCTTTTGGAGTTTCAAGGTAATTTCTATAACAGATTTGGTTTACACAGAATGATTATTGCTGGGAGACTTAATACCGAAGTTTACTTAAAGTATGTAAAGGAGGGAAGACTTGGAAATAAATTTCCTGGATGTTTTAGGCAGTCAGCTCAATCAAGTAACTTACAAGTGTAAAGTGTTTTCCTTTGGGTTATAATCATACAATAGTAATGGGAATGATGTGGCTGTCTGCTCTCAAGATGAAAAAAAAATATTGATTTGCTATTCATTTGAGGGGAGGACATGACCCTGAACAAGCTTGGCAGATCTAATTGTGCAGTGGCAGTGTTAGAGTTAACTACACACAGTGCCTCTTCCTCAGTACCACCCTGTCTGTGTAGTATTGATTTCTTATTGATTCCTTGTTGGCTGGTAGACAGTGGCTGTGTGGCATGGTACCTTGTATTTTGAAGATAGTTCTAAAGCTAATAAAAAGTTTTGCTTCGAAGTTTTAATGTTTTGTTGATGAAACATGGCTAAAAGCTTAACTAGTAACTTCTTACTGTTTGTCTTGGCAAAATGATGGTAACTGTGAACAACATTGCACTAAATTCTGGAAAAAAGCCTGAGGCTTTTCAGAGTCTCTGTTTTAGCATTAGATTTTTGTTACTCTTTTAAAATACTTTGATTCTGAATTGCACAAGTCGTAACTTGAAGTTTTTCTCTGCCTTTGCTTAGAATTAAGATTTTAATTCTGAGATTGTTTTTTTTTTTTTTTTAACGTAAGACTTGATAAAAGGTTGCTTTTTTTCTTACAGAAGAACTTTCTATCTAAACAGATATTAACAAGCAAGTGCACACTCTCTGGTACAAAGCCGAAGCCTTGTGTGGGAAAGTGAAAGTAGCACATTTGGGTGGCTGGGGTGTTTTTTGTTGTTTTGCTGCTTGATTTAGAAAAATCTGTTTGGTAGTAAATCCATGTGACCAGTGTGGTTTTTTGCTAACTTCATTGCTGATAGTAAGACAGACATCAGAAATTTTTTTATTACCAATTTTCCTTTTGATAATGATTCCTTTTATATCACTCCCATCTGTCTACTCTTATATTTCTCCTTTTGTGCAGAGTTCTGTTTTTGTTTAATTTTTTTTTGTCCCAAAGAGATGTCTCTGCTTCCATTCCCTTATAATTAGTAAGATTTGATCCTTTTAGCGTTTTGATTCAGAAGTGCCAAGTAATAAAGACCTCCCAGCTTCTCTTATGTTGGAGTGTTTCAATGTAATCTCTCAACGTGTTAAAAAAAATCTTACTTTTTCTGTCTATACAATCTCTAGGTAGGCAATTAATGATATAAAGTAGGGCTAGAAAAGGGTCCTTGAGAAACTCTTGTTGCTCTTTGAGTCCAAAGGGACTTCTAGAAATTTCCTTCCTGCTTTTGAGGCGTGGAGCTGCTCGGTGGGCAGACAGAAGGCAAGTTATCAATGCTGAGTTATACCCAGTGATGCATGGAGTTTCCTGGGGGAACTGAGATGTGCCCAGAGGAACCCATGTGGTACCACGTAGCTCTGCACAGACCAGCTTGAGTGAAGGTGCTTTAGTAGCAGTATGTAATGTTACCTAGTGATGGGCATGAGCTGTATTGCGTGCAGACACTGTCTGACTGTATCCTGAGCCGTTCATCCCTTGCGTCTTGAGGGTATGGGAGCTCAGATGTCTCTGCAGAGTCATTGTGAGCCAAGTCAGAGCCCATTGAACTCAGAGGAAACCTTGCTTGTGATAGGGGTTTTGAATGAAGCCTTGTCTAAGCAGAATTATTTGAAACTACAATGAATACTATAAAAAAAGTGTTAGCGGAATAAGAACAAGAGCACTTCAAAAATTGTCTTTTTTTTAAATTCAAAATGATAGTTGATGCTAATTGGCTCATTTGTAAAGAAAAAAGAACTTAAAACCCAAAGGCTAATTAGTCTTACATCTTCAATGAGACAGATAACTATCTGGGTGTTGGGGTTTTTTTTTTTGTTGTTCTTTTTGAAAGCTGCATGGCAGCAAAAACAGTTTTAAGTGGCTTTTCCAGTGCCAGAGACTAGCTGGAATTAGAGCAAGTCATGACTCAGTCCTCTGTTAATGTCAGAACTGCACTCCTAGTTCAGCTACACTTCTACAACTAGTATTTACCTAGCACAAAGGATTTCACATGCCAGTTCCAGTAGAGAATGCTAACTTTCTGTTTCTATTTTCTTCTAGGTTATGTTTCACACTATGTGCTGACTGTCTGTACTTACAGAAGATATTTAAAAACAAACAGACTTTTTTTTCAAAGATTTTGATTCCAGTGGAATCTGTGCTTTAGATTTTTGTCTTGTCGATTAACTCCTGAAGCAATGCCTGTACAAGCTCCACAATGGACGGATTTTCTCTCCTGCCCAATTTGCACACAGACCTTCGACGAAACAATCCGGAAGCCCATCAGCTTGGGTTGCGGCCACACTGTCTGCAAGATGTGCCTCAACAAGCTCCACCGTAAGGCATGCCCTTTTGACCAGACCACTATCAATACAGACATTGAACTCCTTCCTGTGAATTCAGCCTTGCTGCAACTAGTGGGTGCTCAGGTATTGGCTTTTTTTTTTTTTTTACATCTGTTTTCTATGTTGTTTTCCTCCTTTATTTAACATGGACAATTCATGAATAAAGAATATCATTCTGTCCTAGTGGTGTGTAGAGCAGACATCTGCCTTTTTGTAGGCTGACTTTAACGAATACAGGTTTTAGACCTTTGACATGCTGCAGTAGGGGTGCCTGAACGGCAGTTTAAATCTCACCTCTGCCAGTTGCTGACTGTGATTTTGTGTTACATCTGATTTGGTATCACCGTGGACTGTCACCAGAAAGAGCTGATTCTCTTCACTTCCTTTTTCCCTAACTTGTGTCTAGCTATGCTCTCCCAAAAGGATGAACTGCATCAGTGAGCTTGTCTGGTGGGAAGCCATTCTTCTTCTGTGTTACTTGCTTTACCCTATCCACCATATAGACTTGTGATTGGTCTCTCTGAAAGCAGGAGTGGGGGGTAAGGGAAGTGGGACCGACCGCTCTGGTAGCAGCCTTTATACTGCCTTATGTTTAATTTGAAACTCTGCTCTGGAGATGTAACTTCCTGAGCTCACATGTTAATGTAAATCCTTATAGATGAATGGGGGGAGCCTGCCTGAGACACCCCTTTCTGCTGGAATGTGTACTTGTGAGGTCAGGTGAACGAGCGATCCAATGGGGACGTACTCCAGCAGTACTGGTACTGACAGCAGCCTCAGGAGAGGAGTAGGGATGTGTGGAAAGCAGGATCACCCTGTTTAGTTGCAGCACAGACTTAAATTGGCATAAGTTTATCATGGTTAGGTCACTGGGAGTTTCCTGTGACCCATACCTCCCAAGGCTGTGCAGGATTGTGGGCTTGGGGGCAGGAAGGACAAGTGTGTCTAATTTATGGTTGAGGAATGAAAGCGTAGATGGGATGCAGTTATCTGAGAGGAGTTATTGTTTTGTTCTGTTCCACTTCTGTGTCTAGGCTCAGCTGAGTTAGAAGTAGCAGAAAATTCAATGAGATCCATAGCTCAGGGAAAACAGAAGAGCTATGTTGTGGAGGAACTTTGAAAGGTGTGGAGGAAAGAAAGGTATTCTTACGATGCTTTTCATTGGACACTGTGGCCTAGAGAACCAGACATGATTTTGCCACTACTTTTTAAATTTGGTTTATCAAGTAATGTGGCTAATTTGTTGTTCTTTTGCAGTGTATAGCATAGAAGTTTAAATGTGGTGTAGTTCAGAAGTTTTAAAATTGTGTTTCTGGCTATGCGAAGTGACTCATCCTGCTCTGCAGGAGAGAGTGATGAGACTGTGCTTCCATTTCTGTGCTATGTGTACGCCATCATCTTTGAAGAGCTTCAAAGCAGTGTGAAATCTGTGGGTGATCCCATAAATAAGTATTGTAATTCTTTTTCTCCCTTATGTCTTCTTCCTTCCTCTCTGAAGTTTCTAGAATAGTTCCGCCTGTATCCAAATGTCCATGCTTATGATAAATGTCTCTCCTCCTGCGTTTTTTTTATTGTTTTGTGTGCATTTGTTAAGCTTTCTGAGAAGCTGTGTGATAGCTTTAACTTGATATTTGCCCAAATTAAAATTTCTGTAAAAACAAGATCCTCTGGAATTAGATGGAAAATCACCCTGCCTCTGCTGCAGGTAATTCAGAATTTTATTCTGGTTTTGCTAGTTAGTCAACCAGAGTTTCCTCATCCATATGTCTGTGAGCTATGAAGAAGGAAGAATGGCTTTACTGTATTGTGTTTGTCTTGAGAATGCTCTGAAGTCTAGGTTCTGACATTGAACTAATAACATAAGTTTGTACTCCTTTTCAAGTCTTAATTTTTTATGTTATTAAGATACATAGGACCTTTTTTCACAATGACATTAAACCTGCATATGCCATGAAAAGAGACAGTATTGCCTTCCCCTTATTTGCCACTCATTCCTGCGTATATGCTGCTCTCTTCATTCTGTTAACTAAACAATAGTCCCTGATTTTAGCTGTTGTTTTATTACTGACAAACTTTCCCCTTAAGAAAAACTTGCACCACCTCCCCCTCCAGCTCCTAATTTCAATGAGCACGTGAATGAAGTCAGTATAACTCTCACTCTCCTTTCTCTTCTTTCCTTTTTCCTTCCTGGCACCTCTAATAATGTTTACCAGATTATGGAGTAATAGGAATGATGTGCTACTTTGCTGTGAAGGACAGGGAAACAGTTGCTATTTTCCGCTAGTCTCTCGAAGGCTGATTTTTGTCTCTACACAGAAAAAGTCTTGGTTAAGGACAAAAAAAAAAGTACTTTAGAGAAACTACAGTAATTTTGAACTCTATCCCATTAAGAAAGTAGACTGTCTTTGGTACATATCAATAAAAACGATCTGTGGGCAGCAAGCCAGTTTACAGAGCGTGAG
Organism: Tringa solitaria; assembly: GCA_026413425.1. NCBI lineage: Eukaryota > Metazoa > Chordata > Aves > Charadriiformes > Scolopacidae > Tringa > Tringa solitaria. The sequence goes on from JAOXJM010000004.1 coordinate 338,098, forward strand.
TAGTGCCGACAGCTTTAATGAACAAAGCCTGTTTTCATGTTCTGCTTCTTGGTTTAGTTTCAGGAGGGTGTATGTGTCATTAATGTCCCCTAATCTCCAACAAACCCCCATACACCCTAGCCTGAGTCCATGGAGATGTGTAATACTTCTATTTTTAAATGATAAATTCAAAAAAACCTCAAGTTTCATTTTAAAGGAAATATAGTGCAACACAATTAAAGCTTTTATCAAAGAGGGGGTAGAACAGCAGTTTGTTCTTTTCCCTTTAGAGAGGCTTCTGGGAAGCTCAAACGTTTATGAGCGTTGAGCACTTTTTTGCTGGAGGCAGAGGAGGAGACCAGGCAGTTTGAAGAAACAGATCTATTCTACTCTGACTGGCAGCAATGACAGGATTCCAGGGCAAGTCACTGTTGTTGGCTTTCACACAGGCACAATACATGAAATAAGCAGGACTGTACTTCTGGGGAAAATGTACTAAATTTGTCACTCGGGCACCCGGGGAAGCAGTAACCTATTTCTCTGACAATAGCATTATCTCTCTTTGTAGGTTTCATCACTTTAATGGTGAAAAGAGTTGGTTTCTTACTTGAATTACAGGCTGTTTCCCAGTTTTCCCTCTTGCCACACCTTTTCAAAAATGAAACCTGTTGCCCAGGCTTTAGCCACCCTTGATGTGAAAATTAACTGTTGGAGAGACACAAATTCCTGCTCCTCCACTGTAGCATGGTACACATCAAAAGTGATTACAGGGTCTATTCTCAAAGGCAGTAGTCGGGCAGTTTAGCCCACATATAGATAAGTTCAGCCACAGAAGAGGATGGCAGCAAGAAGGCATTTATAAGGGGAAGATGAGAATTGTTATTCCTGGGAGAGCTGGAAGTTGGCACCTGAGCAGGAGCTAAGCATATTGTGAGCTGCATATAATAAGCTGATACAAATCCAAAAGGCATTCATGGAATACCTTGCTTTTTAAACTTCTTGGGTAAAGAAATTAGTCAGTTTCTGTGGGAATAAGGTTTTGAATTTTAACTATTCAAGCATCCACATATTAGTCACTATACGCAACTATATTAAACATTTACCAGGCCAGTGTTTTGAAGGTGCATAATCATGGATCTGTCATCTAATCTCTTCCCTCCTGTTTTTTTTTAACACATGAAACAGCAGTGTGTACATTCCAAACAGGTGACGTGAAGTGACAAGAATTCCTGTGGTGCTTTAATTTCTTTCATAGCCTCCTGCTGGACATGATAAATATGATTCTAGGCATTAGGCAATGGAATCATGTATATGAGGAGAGAACGGGTGGAGTGATCTTAATGCATGGCCCTTTCAAAAGGGGAAGATTACAATTGCAGAGATATTAGTAGCACATTTAATAACGTATTGTAATTTTTGGTGAAACAAGGTGTCACAGAAGAGGAATTATCTGTGAAGAAGTTGTCCTTAGTACAAACTCTTGAGGAACTGAAGATAGTAGGCTTTGTTTTCTGTTCTTCTGGTTTTGGGTTTTTGTTTGGTGGAGTTTGTTGTTTTATTTTGGTTTTGGTTTGTTTGGGTTTGTTGTTTTGGTGGGTTTTTTTTTTTGGCAGGAAGCAAATCATCCATTCTTGGGGGGAAAAAATCATGGAGGGAAACAGTTTTCAAACCAGACAAAAAGGGGTTTGGTCTGTTTAACGTGTTCTCATTCTGTGCAATTAGATGTCTAATGCTAATTAGTGACAACTCAAGCCAACATCCTTCATCAAATTATACTTAAATCACCAATTCAAAATTGCTGCCTGGTATGAGGTGATGCTTTAGCATTCTTTTCCGGTCCCCTTCCTCGTGCCGTCATAACCTGCCTCTTCCCACAGCCATAAGTCATGCTGATGGGTGACATTCCACTGCCAGAGCATTCGCAGCCACTGCCAAGGCAGATGCATGCAAAACTATCGCAAATTTAAAGTAATTAAACATCTGGGATTATTTTCCCTGTCTTGTTCCAGTCCCCCTTGGGAGGTGTATATTACATTACGTAAATATATTTGCAGTGAAAACTGTGATAAGGGTGTGGTGTCTGAGAGAATGGAATATTGAATGAGGATTAAAATAATGAACTCGCTCTGCAGGGCATCTGTTTTGAGGTGCTCAAGAGGCATTGTAAACAGAAGTGACCATAGGGTCCTGCATGCTCTTGAAAGGCTATTTCGCAAAGGGGAAGTGAAAATGCTTTGAAGTTGTATTATTTCTCATTTGTCACTCAGCAATTCCACACCAGAGCCAAAATTAAAATTCAGCTCTTCTGTGACTTTTATGAATCATGTCTTTATAATTTTTCTCTCGGTAGATGCTATTTTTATAATTGTTCTAACCCTAAAATATTCTTAAAAGTCTTAGAAGTGCATAGGGTAGAACCAGCAAAAGGGCAAATTATTTGTTTTACTGTGAGATGTATGAATGAAGATGAAATGTAGGGGGGAGAAATACATTCTCTGGTCCTGGAGACTCTTGAAACCACAAAATAAGCATCGCGTTTTATTGTTCAATACTACACTTCTTCCAGCCATAGATGAAAGTTAAACTAATCGCTTTCAGGTTCAGTTTGCAAGAAGTACAGTTGTGCAAGGCTTTTAGACTTTTACACTGAAGCTTCCTTTGCAAAGAGAAGAAATGGGAATGATACGCAGATAGAGTATTGAATAGCTTGATTAACTCTTGGGAATTTTTTTCTATGCCAGCTTTTTTCCTGGGGGAGGGGGAGGCTTTCCGTTAGTTGCCTAGATAGTCCTTGTGTCTCGCCGGTGGAGTTGTGCTGTGTCTGGCATTCCAACCCGCTGCTGTGAATGTGTGCTAAACCTGCCTTAATTCAAGATGGAAATCCACAGCTGAACACGGCTTCCTGTCCCACGCCTCTTCCAAGCCCGCTTTGTCTGCTGGCTGTTGCGATGCTCTAGTTGTATTTCAGGTTGTCGCCAGCGCCAGACTGAATGCTTGCAGGAGTAAATAGGAATTTGCACAAAATATATTACAGCGGTAAATAGGGAAGAGACACTGTAGTCTCTGTCTTGGCACAAACGCACGAGATGCGTGGTGTGTGAGCAAAAAGCAAGTTCTGCTTGTATAACTTCCCAGACAGAAGCAGGCTGCTAAAATGGCAGTGCCTTTGAAAAGGAGGTGGAGTATTCTCTTAACACGAAAGCAAGCATTGAAGGTGTTAATATTTGTTTCCCAAATCCCAAGGAAACGGTCCAGCTGAGGCTGTTGCCCTTGCAACAGTTATGGCTGACCACTGTAAAATACAGTTACAAAACCTCCTTTTGCTGAAAACTTTCTTGCTTACAGACACACAAAAAAATTAACCCAACAACAAAAAAACCAAACCAAAACAGCCCAAACAAATGCCACTTCATCCCCAAAATTAAAACAAAACCAAGAACCTCCCCCCCAAACTTCACAAATGAATTGCAGTCTGTGAAAAGCATTTATGCTAACCTTGGTGTAATTAAACTTGGTTTTGTTTTTCCCTTCACTAGGAGTAAAAGAAGAGGTGTCCGATCTTGATTATGTTAGTTTTGGGGTGGTATCAACTTTCTTACTTGCAGCTGATGGGTTATGCTCTGAGACTATTTTTTTGTCATCTACTGTAAAAACAAGAGTTACGTAGCTAGTAACTTCTTATTTTGCAATGTGTGTCAAACAAGCAACTTCTTACCCAATAGTTGTCTAAATCTGTAGTAAGTGTAATCTTACGATTGAAAAGGTTTGCTTTCCATGAAAATTGATAGAAAAGCTCCTGTCCACATTGCTGGTGACTACTATATATGTATGTGTGTGTATATTTTATATATATTCGCTGCTTTTATTTGCTGCTGCCATCATAATGCTACCCATGGCTGAGTTGCATGTGAAGGTGTAGCGGGTTTGTAGCTCTCTTTAACTCAAGCATTAAAGGCTTGTGCTTTTAGATTGAGGGCCTGGGTTGGTCCCTGTAAGCAGCTATTGGGATTAGCATGCTCTTACTGCCAGTGGGGTAGTGATTGGTTTGGAAATAGAAGTTGAAGTCTGAGATCTGCTTGCGCTTTGGTAGCATATGCAAAAAGTGCATGTGTTTTAGTCTTATAAGAAATTCCAGTTCATTATACTGTCAATAGTGTTTTTGAGAAACGTTAGTATAGCGCTATACCGCACTCCCAAATTTGTTGAAAGCTTTAAGAATTTAACCTGGAGGAAAGCAAACAAAATTATAGTTTGGGAGGAGGTTATTTCCAACATTTCTTTGAAAAAATCCTGATTTTTAGTGACTACCTAGATGAAGAAATAAATGCCACAATCAAAAAACCAAAAGCAAACCCAACAAAAAACAAAGCCACAAAAGCAGAACAACCTGAGAATGTCACTGGCCTGTGTTGACAGATTAATATTTGCAGGTTGCGTTTATATGTACTGTGTAGGATACCTTGATCTTGCTGCTTGATAATTGGGTCTAGTGAGAATATGTTTCAAGGGTGTCCTAGTATATTTGCTGCTAAGTCTTTATCCCACTAATCCAAATAGCTCCAATCACTTATCCCCAGATGATTTTAGAGCTGAGGCCCTAGATATGAATCTGTACTTACCTGCAAACCAGGGTTTGTTGGCTGATTTGTTCTGATCTATTTGGTTGGGTTTTTTGGCCAGCCAGCTTTGGGCTTGTCTCAATATGTGTGTTATTTCAGCCAAAGTCTTATAGTTACAAGAAATGCCATGTTTCTCGTGTAATATTTTTTTTTATCATGGAATAAGTCTCTGCTTCTATTTCTTGTCAGCCACTAAATAAAAGAAGTATGCTAACCATAATTTTTTTTACATTTTTTGGTCTTCACTTTTCCTGATTCTTTTAATGCTATTTGT
>JAOXJM010000004.1:351636-378967 GCA_026413425.1 Tringa solitaria
TCAGTAAAGAATTTGTATAAAAGTGTTCTAAAAACCCGATAGTGACTTAGTTGCCAAAATACCTACTCTTGAATCTATTAGTTCTGTTGAATAACCAAACGTGAATACTGCTTAAGTCATCCGTTTCGCATTATGTACTTCTGGAACATTTACATTGAAGGAATTGGCAACAGTCAAATATCAGGCCTTTAATAAGAGGATAGGTTTGACTTTTGGTTAAGTGCAGTTATTTTCAGGTATCTCACCTGTTTTTTTTAACCTTGTCAGCCTCCTCAGCACAGCAAGTACAAGACATACATGTGCAGAGACATGAAACAGAGAGGAGGATGCCCCCGAGGGGCCAGCTGCACCTTTGCACATTCACAGGAGGAGCTAGAAAAGTAAGTGTGTCTCTTATGGTAGAAATCAGTCCAGTCTTTGTTTCATCTTACCCATAAGTTATTTATCATGCCTAGGAATGAGGAGAGGAGGTATAACTTATCTGATACATTAGCAAGAAATAATGTGAAAAATTTCTAACAGACATCTCTTATATTTTGGAACTGTTCATTCTTAAATATAGGATATTTTGCTTTGTTCAGCAGTAACGCAGCTCTGAAAGTTTGATGTTTACACAAGTCTTATTGGAAATTTTGGAGGTGGGCTGTTTTTCTTATTTCTTAAGCATGACTAAACATGCTGTTTGCATCCGTTATGATGGTTTGTGTGTATTTCTCATCCTGCCTTTATATTCAGGTGTGAAAAGTAGGTTGCTGGCACCTTTTCAGATGGAGGGGTTCTCTTGTTGAAGAGTTAAAAATTGGTGGTCATGTGTAGCGTGCCGTGAATAAGTTACCTTCATTATAGGTTTAGAGGGGACATCCAGTTATTCAAGAGCAAGCTGTTGCTGAAGATTGTTTTACTTTTTTTTGAAAGTAAAATGAAGTATTTAAGAGTTAAAAGAAATAAATACAATGTATTTTATATAGTGTATATCACTTCTTACTTGCTTTTTGGGCTGAAATCATCTTTAGAGAAATAGCATGGTTTTTTTTTTTTAAATCGGATGAAAACTCCAAAGATTTAGAAATGGCATTGCAGTCTCTTCTCTCTTTTTTTTTTTTTTCCCCCCTTAAAAATCTAAAACTTGAAGCATCAATATGGCAGATAGTTGGCTGTATAGCCAGCATGCAATGCACTGACAAAACAGGAAGAAAAAAAGCAAAGCATGTGGTGTTAGAATGACAAAGGCAGTTATTCAAATGAACAGAGAATAGGACTTTGATACTTATGTTCTGGAGAAACAGTTGGAGGTTTCCCCCTTTTGTTCTGGTATTAAGAAAATGAAGATTGGTAGTGCCGGTTTGGATGGTTAATGCAGGTGGTGAGTCAGTATTAGTGCCTCTGAACTAGTTGTATGTATCAAGAAGGACTGTTGGTCAGCTTTGTAGGTGGAAGAGGCCTATTTTATCCAGACTGGCTTGTATGCTTTAGTAATAATATCGTTGTGGTATGAAGTGAATGCTTGTTCTATTTCAGGTTGCAGCAATTTCTGTAAGTGGTTGGGGAACTTTGCGTTCCCGTTCTTCTTTGTACCTGTTATCTTTGATTAATTCTTTTGAGTAGATGCTGCATTTGTCTTCCTCCTTTTAAAAAATGTTTAGCATGAATACCATGTGTTGCTGTGTAGTTTCTGTATCTCTATATATAGCTTTGAGATTGCAAGAAGGTTAATGGGGATGTGTGTGGCCATGCCTTAGATAACAAATTATAATCTAGACTTGCTTAAACAGCAGCTGATTCCCCTCTCGACAAGGGACAAAGACCCAGTGTGCATAGGCAAGAATGATACCCTGCTTTGTTTACTCCCTTTTAATGCATTCTGAGTGATGCCCACTGTCAACACTATATAGCTTGAATTTATAGTTTGATTATGTGGGTAAAGATTAATCCAACCAGGAAATTGGGGTGTTGATGGGGAGTTAGGAAGGTGGTTAGAAGATAATCAAGGAACTCTTAGAAATGAACAGCTCAAATCTACATAGCAATGTTACACTTCGTCTGCACATCTAAAAAACAAAATAACCACAACAACAAAAACTCACAGCAACCAAAAAATTTTTTTCCTCTGTTGCATTGTTGTTAATGCTGTGCATGTGGTCAAACATAAAGATTATCTGAAGATTAAATACTAGTGTATAACTGCCCCATTTTTTTAATTTTCTACGATAATGTGTGTATCTTCCTGGTCTGTGTTACCACCTCACTTTGCTTGTTAGATATGATATGAAAGTGTTGGCTTCAACCCTGTTGAAATGTTCTTGCATAGGAAGTGGCCTCTTGTTCTGCAATATAAACAGCAGGAACACTCAGGCCTACAAATATGCCCTCTCACTTGCATTCTGGTATCTAAGCTAATGGCAGGATGTTCAGTGGAGGCTCTTCAACTCTGGAATTTGCTCTCTTCGTTGGTCCAGTACCGTCAGTCTCCTCATTTTTGTGGAACCTTCATTAAAAGGCTTGTGTTTATTCAGATTTATCAGAAGCAGTTACATTTTTGGAATTAAAAACCCTGTGAACACACTATATCTCTGCAATCACTTAATTTATCAAACTATGCAAACAGTGTAAGCTGCATATTGATACAGTAAAGTAAATCTTAAACTGTGCTTTAAAGCTATCCAAGCTCTGAGCAACCTGATCTAGTTGAAGATGTCCCTGGGGGCCCCCCCTGGAGGGGGGTTGGACTAAATGACCTTTAAAGGTCCCTTCCAACCCAAACTATTCTATGATTCCCATGGCAATAAAGGTTTGGTTTGGCTTATTGTTGGACCAACGGTGCATAAGGGAATCTGTTCGTCTTCTGTCACTGTAATTTTCTGCTGTTAGTTTCTTTGAATGAAATAGACTTGAATAATCTGTGATTCTTTTTCTGAAGCTTCTGTTACTGTAGGTAGTATTTTATGTGATGTTTGGTTTTGGTTTTCTTCTGGACAGTTGAAATGCATATACGTACAGGAAAGAAGATTTTTAGTTTTGTTGTGTGAAGTTTAGCTATGAGTTCCTGGTGTACTTGTCATTAAAAATCCATCCTTGTTCTTCTGATTGAAGTTTCTGCTTGTTAACAGTTCAAATAGCAGTGAAGTTGTAGTCTTAACAGATACTTATAATAAATTTCTCACAAGCCTCTAGGAAACTTGAATTTCGTTAGCATCTGTGGTTGAAAAAATCTTGAAAATGCATTCCATTTATATTTTTGTTTCAATTTTTGATGTGTGGTTTCTTTTTTCTGAAGATTCCGTAAAATGAACAAGCGTCTGGTTCCCAGAAGACCTCTGAGTGCCTCCTTGGGCCAGCTGAATGAGGTGGGCCTACCTTCAGGAGCTATCCTCTCGGAGGAAGGGGGAGTGGACTTGCCCAATAGGAAAACTTCTGCTCTGCCAAATGGAATTGTGTCAACAGGCAGCACGGTGACGCAACTTATTTCTCGAGGGACAGACTCTGGTTATGAAACCGCTCTGAAGCCAGGGAAGATGGACCATCTGAGTAGCAGTGCCCCTGGATCCCCTCCTGACTTGTACGGGTCTTCCTAACTTTTATTCAAAGTGTCATGTGTGTAAATATGCAGTAGAAAGAAAGTAAACCCATTTGCTAGAAAAGACACGGAACAGATTGGGTTTGGTGTTGGGTGTTAAATTTTTAATTGATTAAATAGTGGAGTAGAAAACTAAAGCTAAAACTCTAAACTGCTTTACTTCCCTCTTTGCTTATATTTTAATTGGAGAAGGTGATGTAAGCATTCAGTAGGTGGAATATAGACAAAGAGCAGTGTTTTAAAGTACAGTGTGCTATATCAGGCCTTAATGAGCAGTGTCATCTTTCTGCTTTTCAGACTGGAGTCTGTCCCCAAGAGCTCTATTTCTGCCTTACCAGTGAACCCTCATCCAGTGCCTGCTCGGGCACCAACAGATCTGCCTTCAGTGTCTGTCACCAAGCAGTTGCAAATGGTACCACGAGGGTCTCAGTTGTATAATACTCAGCAAGCAGATATGTTTTATCAAGATCCTAGAGGAGCAGCCCCACCATTTGAGCCAGCACCCTACCAACAAGGTAAGTTTGAGACTAAGCTCTTTATCTTCGTATTGATCTTACTTTTTCTTCCCCTTCTGGTGTTTACTTAACTCCAACTCTTAAGTTGGAGTTCTCTTGCGTATCCCGTGGACTACAGGCACTAATGTGCTGATGGCATAATAGAATGGAAGTTAGCAGGCTTTTTAGGTCTTGACTGAGGACATCAACGCAAGTGAAAACAGAGGTTTGTATCATTCCAGTATAGCAAATCCTTTTTTCTTCAGTTCTTCCAAACTGGGCTAGGTAATGGATCTAATATGGTAAATCTTAATTCAATTTTACTCAAGGAAAATGGAAATAAAGCTTAACCAGCAGAAGGGTTTATGCTTGAGGGGTGAAAGTACTTGCATCCTTGATGAAAAGTGTATGGGTGTTTCAGAAATGTTAGCATGTGCATATAATAGGTAGAGGCAAGTGAAATTAGACAAGGGCTGGGCACAAAAATGAAGACATCGTAAAAAAGGAAGAGGAAAAGTTCTGAGTATAAAGAGACCGAGGGGAGAAAGATAATATAGAAGGGGATTAAAAAGAAAAGGTATGTCTATATATAAAGATAAGAATGAGTCTTATGCAATGTAAGATTAGAGAGAGAAATGGCATAAAGTGAAGTTAATATGAAAGAAAAAATAAGGAGTGAAAGACCAAAAGAAGTGGAAAGAAGAAGAAAAAGCTCTAGGAAGGGAAAGGGAGGGGGGGACCATTTTTTAGAAAGTTGTGGAGCACTGTGAAGGGGAAGAAAGCTTACTGTATTATTCTATGCAAATGAAGATCTGAGTTGTCTACAAAATTTGATGCACATGCTTACTGATTATTGTATGCAAATGAAGATCTGAGTTGTCTACAAAATTTGATGCACATGTTGTTAATGATTTGCACGTATTCATGCACATTTTTTAATGATCTAGAGATCCAGATAGGTTACTAAAATCTTCCTGTAACTTGGAGGTATTTGGTGATTCACAGTCCTGAAATTTCTTTCTACTGTACAAGAGGTAGAACAAATCTTTAGATAACTTTAAATTCTAATTATTCCAAGTTTCTTTACATAGGCAATGGCTTTGATATGTTGGGACAAATTGAATTTTAGTAGTGTGGGTGAAGATGTACAGGCTAATCTTCAGTTTACTTTCTAGGTCATGTCTAGCTAAATGCATTCATATCAACCTGCAGAGACTTTCTAGTGAATTATTTCTATTTGGAATGCTAGCAGGACTTTTGTGGTACCTGTGGTGGGATCAGTCTCACCACCTCTTCTCCAGCTACTGTAACCTTTACAACTTGCTGGTATCTCATTTAGATAATTAAACTGTGTCACGTGAGCTTTGGATCAGCTTTTGCTTCTTCAAGGTTTGCTGTAGTTAATTATTGAGTAGAAATATTGGTTAGGTAGCAAGGGCAAACAACAAATGTGAATTTAATTAATACCTTTCTCTTCATGATACTTGTAGACTGGAATGTTTCAAACAATTTGTTTTTGTAAACAGTTACGATAAACACTTGTTTTATTCTGTTTGTGTTTTTTCCTCTTATTTCAGGAGTTTACTATCCCCCTCAGTCCATGTCTCGCTTTGTCCGACCTCCTCCATCAGCTCCTGAACCTGGTCCGCCTTATTTAGACCATTACCCACCTTACCTTCAGGATCGTGTGGTCAGCCCACAGTACACACAGCCACAGCAGTATCCTCCTATGGGACAACCCATTTACCCACCGCACTACGACAGCCGCCGCGTCTACCCCCCTGTCCAGCCATACCAGCGGGAGGAGATTGTCCGAGGAAGCCCCGTACCTATTGAAATTCCACAAGCAGCTGTACCTCCCTACGTACCTGAATCCAGAGACAGATACCAGCAAACAGAGGGTTATTGCCCAGTGGCTCCACATCTCAGTCAGATTAGACCTTCATGCCACAGGGTATGGGTTTTATGTTGCATTTTTGTAGTCATTTGAGAGAGAAAATATGAACTACCTCAGAAGTTGATAATTATTTTTTTTGCAATAAGGTAATGTTTTTTGTGAGGAATTAGAAGTTTGAACTTTAAGAAGAGGTACACCTTTGATCACCTTTCACAAAGGTGATCAAAAACTGGAAGGCAGTTTAGTTACTGGTCAAGTCTGCAATTGTAAAGATGTTAATATGTAAAAGAGCAGGCTGCTATTTAGCACTTGAAGCAGAAAAGCATGCGTGTAAATGATTATGTGTGGGTTCTTGTACGTCCCATCTGTGACTGACTATCTCTGTGCCTAAAGAAATAAATAGACAAACATACACCCCTTTATAAAGGAACTTCAAATTCTACTCTTCCAAATTTTCTCTATTTTAAGATTGCAAACTGGAGGGTCTTCCTAGTAGAAGTGTACAAATTTGTTTTAGTAAATCACCAGCTGGAATCAAGTCCTGTAGAATAGTTGTACTTACGTAGCTGTCATTCAGATTAAAGGCTCTGAATCGTATTGCTGAGTCCAGGAAGCATTTTTAACATAGCTTATAGATTTATCAGTTTTGAGTTTGACACATTCGTGGGATATTTAATTCTATTGCAAAATGAATAATAAGTGCAAACTAACTGTGACTAGGTTATGATCTGTAGATTTCTACTACTCACCCATATGACTGAAATGGGGATTTGCCATGCTGGAACGGGTTCCAGTGGAGACTTTGCCAAGTTGGAACACAGAGTCACGTTGAGCTACCTGCGAGTTAAAAGATTAGTAGTCTTAAAGGTAGAAACGCTGGGTTAGTTGATGAACTAATCAGTTTTAGGCAAATAACGTTCCCCACCTTTGGGGTGTGTTGAGCTAACACTCTGGCTAGCATAGGAACAAAGATGTTCTATATTAAACATGAAAGTTAACAGACAGACTTTAATGAAGCGATCATCACTTATTATTGTTACAATACTGTCTATTCACAGCATTCTCCTTTTCTTGCAGTATATGGTTGTCATTTTGTTTAGGTAAACAACATTTTTGAAACTGCGAACTCTGCATTGCAAACTCTGTGCATTAATGCTTCAGAAGATTTGTAACGTTATTTCTGGCTTAATTTCAGCCTCATCCCAGCCTTGATGAACTTCACCGACGAAGGAAAGAGATCATGGCCCAGCTAGAAGAGAGGAAGGTGATTTCTCCACCTCCTTTTGCACCGTCACCAACTTTGCCTCATCCTTTCCATTCAGAGGAGGTAAGCATATTTTGACAAAAATATGACTTACTGTCACGTTTAGAAAGTACTTGGGAGTTTGTGTTGCTCTAGCTGAAGCCAACGAGAAAATTAGAACAGTACAGTGTTGGCAAGTGTTATAGGGGTAGATTTTTGTGCTCCAGGTGAGGTGGAAAGCCCTTTTAGTGCAGTCTGCAATCTCAATTCGCTGTTGATTCTCTGATCTGCTGCTGATCCGAAGCTATCTGCTTCTGGTGCAACCAAGAGAAATAGTTTTGAGCCATTATTAATTGAAGTAGTCAGTCTTCAGGGCCACTGGACTTTGCTTCATTTGCTCCTGACATGTTTAGAATTAAGTAACAGCTTACTAGAGGTTTATCTCTTTAACCAAGGACAAAATATCACTTTCATACTGGCCAAGTGAACAGTCAGCGCTGGGAGTGTAGCCAGGTGATCAGAATTTTACACATTTCATGCTTGCTGTGGCCCAATTCCAAATGATTAGGTATCTGATTAAAAAAAAAAACACCTGGTGGTGTTTTTCTGCAACTCACTGCTGTTGAACTAAGTAGTGGTGACTGTGGAGCTGCTTCTTCCTTTCACTTACAGAACCAGATTTTTGTTTTTGTACAGTACTTGGATGAAGACCTGAAGGTAGCTGGGAAATACAAAGGAAATGACTACAGCCAGTACTCTCCCTGGTCCTGTGAGACCATCGGCTCCTACATTGGAACCAAAGATGCAAAACCCAAAGACGTTGTGGCAGCAAGGAGTGTGGAGATGGCGGTATGTAGGGATTAGAGGGAAACTCAGAAGAGAAGTTGATACTTCTGTGGGTTGGGAAAGACTGATGTGTGTGCTGATGAAGCGTTGATGATGGCAGCATTTCTGTTTAAGCTCAAAAGTGCAAAGTGTGCAGAGTGCTGTATTTTCAGTCATGAACAGACCTACATCTGTGTAGCGGTTTTGAAATTCTGGGTATAGGTGCGGGCTAACCATTCTGCTCTGAAGCCACAGATAGCAAGAGATACTTTGCCACGATCCTTTTTACTTACTTGAAGTCCAAAAATTACTCTCTGCTGGCAGCTTGTAAATTAAACACGTCTGTCTGTTGCTGCCTTCTGTCAGAAGGAGATGCTGTTACTTAACTTTGTGCTATTAATCCTTTTAAAGTGATTGTGACTGCTGTTAAAACTGTATACTAGTTTTCGCATGAAGGACTCTGTGATTTATGACCACAAGAATACCCAAAATTGCATGGAGATTTTGAGAGAAGCATAATCATAACATAATACTAGGCTGAGTTTTTCTTGAGGGCAATTTCTAACTCTATGCTGTGTTCATTCAATCCTTCACTGAAGCTGTGGGTGTCTGGCTGTGATCTGATTTTGTGCTGCTGCATTTTTGCTAGGTCAGCTTTACAAAAAGAGGGGGGTGCTAGGGTGTCGTTGTTGGGAGTCACAAATGTAGAAGAAAAGAAGTAGAATTCTGAAATACCACCACTATTCTGTTTCTTCCTAACCTTTAAGCATCACTCAACAGCAAGAAGTATGCTGGTAGCTTCTGCAAGTAGGAAGATGTTCAGGTCTGCAAGAGAAAGGACTGTTTAGCCTGAGGGACTATTTTCCAAAGATGCAACAGGTTTTCTCCTTCACCTCCCATCTGCAAAAGTATTTTCTCTTTTGTTTGTATATCCTCACTGTCATGGTGACCTTTCTTTAGTCAATAAGGGGAGGGGGAAGAAAATTCTATCCAGAACTTACTCTTCTGTGGACAGGTGCTCATGTGTTGCAACCACTTCACTAAATCATAGGATTTTTCTGTCCACCTTCTCTGCCCACAAGCAGGCTTCCCTGTGATTAAATGTGTCTGCTTTCTGTCCACTAAAGTGCTTTCCTGTAAGACCTTAAAGGCACTGTGTGAAGTGGGAGCAAGAAGGAGGCTTTCTCCCAGAAAAAGCAGAGCAATAAAAAGTGTTTCATCTCTGACTTGGGGTTTTTTACATGTCCTTTTCCTCTCTGTCCTGCAGTGTGTTTGCCTTGTGTCGTTAACACTGTCATGTTTGACCCAGGGAAGTACTGAGATTAGTCAGAATTAGCTTATTGCTGGCCAAGTGGCAGCATTGAGGAATCAACAGCTCTTGTCTTTCATCCCTGCTGCTAGAAAACTGTGTGAACAAACTGGTACTCAATTAAGAGAAGTAATAGAGTTCTGGAGAGGCACCCTCTTTTTTTCTTGTTAAACAAAGCATTCTGCCCCAGAACTAGTTTTCAGATAAGACAGTAGGATCTCTGCTACTCTTAGGTTTTTGTCTCCTCACAGGGGAGAAAATCTCAGGAGACCTTCGCTGCGGATGGCAAGTGAATTAGTTCTTCCTTTTTAAATTGTCCATAAGAGATACATACCTTTTTTCAGATTATACAGTTCTTATCCTTGGGAGTGAATAATGCTGGATTCATGCAGATGGCATTGCAGCTTTACTGTGTTCTTTCCTTCCATTCAGTAAATGGAAATAAATTAAAATTAATACTAGCATCTTATGGACTTGAGATTAAAATATTTTTTTTTTCAGAATAGCAAAATAGATGTGTAATGCCTCTTCCAATTTCAACATGTTACATTTCTTGAGTTTAGCTTCCAATTCAGTTGTGACTGCCATTTTTCACCCCTTTATTGCTGCCTTAGCTGTGTTATCTTGTCTGTTTCTAGCAATCCTTATCCTCACTGAAAGGTTCCAGAGTTTTATTTTCATTTTGGACCATACCAAAGTTTTTTGCCTTTATCCAGTCTTCTTTGTGTAGTAGCCCCACTTACCTTGTTCTTTTTGGTGTACACAGCACTGTGCTAACAGCTTTACTTCTTTAAGCAAAGTCTTAACTTGATTGTTGGCAATTCTTACTCTGTTACACTTTCTGGCAGTCAACGGATAGCTTTCCCATTTAACTAAGCGCTTTTCCCATTTTTCTTAATTGAGTCTGTTTATTTCTGTTACTGTTTTATGTTTATCTGGATATGATAATTATTTGGGGGAGTATTTTTGTTTCTTATACGTTGAGGAAGCTTTTTTAAAATTTATTTTTTTGTGGAAACAACCCATTGACTTATGGCTTTAAGTTACTCCAGGTGACTTCTCCCATAACTGGCCTAATTTTACCTCGGGAAAAGCTTTGTTAAAAATCTTTATGGTAATCTCCTGTTTCTTCTTCTAAGTTAAGTGAAATTGATTTATCCTGCTAAATTGATCTTGTTTTCTGTGTACATCTTTTCCTTTGTGACTGCTTGGTAAAGCAATTTGAGTAGAGAGGGAACTTTTTGTCTGTTTGTGTGCTGACCCGTAAGGTGTTTGGGTCTGAAGCTGAGTTAGAAACCAGGATGTTTCAAACAGTACTACTGCTTAAGGAAAAGATGTACTAGACATATCCAAGTAAGTGCTGTACTGAATAATTCCCATTTTGAGTCATCTGCATGCTGTTAGATGCTATGATTCTTAACACTAAGCTTCTGAGAAATTTCATTTGGAGTTTGGAAGGAGTACATAGTGCTCAGAGGTCTTCTGTTTGACTTTATTCTGGAGGTATTTTCCCTTCTGTCCTGTTAGACTTTCTCTGTCTTAATTTCCTCTTGCTGCTGCTCCCTTCCCTTGGATTTGTCTGCAATTAATTATGCAACTATTTCACAGTGGTGCTAGTAATGGTCATTTTAAGTTAGACCATTAAAGAGAATTACAAACCAAGGAATAAGAAGACTAGTTGAAGGATGAATATAACAGTGAATACAAGAGAGACTTACTGTATTGGACCAGCTTGTTGTAAAAGGCATGTGATTTTGTTTCTGAATAAGTTTTTGACTGCCTTTTCTGTATCTTGTCTAGAATGTAGATAGTAAAGCCATGCGTGACCAGCGATTAGACATGCAGCGAAGAGCAGCAGAGACTGGTGATGATGACCTCATTCCATTTGGAGACCGACCAACTGTGTCGAGATTTGGGGCTATCTCCCGTACTTCCAAAGCGATGTACCAGAACTCTGGTCCCATGCAGGCCATGGCGGTTCAGGGAGCTACCACCAAATCAATCATTTCAGGTAGGATGTGTGCTCCTGGATTTTGCTGGCTGTTTTTATTTTTAGTAAACTTGTTTCTTGTCTTAGAAATATAGACCACATGTATGTTATGCCACAAAAATAACTCTGGGTAGGGCTTACACAGCGAAGTCTGAAGAAGGCAGTTGCCGTTACTTGCTGTTCCACAGACAGGTTTGTGCACACATAAGCGTATTTGGTGGTGATTTGGAAAAATTACTTTGTTCTGCTGTTCCTTCTGAGATGACCCTTCTTTTAAATCCAGAAAGTTACTGCTTCCTCAAATACACAACGCAAAACCATCGTAACAAATTACTGTGCTGCACTCCTACTTTATGAGTAGTTGCTGCTGAAAGCTTAATGCAGCCAATGTTTTGTGTAGTGTTAATGCAAAGCAAATAAAGTAGGAATGGTTTATTTTCTACCGATCTATTTTCTAGTCACATGTATAGTGTGCCTGTATATCTTACTCCAAAGGATGGTCTCTTTCTTGAGATGCACCGATTAATCTTAAGAAAAGGCTTAGATATATTCCCCTAAGCTTCCTTCTAAATTTTTTTCAGGATTTAACTGCTGGAAACAAACCAGAAACTCATTTGCTTAATTCCAGCAGTAACTTTGTAGACTTAATCACAGGTAGAACTCTGGCTTCTCTGAAAGTTTAATCTTCAAATTGGTGTTAACAGTCTATCTCAGAAATATCAATCAATCTTCAAGTCTCTTTGGAACTTAATTACTTAAAATAATTGCTCTCATAGTGGCTCTAAGTTTGTTTTTGAGTCCTCTTTCCCTTGCGTGTCTGAAGTCCTTCACAAACTCAGACTCTGGAAGGCTGAAGCAAATCTTGTTGGATGTGCAGGAAGTGTGATACGTAAGACTGGTCACACGCATTTTTGTGTTCATTTCAGCAGAAGAAACGTTAGCCTTCCTCACTCTGAGGGCTGACCTTCCTGGTGGTTCTCTAATTTCTATCCAGTTCTGTGTGTTGGCTGAACTACTTAAAAGATAGTTTTGTAGTGATGCAACGTGGGTTTTTTTCTGTTCACTGGCAGACTACAGTCCTTACGGAACTCACGGTGGCTGGGGAGGCTCTCCATATTCTCCTCATCAGAATATACCTTCTCAGGGACGTTTCAATGACAGGTAGGATTGCTTTATTTTGCCTTCACTTTTTTTTGTAAATTTTCTTCATCTATTTCTTTCTGTGCCAGCTGAGTAAAGCTCTTTTTGGAAATCTCCTTATTTTTGCTTTTCTGATCCCAAAGGGAGAGACTGTCCATGTCAGATGTGGCTGGTCATGGGAAACAGTTGCCATCAGCTGAACGAGAGCAGCAGCTGCGCATGGAGCTGCAGCAAGTAGACCATCAGATTAGCCAGCAGACGCAAATGCGAGGACTAGAGGTTGGTACCAACATTTGGAGGAGTGGTGAGGGGTGGTATGGAGAGAGATAAAGCCAGTAAAGCTGCTTTTCATACGTCGATCTTTCTCTGACTGTAATAATACTCAGTAATAATACCCAATTCTGTGATGGTAGGCATCGAGTCTATGGTACGAGTGTAAACCTCTCTGCTTAGCAGCAGAACCTTCATGTGCAAGTCAACAGCATACTTGAATCTATGCTCTGTGCTCATTCACGTTTGCTTTCATTCTCTCTCTCACTCCCCCTCTCTGTTCATCTGTTGACTCAGATGCAAACTTGTGGTGTAGGTACCTATTCCTCTTGGCTTCACTGCCATTGAAAATGTCTGGGTTTATGTACAGAAAGCTATGACCTTCATCTGTTTCATGTTTGGCTTTGTGTTGTACCTGTTTCTTCCTAAATAGTGCAAGCCCCAAGAGTCAAGAAAATAAATATAAACGATACTTGGCTTGAAAAATTTAAACTTAATATTTTATGTCTCCCCGCTTAAAAGAAATGTAGTTCCTGGCAATATGAAGAAAGACGGGAGTTTGCATTTGTAAAAGAATTAATGAGCTGAAATCTTTGTTTATATTTTGTGAGATACATAAGGAGAAACGTCAAGGCATAATGAAAGCATTGTGTTAGTAAAGCTTTAGTTACCTTTTTTTTTTAACTCCTAGGAAAAAATCAGTAAATGTTTACCAGAAAACTCTTCTAGGTACCTCAGCAACTATTCATATTAATATTTTCCCAGAAGAAATTGGTATAAGTAGTGGATAGGAGCTTCTGCTGAAACTATGGTTACCCAAGAACATGTGTTATAAGAGGAGGGCTACTGTGGATTAGGTCTAAGAGCTCACAATTTTTAAATGGCAGCAGCAGCAGCAGTTACAAGTAGCATGCATTTCTTAGTTACTTGAAGCATAACTTGTGTTCTTGTACTCTTGTTTGGGAACAAGAGGAGAAAATGTTTTAAATCTTGCATGTCTGCCTTTGCCATAATAGAAGAGTATTGGAAGGTTGCAAAACTGTAAGTGGCCTGCCTCTCCTGCTCACTATTATTGTGATTGTGTCAGTGCTAAATCCTACCTGGTTGAGTTTTGAGCTTTGATGTTACTCTAATTTGAATTTGTCAGAACTAGTAGGTTATTTTGAGTAATAACAGCTTTCAGTTTCTCTGGTGTTCAAAGCTGCAAGCAGTTATTTGAAATCCAGGAGGCTTTATTGTTTTACCTGTTGCAAGGTCATAGGAATCACTTAATTCAGTTTGAACACGAACAACTGTATTATTTTGCTTTCTTCTCGAATGAATGAGCATTTCTGCTTGTAGACCAGCCAGATGTTTGGTTGTGTGCAGTAGTAGATAGTGTGTTTAAAATGCAGAGCACGCACTTATGGAACTGATTCCCAAGTATTGGCAGACTTTTGCAGTGGCTGACTTGGTTACTGCTTTTACTTGGCCTCCTAGTAATTTGCAACTTGTGAATGTCCATAGTCACTTGCACCTCTCTGTTCTTGTGCTTCCTAATCTGGGTCAGTAGGGAGCTACATCCGCATCTCTCAAGATACTTTATATGGTTTAGTAAAAATATTAGCTGTACTGTAGACTTTGAATTGTACTGCTGCAAAAGAAAGCAGCAGATTTGCTTATCTCTTGTTATCTTTTGTTCATAAAATAGCCCACAAGAGAGTAGTGTTCCTGTTCATGTGCTTAATCTTAGTTCTGAGAACAAAAGCTACATGAGGAAAACCTATGCAAATTTATTACAGTAAAAGGTATTTAACACTGCTTATTTAAAAGTGGAAAGACTTGTCTGCATGTAAAAAAATGTTTAAACTTGCATTGGAAGTGATTTCAATTGGGACTTTGTCAAAGGAGGAGAGAGAAGGCCTTGGTTTGGCAAATAGGCAATACTCTAGAGTTATGGCCTAGAGCTCTTTCTGTGCTTGGTGTGCTGTGTGCTCAGTTGTGTATGTGCTTGGCTTTATGCATTTAGGCTGTTAGTAACAGGCTGCTGTTGCAGAGGGAGGCGACTACCCTGGCAGGCCAACCACAGCCCCCACCCCCTCCTCCCAAGTGGCCTGGGATGATCTCAAGTGAACAGCTGAGCTTGGAGCTACACCAGGTGGAAAGGGAAATTGGGAAGAGAACCCGTGAGCTGAGCATGGTGAGTGCCATGGGGGTGGGAGGCAAGAGAGGTGGAGTGGAGAGCTGTGTAGCTGGCTCCGGCCCTTTCCTCCTGGCAAAAAGACCGCAGCTGGAGTCATCCATTTCCCTCTTCACCTTTTTATTCTTCAAAACCTCCTGAGAAGTTTCTTCATTCTTCTTGGTGAAGAATTTGAACTCTAGCCACTTTAAATTACTCCTCTGTTGTTTTGTCGCCATTTGAAACTAAGTGCGACACCGTTGAAAGCTATGAATCCTACCCAAGGTCACTGTGCCATGAGTTTTATAAACTGCTTGAACACAGAAAACATCACCTGCAGGTACAGGCTAGCGTTCAGAAGTCTGTGTGCTGTTACAGTCTATGGTCTTTGCTTGTTGTTACAAGAATCATTCTTTCCTTTCGTCCTGAGAGGACGAGCGTATCTTAGTGAGTCTGTTTCCTTGTCTCATGGCTTCTGTGGGTTACACTGTATGGCTGTAATTTACAGGCCTTCATCATCAGTCCCAAAGGATGAAGTCTCAAATTCTTTTAACACAAAGGTAAAGAGTTTCTCTTTTGTCCTTTTCTTTAAAGGAGAGCCAGTCGTCACTGGATATAAAAAACAAAATGGGCACCACTAAACAGACAGAAAATGGACAATTAGAACCGCAAAGCAAGGTTCCAGCTGAGGACCTCGCATTGACATTCAGGTAACATTGGTCTTCAACCTTTCTTTGTACAACAGGAGGCTGACTTAATTGAGGTCACTCTCTTGTATGTGAATAATACCGCTTGCCTCATGCTGTCTCTGATGTGGAAGTATCTACTAGGAAAAGATTATACAAATCAAGTTTTTATAGTGCCAGCATGAATTAAGGGCCACTTCAGATGATGAGTAAATGAGTGGAATGAGACTGTATATCAATTAACGCAACAGAAGAACTGCAGTGTTTGTAAGACCAGAAGTCCATCTAGTCAATATTGGATGATTAGAAGAGAGGTGCAGAAGATAAAACAACAGCCATAAAAGAAATTTTTATCTACCATCCTAGTTTCAAAGAAAATAATTTTTCCAAATGTGAGAGGAAAGTTATTCCATCCTGCTAAGGCTTGTGATGTGGATGTTGTCTAGGAAGGTATGTAACTTTGAATCAAAGTTCAGTTTTATTTGTAGGCAGTAATTTTTATTTGTGTAGATGTTAGGATTGACTTAAAATCACATTTGCTAGTCAACTGAAATAAGATGTTGGCTGGGAATGCTGGAAATCTGCACAGCAGCCATTTTCAGATGGCATCTGTGTATATTCAGACTAATACTTGGTGTAGAAAAAGCTCAAATGCTGCACATGTTTCACTAAGTGAAGTTTACATAACTTCATGTGAGCAGCTTGGGATATGGATATTTGTTCAAAAGGTGGATCCCTGTCAGTTGCTTCTGAAGTCCTGTTCTTGAGTTCTGCTCTGCACCATTAGAATTAAGAGAAATGATCCAGATGAGTTATGTATTCTGGAATGTAATGCATTGTACAAATTCATAGTGTGCATCTTGTGGCATATACAGAAAAAATCTGAAAAATATTAATCTAAAACCCTAAAAATATGTAGTCTTTTGTTTTCAATTAACGTTTTATTAGTTCTTCTCTTTCTGGTAAGTACCTGCAGCATACCAGACAACCTATTTATTATACAAGGCAGGTCTTTACATTTTTACATATGTTCGCAACTGTTCATTGAGAAGCTGCAGCAACAAATACTGAAGTCCTTTCTCTTAAAATAAAGGAAAAATCTCAGTAATTACTTCACGCTGTCCCCGCTTCTCAACTTTCAGCAGTGATGTTCCGAATGGATCAGCCTTGACACAAGAGAACATTGGCCTCCTGTCAAACAAGACGGCATCTCTCAGCCTGTCAGAGGACCCAGAGGGAGGAGGAGACAACCACGACTCCCAGAGAGCAGGAGTTACGCCCACGTCTGCTCCATGAAGTGAGGCCAGCACACTCCAGGCTTTCTTCTGCTGGGGTGTTGGTAGCTTCCATCACGTTTTTTTTCCAGGGGCGATCGGAGAAACCCAGGAGCAACAGCAGTAGCAGAGCAGCAGGTCCAGAGGCAATGTGCACAAACACAACTACTAGAAACAAATCCTGCACATAGTTCACATTAACGCATTTTTTAATTAAAAAAAAATGAAAATTAGCAGTATCTGCAAGCGATTCAAATTAAATTTGTTTTTGTTCTGTGAATGAACTTTATTTTAATAACTTCGGACGCCTTGGGTCCCAGGGCTTAAAAAAAAAGATATTATATATATACTCTGTTTGATTAATTGTATGATCTTAATGAAGTAGGTTTTTTTCTTTTATTTTGGTATTATTACATACCCAGTGCATATTTCCGTATCACCTTAATTTCTCAACAAGTGAAACAACCTGGCCACATCCTTGTATGGTTTAAGGGTAAACAAGGAATGAGGGTTGGAGAGTAGCTGTGAATTGCAGTGTCAAAAGATGTGCAGCAAACTTCATTCTTGAAGCAGTTCCTCCCATTGGAGCTAGGAACTGAACCCTGCGAGGCTGCTTGCTTAAGTTCTTTAAGTTTAAACTACAAGTGACAGAATCTTTGCGATGCAGCAGTTGCAGTCCTTTGAGTATGTCCCAGCATAGCACATGTAGTTTAAGAGGAGAACAAATTTAGTGCACAACATACGTTATTTTATTTGAAAGTTGCTAGCCTTTTATTTTCTGCTGGGACTAACGAGGTCAGCAGAATGCAGACCAATCTACTACAGCGTGGGTGTTTCTGAAGCTGGTTATCTGGGGCTTGTGCTAGAGAGGCTTAACTAACCAGTGAGCGTTGTGCAGCTGTGACCAAGGCAGGATCTCTAGGAATATAAAGTAGAGAGAACATAAGGTTGTGCAGTAGCTGGAAGGATGTTAACTGACAAGAAGCTGGCAAACCATGGGAGTTCATCCAGTGTTTGCTGGGTTGGTTTTTTTAACCCCTGCTTCTCACTATGCCTTTAAAACAAACTTACCATACAGTTGAGTTGATGCAGTGGGACTTACTGACATCTCTGCCCTTTGACACAGGTCTTTCATGTATGTCTCCTTCTGAGCAGCTCTTGCTTTTATTTTTTTCTTCATTGCTACTTTTTGTTATTATTAAAAACATCATAATTTTCTCTAACTTGATTTTTTTTTTCTTTATTTTGTTTGGTGATACATTAGTTATTGAATTGTAATGCTGTGGCGAGGGCCTTTTACTGAAGAAGACCAACATCTTGGATTTGTACGCATCAATGATAGCAATCTTTAAAAAGTAGAGGGGAAATTTTATTTCTTTTTCAAAGTTGGCATTATTTAAGATCTGTGTGTATTAGAATATGATGCCTGAGAATCGATCTGCAGCTTGTTTGCCACTGCTGCAGTGAATCCTTTCTAGATTCCCCTTTCATAGGGGAAAAATTGCCTCAAAATGACCACTTAAGGTACACCACGGATCCTGTCAGAAGGGTTGAAAAGCGGATTTTATTTGATAGATATTGTGTGCTACTTCTCCAAGTAGATGCTTTGTAAGCATAAGTTGGAGACAAGTGTAAGCCTTTTTAGATGTTTTCTTTAAAAGTTAAAGAAATGAAAGAAACTTTGTTCTTGCTGCACATTTTTTGACTGTTGACATGCACTGGGGTGAGACCCTGTATATGACGAACTCTGTGGAGAATGATGTTTAAAGTGCTGCTCCCTCTGCACCTTCTTGGCCTGTTCTCATTTTTTTTTTCTTTCTGGGTTAGACTACTAAATCAGAAAGCACTGGTTATGTAATAAATTACTGCATTGCTTTGGTTGGGTAAAGCAAGAGTTAATAAATTTTCTTGGTTTTTAGTTTTTTCCTTAACCTTAACTCCTGCTGAGGTCATAGCAAAACCTTGGGCTAAGCTTTGCATTCATCATACTGTTAAATAAAACAAAATGGGGGGTGGGAGGGGATACAGTCCCACTATTGCCTACCAGTAGGAGAGTCCAAACAGAAGACTCGTTTGAGTAGCAATTATTTAATTTGCCCAGTCAAGGCACCGCGTTTATATACTATTTCACATTGAATTTGATTATGCCCTACAGACCTGGCTGGTCAAGGATTTGATACACATATTGGCTTGGGATTCGAGCTTTCTTTTTTATTTAAATAAAAATTTATATATAAATATATATATACATATATACATAGTTATATCTGTATATATATTGGGTATGTTTTAAGAATTTTTTCGCATGAGCGCAGCTGTTGTGATCAAATGTCTGGGAGGTAGAAGCACTGAATGAAAATAAAGGCATTTTTCAGCGCACACGCCCACACTTTCCATGTGTCTTCACTCCGGTTTCTTTTCCTCTTAGTTGAACTTTGGCCTCTTAACTGCAAAGAGTAGTTTTGAAGCTTGGTTTTTTTGTTTTTTGTTTTTTTTTTTTTTCCTAGCCCCTCTTAACTTTTGGCAAAGAATAGCCTAGAATAGCTTCGTCTTCATCTTGCCCCCATGCATCCATATCTCCTTGAGGCCTGGCGTTGCAGCCGCTCCCCTTCCAGCTGAGCAGAGCGAGACAGATGCAGTTTTGAGCCTGTCAGGTCTGTTCCTCCCTTCTCTGCTCTGGGCGTGACGATGATTAACGGTGTTCCCCTGGCGGCCTGATCACAAAGTCAACTGACACAGGGCCCTTGTTCACCCATCCTGAAGTGCAGAGCACCACCGTCAGGTCAGCCTTCTCCTTGGTTTTAATTAGTTTACTTCTTCCCGCTGTGTCTTTAACACAGGGAGCTCGTTTTAGTTGAGATAATAAGTGCAATATTCTAATCTAGGAGGACAAGCCCAGAATGTACCTTTTTTGATTGCATACAATTCTTGATGTAAAATGAATTTTCAAAGACGGTTATGATAGGTTTGAATCTACAGTTTAATTGTCAACACTAGGAAGAAGATCTGGAGGGGCAAAAAAACATTTTACCTTTTATTAGTTGTGCCAGCTACTTTCCTTGCTAGGTTAGGGATTAATTTTTTCTCCACTTTTGCTCCCAGGAAGAATTCTGTAGTAAGATCTTTTCACATTGCTAGCCTACATAAGGTGAATGCTTCCAAAACCTGTGGATTTTAAGGGAGACCTTGCTGTTATTTTTTTCTCCTCTGTTGAGCTTTCCGTGCTGTACTTTGTGCATAGTGTCCTTGTTGTGATCAGTGTGTCCAGGTGAATGCCCTGTTTGCCCAGTATTATAGTTTGGCTTGTTAAATAGTTTGTTTAATATCTACTAACAGTATTGATTTCTGGCTTTGATTTTTCCCCCTCCTCCTCTTCTGCTTTCTCTGCTTTTTTGCAGAACTTTAGTTAATTAAACAAGTCAAACAGCAAAATGCAGTGCATGCTTTTAAAGTCTTTTCTGGAAGCTGCACCTAAAATTTTCCCTTTTTGTGGAAAATTATGCTGGTAGAACTGGGAGGACTGATACCTCTCCATATAAGGGAAGCATTGATAGAGCAAATAAGCAGGGAATGAAGACTTCTGGAGTAACTGTATCCTGCTACATTCATTTCTATAGCCCATCGTTGTACAGGAATGCTGTCCACCCCAGTGAAAGTGGTCTCAGCTAGAAAGTGGTTTAGTTCCTTCTGCTTGGGCAAGAAAAAACCAGTATTACAATGGTGTGAGGGCACTACTGCATCATTTGGTAGGTAGGTTAGGCTTCCTACTGCAGTAAACAACTTTGAACGCTCATTGGTACCTGGGTTTCAGCCCCAGCAAGGACAAACCACACAGAACTGGAAGCTTCAAGTGTTAGGTTAAGCTTTTGTATGTTAGTGATTTGGTCAGTGTAGAAATGATGTTCATTTATTCTGTAGTGTTATTTTCCTCTTCCTTCTGTCAACATCTCTTCTTCCTTTCCTGTGACCTAGTTCTCTTTTCTTCATAGGAGAAGCATACGCTTTTTCTTCTGCCCCTCTTGTATACTGTGCTATCTCCCATTTCAGAGTAGAACTTTTTTTTTTATTTAGATCAGAGCGCCTCTCAAACTTGCAGCACTGTTACCCCTTTTCTTCTCAAGTGCTTCTCTGTCTAGTTTTTTCCCTTTCGTCCATACCTTCCTTTCCTTCTGTGGCTTGCCCATTCACCCTCCCTGATTGTGTAACAGTGACAGCTTGCTGCCTCAAAACAGAGCATTCAAATGAATTCGCTTAGCCAATAACTTCTGTGAAGTTGCCTTTTCTAATGGTGTTATTACTCAGTGATGCACAAATGTGATATTGCCCCTACTGGTAGGCAAACGGGGGATCTGTATAAACATGGTAAACTGCTGTTTTTCTTTAAAGGAGAGCCAAAGACTTGTGCTTTACACTTTTTTTTTTTTCCTGGTGTAGCCATTTTGATTGTCAAATCTTTGTAGGGTTTTGTGAGTTGACTGTATTATCCTAATAACAATTTACAAAAGTTAATGATTGTCAAGCCTTATCCATGCATGAATTGTGGAAAATCATTCCATTTAGTCATACAATTTGCAATGTAGTGGGATGTATCTGGAGTATTCTGACGTGTTTTCAGTCTCTCATGCACTCTCTCAGCTGATGGAATGGCTCATTTAGAGAGGGAGAAGGAACGTAGAAATTTTATGTAATCAAAGAAGCCTTGTCTTTAAGTGTTTAAATCTAAATTGAATACGGAATTAAAATTTCTTCAGTTGCAGTAAAAGATAAATCTGTGTTGAAAATGTGACTGACTTTTAAGCCCATTGGAACTGAAAAGACTTGTCAAACTGTAGCATTACATTAAATTAGATGTGGAAGAAGCAAACTTGTATGATGGCATTGTCTCTTGACAGCATGAAGTGAGTAAAGTGGGGCAAATTCTGTATTGGAAAGGGTTACGAGTGAGGCTTTCCATTGACAATACAAGAAAGCCACTTGCATTTCCCTTCCTTAATCTAACTTAAACTCTTGCAGACTATTATTAAGATTTTTAGGTTCAGAAAGAAATTTGTAAGTCAGGGTAGCATAAATCCTCGTTTCCATTTATAAATCTGAATTGTAATGAAGCAGACTTACAGGATAGTTATCTGAAAAACCCCAATATAAAGTATCTTTGGTTGACTGGCTATTTCAGAGTCTTCTATGGTCCAAGAAATTCACTGATAGGTAACCAGGAGGCTCAACAGCAGGAGTGCCAACTCATCTTCTCTGTTCTAAAACGGGGGGGGAAAAAGGCATATAAGCAGTGTGCAAGTTTTGTCCTTGTCTTTTTGTGTATGGAGAAGTCCTAGAATAGATAGAAGGAGCACAGAGCAAGACTGGGGCATGACGTTACCTTCATGTTCAAATTTTGTCATTGCTCACTTTCCAACACACGCTTTCTATTCCTGTCTCCTAAGGATGGTAGCACTGATTTAAAAACAACCAAAAAAAGTCAGTGTGTCAACAACTCAGTTTTTTTAATATCATAGTAAATCAATCCCCCTTGGTGAAGAAAAGGAGACAAAATTGATTGGTCTAAACAGTGATTTAGACACAAACTGGAAAAACATCTGCCTTGCTTGAGTAAATGTAAACCGTGAATTTATGGGGAAAGTGAAGCAGCCTTTCTGAGCCACCTGTTAGGTACAGCCTTGTTGTTGGGTGGCTGTGACTTGTGATACATGAGCAGACAGATTATGTAGCGCAAACTGAGTTGTTCTCAGATCAAATATAATCTGAAATATCAGAAACTTCATTGGGGATTCTCTTTTTCCATTCTCAACTGTTATCAACTGCATTATTTTCTGTTGAAATGTCGGGGGGGGGTGGGGTGTGAAAGAGCCTAGAGTATGTTAGTTCAAGTTAGACGATATAAGTAAGCGATTTTGCGGAATATTATCCCAGCACAGTGTCCTTATACAGTTAAGGTGTCTTTATTGTTGTGTAGGAAGAAGAATGTAACTGCTTAGTGTTGTCACAGTCTTCAAGGCACTTGTTGTGATGCAGGCAGAGCCTTGATTAGCAGGGAAAGGAGAACAAACTTTGTATTGATTTTTCTTTATAATTTTATTTCCCCGTGGCAAGTGTAATATCGTGCTGTGGAAACTCTTTGAACACTAGAGTAAGCAAAGGGGGTGCAGCTTTTTCTGAAATTTCCCGATAAAGAGAGCATGTGGGAATGTGGATTTGTCTGCATTGGGAACATCCTGGTCAGTTGAAGCTTAAAATATGTGTCCATAATAATCACAACTGGATGCCTGTAGTTCAATAACCTAAATAATTACCTGAGCTTTCCCAGGCAGTCTTTGCAATTCCAGTGAGTTTGTGTATGATTTTAGTGCAGATTGCCAGCTGTTGAACATTTGGGAAAGTTTAGGTGCCTAGCTTCATCCAGCAAGGTGGTGTCTTTGGATATACAGGTTGGATGTTTTCATATTCCAGGAAACAACTGATTGTAAGATCTGAAAGTTTTAGGAAAATGCATTTATCAACTTCAATTTGAAAAATACGGTCTTGGGAAAGATGGAAGCAACAGATGGTGCAATGTCTCCAAAAATAAAAAGCATTAGAGATTATGGATTTACATATTGTATACGGGGGAAAATACATCTGTAAGCAAAAAAAGAAAATCTTGTGGAGTATTTGATGTTTAAGAAATTACTTGCTTCTTTGTAATGTTAAAAAGATTTATTAATAGTTCTGTGGCAGACAGTACTCACAAGTCTTTGGCATCCAAACCAGATTGTGTATTGGATGGATCCCACAACTGGATGTGTGCACTGACCTCTTTATTTCTAGCTTTTTAAAAAGAAACTTGGTAGCAGCATTTTATAAATGTATAAAGCAACCTGAGGCAGAAGAGAAGAAACCATGTTTGTGTCACAGCTGCTGCACAGTTTACAATTGGTACCTTTAATCTGCAGCCTCTCCTCAGTGAAGCTGCTCTAACATGGGCAAATCTAGCACATCAAATGAATTTTTTCAGGTTTTTTCTGATTTTTTTAAGGCCCTTTGGCCTCTGCTTGCTGCATAAGCAGCTTCTATGCTAAGAGGAGCTTTCCTTGAAGTCAGCTTAGCAACTGTGCTGTAGCTTGATTATTTTTCCCTATTTTCTCTAACTGGTAGTATAATGTCAAGCTCTTTCTCCATTGGATTTGTTGCAATGGGGAGGAAGAGGTGAGGCAAGGCATGCATGGGAGGAGGGAGGAAGAGTCGTGGGATCTTCTGTATGACAGCTTCCACCC
The DNA here is from genome assembly GCA_026413425.1 of Tringa solitaria. Lineage (NCBI taxonomy): Eukaryota > Metazoa > Chordata > Aves > Charadriiformes > Scolopacidae > Tringa > Tringa solitaria. The sequence goes on from JAOXJM010000004.1 coordinate 375,762, forward strand.
CCTCTTTGAAATCATCTACTTCCAGTTGTGGGATTTCTCTATAGAGGATTTTTTATTTTTCCTGTTTTTTGTAAGCCTAGTTTTCTTTGATCTTGTTAGTTCTGTACAAGTCTCCCAGAGACATTCTGCAGTCATTATCACCTTTTTGGGTGGAGTTTATTTTTTGGTTTGTTTGGTTTTTTTTAAATAACTTTTTAACATTGGTGCATATATGCTTGGGATAGAGCTCATGTAATTTTCCAATCGTATTGATTGTATGTGATTGTGCCCTGCAGAGGTATATTTAACAAAAAATAAAAAAGATAGTCTAGGTAATAAAGAAGACCATGAGATTTGTTGAGTCAGGTTATGAACTGTTTATTGAATTTTTATTTAGGATCCTGGATAAGTGAAATTACCTGTCTGCTGTTCTCATAAATCAATGCTAAACAAAATGTTATGAATTCTCTCATTCTGTTTGAACTGTTTCTTTTCTTGCTTTTCTTCTCCTTCTGCTGTCTTTTCCCTTTCCCATCAAAAAAAAAACCAACCCACACACGCACACACGAAAAAAAACCCCAAACCATGAGTTTTTATGGGAATGGCTGACTCTGGGTTGATATTGTGAATATTTACTGTTTGTAACTGTCAAAACATTTTTAATAGTAGTAGAGTTTAAGTAGAACGTATGCAAAGAATTCCATAAAGTGAATTCTTTGCAAATTCAGGGCAATTTTGAAGTCTTGTTCATACAATTCTGGTTGTGGGGGAGACATTCAGAGGCGCCCAGGGCATTGAAATCACTTTCCCTGAAAGGTTAGGTGCATTATGACCTTTTGGAAAAAACCTGAGATGACAAAAGGAGTAGAAGAAAGAGTTCACTGTATCCAACTTTACTCCTGCAACATACTTTTTAAACTTGAAAGAAAGGCCTTCTAGATGTCTTGCTGAAGTGGGTCGGAGCGGATTGAAGGAGGCAAAAGGCAGGAGGATCCAGAGATCTGAAAGTCAGTATTTGTCTCCTTTATTTCTTTTTTGGAACTATAGAGCCAACAGTGTCACTTTTGTATTGAAGAACAAGGAAGTGGAGACCTGTTGTGTGTGCATGGTGGTTATATAGAAAAAGCCATACGTTGAAGTGCTGTTTCCTCTTCTTCCCTTTTCACCTTGCTTTTCTCCCTCTTAAGGCTGACTCAGTCTCACCTTGCTTCCACATAGTGTCTAAGGGTCCTTTAAATTGCAGATTCAACAAAAAAAAAAGAGTGGAAAGGAGGTGGTTCACTACTTGGTTTGTAAATAGATGGAAGTGTCTACAAGGTCTTATCTGCTTTTCTGTCAGCATTTATATTAAATGATAAATTAATGAAGAACACTTTGAAATATCTCTCTTTTTCTGTCTGGGATGAGCGTACGTTCTTTTAAGTTTTGTGTGAGGTGTAAAAGCGGGTAAGACTTGACTGTGGACCTGCTTTGGCAGGGGGGGTTGGGCTAGATGATCTCCAGAGGTCCTTTCCACCCCCATATGATTCTGTGGAAGGCTTTCTCCAGGCCAAAGGGTGTTTGTTCTTTGCTTGGGCTGGAGCGTAAGAGATGCCAAACAGCAGAGAAGCCGCCTGCCTCTGTTTGGGGGGGCTGGTCTCTTCTCCTCTGACTCTGCCTCCGAGCAAAGTGGCTTCTTCATGTGTTCAACAGAGGTGAACGAGAGAGGATACTCAATTAGCAAAATGGATTATTTTGCTTGAAGAGAGTTCTGTGTATTTAGAAAAAAAAAAAGAGAACAAAACAAGCCCTTCAGAGCAAGAAGCGAGCGATGGGCATCTGTTTGGAACTTGCCTCAGAGTGAGAATAAGGTTCGCCCCACAGCCCAGTTTGTGGATTTTAATCTCCTCTCCCTCCTTTTTGTGGGCTTCAACAAGTCAGTAGGTGGTTACAAATCTGAGACTGGCTGAACATCAGACTAAGCTGCTGTTTTGCTGAAAACCCATTCCTCCTCCTATTCCAGGGCAAGCACAGCCTTTTGTCCTGGGCTTTCATGCGTACGGTTTTTACTTCTGTCTTTACTTTTGAGCCCAGCAACTGTGGATCCAGTCTGAAGGGTGGGCTTTTCTGGGCTGAGGCCCATCACTGCTGACTGTTGGGACCCCTCGCGCTTCCACACAGCTGTATTTTACCAGATGTTTCAATTGGTGATGGTTTTCTTTTCCCTTTTTTCCCCCTAGAGGGTCCAGGATGCTCAGGTACTCACTGCCTTAGGAATTAAAAAATAGAAAAAGTGTATTTCTGAAGTGACTGGCTTTTAAAGAAGATCTGAAGTGCTACAGAGCATCAGCTCCCTGTGGAAGGGAGCGGTAGCTGCTCTGCTTTGGGAGAGCTTTGAGGAAACTTGGAGGATTTTGTATATGGAAAAGGGGGGAAGCTGGGTTCAAGTGGATTGTGGCTCTAGAAATTTTTTTTCCCTTTGAGTATGGACACCAGGATAGATGGTGCTGGAAAAGGCCAGCCTAGAACATGGGATCTCTTGATCCTCGTTCTTGATCCTCTGTGAGTGCACGAGTCGTCCTCCCTGTGCGTCACCATAAAACTCAACAGCGAGCCCCCAAAGCACAACCCAAAACCCAGGCAAATTTGTGATCCTACGCGCCACTGACCTATGTTTAAGGGCTGGTTCCAGCTTCTCCAAAAAAGGGGGCAGTTCAGGGGGCAGCGTGAGCATGTTTGAGAAAACAGTCAGTCTCCCCGCTGCTGTGACCAGCTCTGGGCTCTTCTCCCCGCAGAGCAGCGAGCGAGAGCTTGTGATCTTCCTCTGGCGGCGGCGTCGATGTGCTGTACATCGCCGTACCTCACAGCTCCTGCGGCGGTTAGGGAAAGAAAGGCAGCAGCACCCTGAAGTTGAAGGGGTTCCCTGTCTCGGTTGGGATATCTCCTCAGGTTCTGTCACCTCCTTTCCGGTGACTGTGAACTCTGACTCCAGGACTGAGCGTGGGAGAGGCTGAAGCTGAGGCCCGACGCCTGTCCCCCTCCCTGGCATCAGCCTTAGAGCCTTGGCACTGGCTGATTTTGAGCGGTTTTGGGTCTGTCAACAGCGGCTTTGGGAGAAGAACAGAATCACAGGATCCTCATGGTTGGGAGGGACCTTCAAGATCATCATCAAGTCAAACAGCCCCTCCACTGGAGCTCCGGGGAGACCTTATAACAGCCTATCAATACCTGAAGGGAGCCTACAGAAG
>JAOXJM010000004.1:388195-415590 GCA_026413425.1 Tringa solitaria
ATGTTGAGCTTCTCATCCACAAGCACTCCCAAGTCCTTCTCCTCAGGGCTGCTCTCCATCCATTTTCCACTCAACCTCTATTTGTGCTTGCGATTGCTCTGACACAGGTGCAGGACCTTGCACATGGCCTTGTTGAACTTCATAAGGTTCACACGGGCCCACCTCTCCAGGTCCCTCTGGATGGCATCTCTTCCCTCCAGCGTGTCAACCACACCACACAGTTTGGTGTTATCAGCAAATTTGCTGAGGGTGCACTCAATCCCACTGTCCATGTCACCAACAAAAATGTTAAGCAGCACTGGTTCCAGTACTGACCTGAGGAACGTCACTCGTCACTGGTCTCCACTTGGACATTGAGCTGTTGACAGCAACTCTTTGAGTGCGGCCATTCAGCCAATTCCTTATCCACCAAGTGGTCCACCCATCAAATCCATGCCTCTCCAATTTAGAGACAAGGATGTCGTGCAGGACAGTGTCAAATGCTTTGCACAAGTCCAGGTAGATGACATCAGTTGCTCTTCCCTCATCCACCAGTGCTGTAACCCTACTGTAGGCAGCCACCAAATTTGTCATGATTTGCCCTTAGTGAAGCCATGTTGGCTGTTACTGAACCTCTCCTTTTAAAAATGGGGGTTATGTTTCCCCTTTTCTGTTCAGAGGAGCTTCAAAGGACTGCCACAACTTCTCAAATATGATGAATAATGGCTTAGCAACCTCATCCATCAGTTCCCTCCAGACCTGGCCATGCATCTCATGCACTCCTATGGACTTGTGTACTTTCAGATTCCTTAGATGGTCTCAGAGACCTTCCTTCCAGAGAGGGCGTACAGTTTCCCTAGGTTTTTTATCACTAATGTACCTGTAGAAGCTTTTCTTGTTGCCCCTGACATCCCTGGCCAGATTTAATTCTGTCAGGGCTTTAGTTGTCAGGGATCCAACCTGATCCCTGGCTGCTTGGACAAGTTCTCTGTATTCCTCCCAGGCTACCTGTTCTTGCTTCCACCCTCTCTGGGCTTCCTTTTTGTGTTTAAGTTTGCCCAGGAGCTCCTTGTTCATCCATGCAGGCCTCCTGGTGTTTTTGCCTGACTTCCTCTTTGTTGGGATGCATTGCTCCTGAGCTTGGAGGAGGTGATCCTTGAATATTAACCAGCTTTCTTGGGCCCCTCTTCCCTCCAGGGCCTTATCCCATGATACTTTACCAAGCAGAGCCCTGAAGAGGTCAAAGTCTGCTCTCCTGAAGTCCAGGGTAGTGAGCTTGCTGTGCATCCTCCTCACCACCCTAAGGATCTTGAACTCCACCATCTCATGGTCACTGCAGCCAAGGCTGCCCATAAGCTTCACATTCCCCACCTTGCTGGTGAGTACAAGGTCCAGCATAGCACCTCTCCTCGATGGGTCTTCTGTCACTTTGAGTAGAAAGTCATCATCAGCACATTCCTGGAACCTCCTGGATTGCTCATACCCTGCTGTGCTGTCCCTCCAACAGATACCAGCCTGGTTGAAGTCCCCTATAAAGACTAGGGCTTGCGAACGTGAGACTGATCCCGTCTTGTCTACAGAAGGCCTCATCTGCTTGGTCTTCCTGGTCAGGTGGCCTCTAGCAAGCCCCTACTGTAAAGTCACCTGTCCCTGTCCCCACTTTAATCCTGACCTATAAGCTCTTTGCATTTAGGGCCACTGATTAAAACATCGTTGTCGTTAGTGCACGTCACAGAAATCTTGTGTGCAGACAGCTGCTAAACCACCAGTGCATGGCGCTCCTTGGTGTGCAATTTACCCTGGATTTTGTAGGACCAGAAGAATATCTATCTGCCCTTGTAAAGGCTTCCTCTCAGCAGCATTTGCCACAGCAAGCTGAGCACCTGGGGGGTTGTTAGCTGTGCCACTCCATGGAAGAACTGGGAGGAAAAGAAGTTTGGTCATGTCTGGAAACATTTCTGCCCTTTTGGAAGGTTTTGTAGCCCTCTTTCTTCTGTTCTCCAGGAGGAAGGTTTGAGCAACTGTGTGTGTGTTGCAAGTGGCGTATGGTTTGGACATAAAATCATAGAATTGCCTAGGTTGGAAGGGACTCTTCAGCTCATCTAGTCCCCAGGGTGAGTCACCGCTTCTGCTGTAGCAATCAGACCCCTGGACACTTGAGACCCGTAAAGCATTTATCCTTTTTGTGCTGACATGATTGCCTGGAGTAATACCCTGGAAAGAAGCTGTGTATTTAATGCAAAAGCTGGAGCCCTGGAAGAAAAGCCGGGAGCATTTTGGAAAGAACTAAGAATTCAGAAAGCAGCTCTTCGTCTCCTTGTCCTGCTCTGGCAGTCAATGCTGTGTCTTTTCTTGCTGGATCTTACCTTCTGCTTCCTTACCTCACTGTGCAGCTCCAGAAACGTACACTACCCTCCTGTGACCTCTGATCTGGGGTTGTGCTTCGGGCTACGGAGGTGGAGGCTGGTGAAAGAGGAGGGCTCGAGGCGATGCCTGGCTCTCCCTCGCGTGGCACCGAGCCAGGGGCAGCCCGGAAAAAAAACCTCTTGCTGCAACAGGGATCAGGTGCTTGGCCGGCAGCGAGAGCACAGTCCTTTCTCCACACTGTGAGACCGAAGAGCGCTGACCCTGCAGAACTGATGAGACAAAGCTCATAAAAGGGGAGGAAAAAAAAAAAGGACAGATGTCATTTAAGATGCTGGGAAAAGCAGCCTGGCACGGCCCAGCCTCTCCCCTGCTGCCAAGCCTGGGGCAGCGCGGAGCTGCCTGAAGCAGGGACCAGGTTCTCACACCACAGATGATCTCAAGTGGACAGCAAAGAGAAAATCAAGGTCAGATCAGACCAGCCAGCTACAAGACACAGACGAGGATCTGAGTATTAAACCATTTAATTCTCAAACCACTCACATGCATAATGTTCTTTTACACAGTGTTAAAAGAAAGAAGAAAATGCGATTTGTTTTTTTTTTTTAATACAAACAGAATTTCAAGTATACATTTATAGAATTTTCAAAGATTCCTACCCAAGTTGCTAAGTTTTCATTCACATTGTTCTTAAAGCTGTCCAACGAGAGCGCTTTTTGCTAAACTGCTTTCGATGCAATTGTACAGTCCCCTCTACCTTTGTTTTATTTCCCCCTTCCCCAGCTCTGGTTCTCTTGCCACCTTTTCCTGTCCCCCCTCCAGCCGCACTGGCCGTCCCTGTACACCATCGGCCACAGAACTGGTGGCCCCTTCTCAAGAGCTTCTGTTTGCCAGCTCCGACTGGAAGAGGAAAAGGAAAGCACTGGTGGAGGACCAGCTTGGGCACAGCTTGTAAAAATCGTTTAAGAACAGTCTGATATCCACAAGTTCCAGGCAGCAGGCTCAGGCTGCAACCTACCGCAGAGTAACGTGAACACTGACTGTTTGGGTTTTTTTTTCTTGAAATTAGGACTGCAACCGAAAATAAAATTATTATTAATAATAATAATAATAAAAAAGAATAATTAGTACAGCAGGAAATTTCTTAACTGTGAAAGTAAGTCTTGAGTGTTAGGACACCTGTCCTAAAAAGTTTGATTTATAGGTCAACAGTTGAAGGCGACAGCACAATTTTTCTTACAAATGGTTACTCTGCAAACCAGCTCAGAGCAGAATCAATGTGGGACAGACGAACTTGGATTTTTAAAAAAAAAAAAAAAAAAAAGTAATAAAATACTGAACTGCCTAGGGCTCCATATCCACATTATGGAAGAAAACCCCACAACCCCAGCAACAACTTTGTCGTGGCTTTGCTGGTTCGACTTAGCCCTGTGCGCGCGGCCGGGCCGTCTGCTGTGTTGTAACCGGGTGTAACTTCTGACCTATTAAAAACGGGGTTTAAATATTCTTTACAGGCAAGGGTGGGTTTTTTCTTGACCGCTTACAAAAGTATTCTAACAGGCCAAGGCACGCCAGTCCTGTTAGTGCTACAGCACGGCTGAGCTGCACCCGGGTTTGTGGTCGGGGTGGGAACTCCTGTCGGCGGCGTGGGCAGGGGCAGTGCCAGGCCGGGAGGGCTGCGGGAGCGGGAGGTAGAGCTGCGGTAGTTTTTCGGGCTGCCCACAGCAGCCGAGGGTCTGGCAACATCGCTCCCTCCCGGGCTCTGCCTGACAAGAAGCCACCTACCTGTACGGCTGCGTCACAAGCCAGCAACAGCCATACTCATCTTAGGATTTAAAGTGCATTTCTTCAGTAAAGGGTTTGTTTTTTTTTTTTTATTTTTTTTTTGTCTTTTTTTTTTTTTTTTTTTTAAGAGGAACCTATTTAAAGTGCTGTTCTAGTTTGGAAAGGGACTCCGTTTAGAAAAAAAAAAAATGGCACCTTTTCACATGAGAGATCTGCTCTCTGTATGTGTCTGTGTGTGTATATATATATATATATATAAATTTGCAGAGTCAGATCTGCTGACTAATGACTGACATATAAAAGTGTTTTGTTTTTATTTTATTTTATTTTATTGCTTTGTTACTGCTGCCTGCTCCCTTGGAGGCAGGGGGGAGATGGAATCTCCTCTTACCTTCCGGACCATTAACATTTCCCAGTGCAGGAAATCGAGCCCGCAGCCTTGCAGCTTTGGCCCGTGGGACAGTTCGCTGTTAATGCAGAATATGCAAATTAAGGAATCCACCCTGAACTGTCAAGGCCCCGGAGCCAACCTGCAAGGATCACAGCGAGAAACTGGCAGCAAAGAGGGACGACAGACCCCAAAAGGCTTCCCCCCCCTCTTCCTGCCAGATGCCATTTTCCATAGAGTCACTTTACAGAGCAGACCTGCATTTCTGAAACGCGGAGGTAAGGAAAACAAATCTGTTTTAAGTGAAAGCTTTGCTGATAGAGTGTGTAGTGTGGTAACCTCAGCACTCCAAGAGAGAGAGGTAGTTACTGTCCGGTGAATCTTCCGCTGCTTGACGCAACTCAATTTCTGGAGTGATTGCTCAAAAAAAAAAAAAAAAGAAAAGGAAAAAAGTCCTGTGCTCTTCATTAAAAGTTATCCCAGTTAAAACTTTCTGTCGAAGACATACTTGACTATTCCCTCTAAGAGGCTTCTATATTTTAGAAATTGATTGTCAGTCTAGTTCATTAGGAAATCAAATTTGATTAGCAAGTTGCTATACAAAGCCACTTACATTGTTAACTCTTGTTACATTACTCTTCCCCTGCTCTGCAAGGAAGTGCTCAATCACCAGCGTCCCTGTTTGGGGGATTATTGTTCAGCTGAACAGGGCTCTCAGTCACAGCTTGTCTGCTACAGCGTCACCGGGTGACAGCGTAGGACAGCATTTCATGCTCTAAGCAGTTTTCATGGAAACGTTAAAAAGAGCTACCGGTGTCATATTCACAGTGTTGTACAGGAGATACGGGGGGTGACACCAGGGAAAGGAAGGGGGCAGAGGGCAGCTCAGGGGACAACTGGGGCACAGCTCGTGGGAGCTTCAGCTAGTGTTTAAGATACCAGAAGATTAGGGGAAACCCACATCCGTTCCTTTCCCTTTTCAGACAAAAGCAGTACTTTGAATAGCTTGCTTTCATTTCCGTGAGCTAACCTGATACAGTCTTCTCTTGTCCTTCGCTAACCCTCCCTGTAAAGGTGGGGCACAAGGCGAGGAATACGTTACCGCAAGAACCTACAGCTGCATGCTACTTTCTTCCTAACCCAGCTTTTTAAAGAGCTTATTCCGAAAAGTCCCTGTTTTGCCACCAAGAAGGGTTACTGTTGCACCCCTTGGCCTGTCTTAACTGTCAGCAATTTTACATACACAAACACAAAAGAAACATGCATTAACTTGAACGACAACACTCCCCTTTCACTTCAAATCACTTCTCACAGTCACTTGCCCTGTGACAACGTAGCTGTTGCCCATCAGCTTTTTGCCCAGGCAAGAACTTCAGGGGAGCCGAAAGGAATTAAACTTAAGCAACGGGTAATTCTGTTCTCCATCCCAAATTCACCCGCAACCCAGATGGGCTGCTTCTCCCAACAGCATAACCCCGGCTCTGGAAACCTTCTAACACTTGGGAAAAGTACCTGTGCACCAGGTACAACGTCGTTCCTGAATATCCAGCAGAGATCCAGTTTGCCCTCGCCTTGCGAACACGTGCCTGTGTGAACAACACCCCATCCCTCCATTTCTACAGAGCAAACTTAGGACTAATTCCCCTTGCGGCAGGGGACAGCCGCAGGGGTGACAAAGCTTCACACCTCGTGCCAAAATCTGAGCTGTCATCAGGAGAATTTCACAGCCCACCTTTTGTTAGTGTAACAGCCTCCACGACAAAACGGCACCTTCCTCCTCCCCACCAGCCCTCACCTCTTTAAGCCAACAGTTGTGTTCAGTTACCAATTTGCATATAATGAAGTATTAAATAAAAGCTTCACAGTAATCCATAGGGTTCCCTTAGAAGCGTAAACTCTAAGAAAATAGCATCTTGGGAGCACAAACTCCCCTATGACACCAATGCCCTACACACATAGATGAACGAACGGACGCCAAGCGCACCTCTCTGCCTCAACACACAGCTTTTAAACTTGACCAAATGGGGAACCAGTGAAGTGACATCATCAGGTTAATACTCGTTTCCAAGAAGTTCCTCAGCCATAGCTTTGTGTTTCCTCCCCCCGCCCCAGACTGAGTCATTTCCACTGTACTTTTCTCCTTTTATGCTGCTACTTTCTGCATTTTACAACCAGTAGTAGAACTAACCAATATCTAGCTTCTTTTTTCATTTGTTACCAGTTTCACAGTTTCATAGCCAATGGTACTGGGTCTGACTGCAAAGGTAATGGAAAGGTTTAAATAAATAAGCTCCACTGCAATATAAAAATAATGAAGACATTTAACCACAGATCTGAGGGTGAGGGGGGTTAAGTACATGGACAAAACCTAAGTAAAGCTGGAATCTTAACATAGCTGACAGTCTACAAAAAATTAATGCACTGATATTTTTTTTTAAAGTACTGCCTTAGATAAGTACAGTAAAATAGTAAATCAGAGTATGTCAGATTAAACAAGGAACTTACACAGCAGTATTTAAAAGATACCTGAATATGTTTCAAAAGCTTAACTGATATGAACTGATATGAAGCCCATTAAAGCTGCCCATTTTTACATGATAATGTAATACACAAAAAAAAGTAACAAAAATACAGCTTGGCATAGTCTAATGGAAACAGGAGGCTGTGCTCACGCATGGGGAGCAGCTGGACTTCTCCATAGACTGGAGATGTGAAAATGAAAAAAAAATGGTAGCTGTAAATGTACTTGTAGGATAAAAACCCTCTACCCCTTGTTTTCTATTACGCAGCGCAGCGTGTGGTGGGGCAATATTTCATACTCCAGGGGAGAGACCAAGAAGCCCAGAATAAGGGAGGGAGGCCTCTGGGTGCCAGCCCTGCCTCCCCCCTCAAAGCAGGGCAGCAGGTCACTCAGGGTCTCGCCCGGGCAAGTCTGGCCTATCCCCCAGGATGGAGATTTCACAGCCTCTCTGGACCACCTGTTCCAATGCTACTTGGCTATTCTCACGGTGAAAAAGTGTCTTGTAGTACCTAACCTGAATCTCCCTCGTACAAACTTCTGCCTACCGCTGCTCCTCCTTCCACTCTGCACCTCTGAGAAGAGTCTGGCTCCATCTTCTCTGCACCCTCCCCTTGGCTGCTGAGTTTAAACAGAAGAAATGACATAGGTAAAGGAGAGAAATGAAAGCAAACTTCAGTCTTCAACAGCTTAAACACATGCTAGAAAACCTAACATTCAGAAAATGACCCTTTGAAATCTGTCTGGTACTACCCATTTCCAGCCTTTGCTTTTCACCCTTCAGTTCCTTCCAGGGGTGTTTCTAAAACCCACACAGCAAATTTGCCTCCCCTAGAGGCTGACTCATTTTCCTTCATTACCATTCATGGCTCCAGGATAGAAACCACTGGCGATGCTCAGCTCTAATGCTGTAGGACAGGGTACAGGCATCTTTGCACGCCTGTCTCCCAGGACAGCAGGGCTTCCTGTAGGCTCCTAACTCATACAGGTTCTGGAACTGGCATTTCCCTGCCTACAGCATCCACAACGTGCTACACACGTGTGGACACTTCTTCCTAATGACACTTTGCTGTCATTTCACCTGTTCCACCCAACACCTCCTAGTGGTTTCCAGCGCCAGCAGCCCCAGCCAGTGCTGAAAACAGATGAGCCCTCTTCATATTTTGGGTGTCTCCCTCCTCCCTGCTAAGCCAACCCCTATTCCTCACTATTTCTGCTCACACTTTGCAGATTACTTCCCTGCTACAACGAATGGCTCAGGTGAGGAAGAACCACATGGCACGTCCCTGGGCAATCTGAAGAAACTCTGGCTAATGGAGGCAAACTATCTGCCTGGTTGAAGTGCTGCTGTTTTCAATTCCTTTGAGGGCTGAATCCTTTACAGTGCTCAGCAGCACCCAGGGAAAGGGATTCTTCCCATTTACAGTCTGCAACGAGCCTGCAGCTGTAGGGAGATTTGCCACCACTTCTAAGGTGGGGAAATAAAAACAGCATTGTCAGGGGTGTGATGTGAATCACATGCTAGATGATGTAAGCAGGGCACCATCACCAGATGAGAATGAAAACTATTTTTTTTAACTAAAAGAAGTATTTTGTTACCAGTAATATAACTGGTTTTCTAGCAAGAATTACCCCAGACCCCACATGTGGTTTTTTTTTCCAGCAGACATGATAGCTTCCATCTAGCAAAGAAGAAAACCACCTACTTGAGCGCCTTCCCTCGGTGACAGGCAATAGGTCTGGAGCTCTCTGTCCCCAGGGCTAAAAGGCCTGGGCTCTAGTTGGGGCACAAATCCTGCATCACTCTTCCTCTCTTCCTGCGCCATGTTCTGCAGGGATATACCCTCTTATTTCCAGGGAGACAGTTTCAGCTTGGCTGAAACTCTGATCTCCTGCTGACGCTGTGTGCAGAAGCAGAGGATGAGGAGAGGGAGCTTGTGCAGGGCTGTGCTGGTACACAACAGCCCCACGGCTTTGCAGAAGCACCGTGCGAGGAGCTTAGGGTGAAATGTGTCTCACTCCTCTCCCAACACTAATCACCAGCTCATCAGAAAACTACTACCCTGCAAGCTTGACCGGCACAGCTCAGACCACTTTTTGGGAACGCTTCATCATCCTATTGGTCTCCAGAGGTGCCCATTTACCTGGGGCATCTCTGGCATGGGCCACCCATCACCTCCCGATGTAACACATACACACTCCCAGCCACGTAACGCGATGCTGCACAACTCCCCCTCCACCCCACCGATGGCATCGACATACCTGGTGCAGTTCTCCCTGGAAACCTGGAATGAGAACATGAGGTTCAAAGGCTACCACTTTTCCTTGCCCAGATCTCTGAAACGGCCCATCTCACCCTGCAAAAACAAGGGTCTGAACATACGTTAACAGCTAAAACCCCCAGGCCTACTCCACCAAAAGCAGGTTTAACTCCTCACACGCAAAATCCTTTGGCAAGTCCAACTTTTTTGTTCTGAAGGTGCACAATTCCCCCCCCTAAGATTTGCCCACAGGCTCCCTATGCACAGCCTCAATGCTGACAGCGTTGCTGATGCTGAAGGCAGCAGAGTCTGTTGTTTGCTCCCAAAGCGGGGAGCTGAAGCGCTCGGGAAATGCGAAACCACGAGGAAAATCTCTGAAGAAAATCCCATCCGTACCTCGAAGACCCCACAAGCAGGGACCAGTGCCCAGTGACTCCATCCACACTGAGACCCAGATTGGCTCTCCGCAAAGAACCTTCCCTGTCCCTCCTGCTAACACTACCTCCGTGGCTGCATAAAAACCATGTTATAAACATCACCTCCTACAGCCACAGGTTTTAAACCTTCTGTCATCTACAAAGTTCTAGAAAGCCCTAGCCGTGGATGTTGTAGAAATTGTTCTTAGACCACAAACTGATGCTGGATGAGAATTTAACTAAACAGAACATAAAAATAGTTGGGGAGGGAGCTAAGATTTTTTTCAACATTTCCATGAAAAGAATTAAAGCTTTAAAACAAAAAGAAGCATTTTTGGCCCATGTCCCGAAGCCATCAGAATGATTTCAGGGAAAGACAGCCAGCAGCATGCATTCACAACCCCCTCACCACCCAAAGCTTCCAGCTTACATATCATCATCAACCCACTAAACCCCAAGGGGTCACTGGATACAGCACACTGACACTAATGCTACTTAATAATCAACCTGGGAAATTTTTGGTGGGAAAAAAAAATATGTCTGTGTTATTGAAAGTTATTTGAATAAAAATGACAGAAATTCCACATAGAGACCACTGTCTCAATCAAATCTTTCTTTTCTGTCCAGTTAGCAGCCAGTGCTTGGTCTAAGGCTTTCTACTTTCCTTTTGCCTGGTTTACGGAGCAACTGCTATTTGACAGAGCAGCCAGATGGGATCTGCTGCTGGTATCAGACCAGTTTCTCCTGACAGCTGCCCTGAGAAGCACCTTCGCACTGAGGTTGCTTACAGGATGCCTCAATCAAAAGGAATTTGATGTGATGGATGACATTTCTACGCACTGGTACAGCAGGTGACACAGAAGGGGTCTTGTAGGCAACCCGCAGTACCTGGTGACTACAATTAGAAATAGATTAGGTTACAGTCTTTTTATATTTGCCAGAGCTGGTAGCTAAAAATTGTACTGTGTGTAGCTGGCAGAGTTCTTGATATACCTATGAGCTGTGAGTATGCACTAATCCTACTGGGGTGTATTAAATGAGCTTACTTGATCAACAAAGGTAGATGGACCATCACTGTGCTCAATATAAGGAACTCTGGGAAACCTTCTATAAAAAAGACTCTAGCATGCGGGCTGAGCAGATGAGCAAGAGGAAGCACAGCCGCTGCCAACCCTGGGGGAGATTGTTAGAGGTGAATTTGTCCACAGCGTTTGCTAATTCATTGGAAAGACAATTACTCCCTGGAACAGAAGAATCAGCAAGATTTTATCTTTGAACCCATTTCTTCTTTCCATCAGCGACAGCAGAACGTGCACTTCCACAGAAGTTACTAAAAAAATAAAATAAAAAAAAGCACCTCTAAACATCAGTAAAATCAAAAGCCTGTGTTCTAAAACTGTAAATGAGACACTAAATACATTAGCAGTTGTTTTTGTGGCCTTCTCTCACCAGCTCCCAGTTGTGTCAGACTACAGTCTGATTTGCTGTCTTCTACTTTTTTATTTCTAGGCTTGCCAGAACATACTTGTTTTCCTACAAAACTGTTAAAAACCATGGAAAACATCACAATTTCCAAGCCTTCAGAAGGCACTGAATCCCACCTCGAGGGTTACTTTCATAGCTCTGAGAGCACAGATGAACTGATCTGGTGGCAGCTGCACTCCAACCCAACAAACACCTGGCAGCTCCAACCCTTATTAGATACCACAGCAAGAAACAGCAAGCCAAAGGGGGCACTGGGAGAACAACCAGTGCCAGCACTGAGACAGCCTGTCCCACCTTTTCTACACTTGTTTACAAAAGTTCATCCAAATCCTGCATTCATAAGGAAGAGGTGAGGAAGGGGACCATATGGAATCGCTTTAGATCCATGTTACACCATATACAGCAGACCCACACCTAAATTCCTGCCTCGTTTTTCCCTTGCAGGGGATTTCCTCGAGGCATTCTAGTATGCAAGTCCTCGTGCTTCCTTAAAGCATCCCAGTTCAAGAGGCAGGGCAGAAGCCCCGGGTTTTGTGACCAGCAGCCACAACAAAGTGATGGAGGCTCCAAAGTGATTCTGCTGGAAAATCCCAACAGCAGAAATGCTGCTGAGTCACGCTTTTAAAGCGCCGATTCAAACCACGGACCGACCGGCTCCCTGCAGGGTCCTTTGGCGAGGCGGTACCGAGATGCCCAGAGCTGAACACAGCACACATCAGATTTGTGAAGAGAAGACACCAGAAGCAACCAGTGCTACCTGACGTAGCTCCCTTGGCTTTAACCACGCGCCTCATCTCCATCAGACACCAGCCACACTGCTCTCGTAGCAATTCCTCCAATATTAATTATACTGGATGAGAAAAAAAAAAAAAACCACCAACACCACCACCAACAGTATTTAAAACTAGTAACCCACACTGGCCTCCCCACCATCAAACTTTACTTGGCAAGTAAGTCTTAAGTCCTCCCAGTGCTGTAAAGCTCTAGGATTCGCCAGCACAAGTTCTTAAGTCTTACTTGTATCCGCATTTTTGTCAGCAAAGATCTTTCAGACCTACCATCTAAAAAGGTTCCTCCTGTTTCCAAGACACATCATTTCACAAGCTGTAATACTTTGGTTTACAACTGGATTAAAATATAAATTAAATAAGATTAATGCTAAATGAGTTTATATTGAAACACTTTATATATGTATACATATATATGTATATACAGGTATGTGTGTGTGCACTCTCTAATGACAGCTAGAGGAAGGAAAAGTCATTTTCCAAAGGCTTCTACTCTTCCAACTAGCGTGGTCAACTTATCCATTGCAACAATTCCCTGTGCATAAAAGCTAATGAAGCACTGGAGGGTGGTGCTGGTGAACAGCTGGGTTACACAGACGTTCAGGAACAGAAAGACAATAAATTATAAGAAGCAGTAGTAACTTGTTCACAGTTGGGATGAGGATAATGTAACAGGAAACCTGAATTTTCTACAGTCCCTAGGAATAAAAAGTCAAAGGTTACTGAAGATTAGAGTTGGATATACTGTAGTTAATCCTAAAAGCAAAGATCGGATCCGACACAAAGAAATGGTAGAAACCACACAAAATTTCTCCCAGCAGATTAAACTCCGGTACCATCAGATTCAGCGGGAAGATTTCTGATACCTCCACAGGGACCAGAATTCAGCCCAGTGATGCTTCGACCGCTGCCTCCGTCTCGGCAACGGTCATTTTCACAAGAGGGAGATTCCTTGAAGCCAACTCAATCCTATGTCCAAGAAAATGCTCCCAGTCCTTTCTTGATTCTACTACTAACTATCATCCCAAACATCACATTCAAGCTCTCCTAATCCCAGCCTCTGTGTTTTCCTATGTTTCACAAAAGAAAGCCTTTTAGCAATAATACCAAGGCAGATGGAAATATTTTAGAGATGGAAGGACTCTTCAGATAATTTTATAACCTACTTGAGTGGGTTCCAGATTAGGAATAACCTAAGTTTCTACAAAGACTAACTGCAGCAAAACTTTGGTCTGCTGCATTTTATTTAAAAAAAAACCAAAACCAACAAAAAACCACCCAACAAATCTGCTCCAAATCTACTCTATTCCAAAATGTTCTGGTAGACATTAGTTTCAAGCAGCAGCTAGTAGTGTTTGCATAGTTCTAGCTTTTATTTGGTTACAAATATATATATATGTATAAATGTACATACATATATATGTATGTATTTTGTACTAAAATATCTTTTGAATGACAATGATTAAAATAAAGATACTTAGCTCCTCTTTAGGACCTTCCACTGAAGACATCAAAGCTCTGTGCATGGATCTCGCCTTGTGACAGGAGTAATGCTCATCTCTGAGAACACCGTTATCGCCAGATGAGGCTACGCCGGTGGTCAGCGGCAGCTCCATCAAAAGACCCCAGACTTTCAGACTGCAGTCCTGGCTATGGGCTCAGCTCCCAGGGGAAACTCGGAGCTCAAACCCTGACAAAAATTAGAAGTTTCCTGAATTACAGCTCCTTGACTTCTCCCATCCCCAAAATACTTCCGCTAGAGCAAGAACAGCATTCGGTGTCACCAATCTGCAGAAACACTTGGATGCTGGTATGGCTAAATTGGCAGGCATGTCATGGATCAAAGAGGAGAATTTTATAAATTTAAAATAATACATTTAAGGGGTGCTAATTCTTATTGGTTTTAAAGATTCATGACTCGGTCTACCTCACAAGCTACCTTCCACCTAAATAAACTGCACCTTTCCAGCTGCCTTTCTATTTATACACTGGGTTCTGCAGGAGTGATGAAGTCACCAGCAAATAAAAGCTACAACTCTGCTCTTGGAAGTGCATCATTAGGGTTGAATCACCCACTCGAAGGCGGCAGAAGGACTCTGCTCAAAGACCAGACTGCTTAGAATCATTTACCGAACCGGGCATCACACTTTTAAGTGAAATTACTACTGCATAGAGGCGTGGGAGGGCCTGCCCTGGAAAACAAAGTCACCCAGCTGTCACAAAACAAGAGTAGGACAACCAGGGAGATCTGTCCTGTCAATTTATTTCAACCTTAATCTCACAGAGGGCTAAAATCCTGGCTCTGAGCTGCCCCCCTCCAAGCCTGCCCCGCTATGCTTTTCAGCAAGACTGCAGCTTGTTCCAAATGCAATTCCAGCTCTGAAGAGCTGTCAGATGGGAATAGAGTCAGCTGCTACAGACCTCAGCTGGATTTAAAACAGCAGCAGAGACACAAAATGCTTTCTATTTTTTCTGCCACCCAAACTTCTCAAAGTTAAATTATACAGCTCACAGCTTGAAAATATTGTACAGAAGATGTAGGAGAGTCAAAGGACTGAACCTGATGGCCGGACAACGCTGGGAAGACAAGTGAGGAATTGCCCATCTGCATCAGCTGCTCTGACTCTTACCAGGCTGATACCCCTGGATCTTATTAAGCAGCTCTTATTAAGCGGCTCTAAGTGTGATCTCAGCCTCCTGTTATAAATTCACATTTCATAAAGCCTCCTCATTCATCCCTCTCTATCCAGCTGCTGGAAATAAGAAGCATGATTTGCTATCACATGCTCCCGTTGCAAGAGAGCAAAAAGACCTTCTGCCTTTTCCCTTTCCCAGCTTCACATCGGTCATCCTCCAGAGAGGAAGCGCTTTAGCTTTTCCCCAAAGCAGCAGCACAGTATTAACATAATTCTTGTTATTTTCACAGCTATTCACAGGGAACCTGGCAGCAGCAGGGAATGGCCACGGCAACCGTCACTTCACTCTGCTGTGACTTGGCACCGGGGCTTTCTGCAGCCTCAAGGAGATAACTGCAACACTTCACATTCGGAAGGTTTCTCTGCTGCAGCAAAGAACTGTGTTCCCTTTCCGAGAAAGAAAACTGCAGAAACAAAGCGTGTTTCACCTGTCGCCTAAGGCAAGCAAACAAATGGGTTAGTAAGCCCTAACTCTGAAGCGGACAGAAACGTTACGTACAGAGGTATTAAAATACAACAGAGTTCTCTTCACATCCTCCTTAAATCACAGTTGAAATCACAGTTTTGGCAGAGGGGGAAAAGCTGCAGCTAGATGTGGAAATGCAAAGCCGTGCCTCGACCCACCGCAGAAGCATTTGCACTTGGCAAGTTGGCATCTGATTCTCCACAGCTTCGGTGCAACCACAGAGCTACACGGTTTGCCAAGGGAGAGGCAATGAAAGATGGTACCATTCTGATACGGAAAGCAGCTCCAAGTAGCTATACCGCTGCTGGAAAATTCACATGAGGTTTTTCCATACCATATACGACCTTTTTTCTCGAACCTTGGCCTTATCTGCACTGAGGAAGTCAACTACTGAAAGAAAAGTTTAATAAGCTATTCCTCTGAACTGGTTCCCTCTTCTAGTGCGGATAGACCTAAACTGCTTTCAGTGCTGTTCAAGAAAACATTAGAGACACCGTGATTCTCACACATACATACACATACACATCCATTAAATGTACAGAAATAATATTAAAATGATTCCCACTACCATACCTTATACTGACTCTAGCTACAAGCTATAAACTTCACCTCAGTGAGGCCCGGGCAAGAATATTGGCTCTTTTGCATGCACTCAGAAATGATAGTTTATACAGTGGCAACCTCTGCACCAAAAAAAAAACAACAAAAAAACCAAAAACCAAACAACAAATCCAACATAAAAGAGGAAAAAATAAAAAAAACCTTTCACAAGCTTTGTTTTCAGATTAGCCTAGTACGATATGAAGGAACAATTTCATGGTTTTCACCAGGCCAATTGGAAGTACTGAATCAGCAAAACAAGATGCGCTGCTGGCACCCTGGGCTGTCAGGATGCTCCTCCGTTCACAGTATCGATACAGTAAAACAAAAACCTGCTCAGGAAACTCACAGCTATGTCATACGGATAAAGGCATTCACCATTTTATGTCAGCCCTTCATCGCTACGCTTTGATGGATCGGTTGCCATCTGTTTCAGAAAAATGTTGCTTGTATAGCAGTTACTGCACCTTCACCCTTCTCTTCACAGCAAGCTTAGCAGGGAAACTTTCCCACTATATTTATATATAATATATGTATATAAATAATTTTATGTTTTTATAGTTTGGTAGTATTCTTTTAAAAGTTCTATTTTAAAACACTTAAAAATCTTTTAAGCAACTAAAAGTAACTTTTGATGCTCTCTAGTGTGAACAGGATAGGATTTCAAAGTTTTTAACTTTTTTCTCTTTGATTTTTGGTAACTTCAAAAGCTATGACTAAAGCAGCATAGTCTGCACATCTCCACTCCTCCCCGCACCTCGATTGCAACGAAACCTACCTTAGCCACCCTCTTATCTCTCATCTTCTGCGACTGCTCTCTGGCAACCTTACTGTTTTGGTACAATCCGGTTTGACCTTCGACAGGAAAACCAAATGGGCTGGTCCCTCGGGTGGCCGCTTAGAAAATCATTCACTGTGTGACGATGCACTTGACAGGAGAGGAGGAAGAAGGGACAGAAGGAAAATGGAGGTGAAATATCAGTTTTCCTGTTTGAAATGGTCAGTGAAATTGTACTTTGCAGGTGCCCGGCTCAGAACACCTGCAAAGGTTCCTCTCTTAGGAGCACATCCCTGTTACACGTGATCCTGGCACCAAGCCCCTCCCCTCCCCACACACAAAAAAAACCACCTTAGAGCCACATCTGCTTTTTGAGACATGGGAGGAACAGTGAGACTCCTCACCTATAAAAGAGAAAAACACATAAAGCGAGGCAGGAATACATCACCCTTTTCCCAATTTTTCCCTCTAAAGAAGCAGGAAATGATCCTGAGTCCCAATTTGCAGGTGGGTAAAGCAAGGGCAGGACACGTTTCTGTGTGCCCAAAATTGTGCAGTCAGACTGCGGGGCAAGCTTTATTTTCACTCGGTAAATCTTGAGCCTACGCTCTAACCGCTCACTCAGCTTGCTTTGCCAAAGCAAGATGAAGCGTATTCCTTTTTCAGTGTCTCATTGTTCCTCCCATAACCCTAAGGATCAGAACTTCATCATTCCTTACTGTACACGTTACACATCCTCAAGTGAACTCCTTCAACCAAACATCCTCTCCCAAACCAAATCTGCACAACCTGTCGTTCATTTTCCCCCTCCGTCATGAACAACTTGGCATCAGAACCAGAGAAAACTCTTAAAGTATTGCATATTTTTGTTAGAAGACTTCTTCGAAAGATGTCAAGATATTTGCACTTATCTACCTGTCCCATGCTTTTCCGTTTATGAAACACGTAAGCACGTGCAAACACCTACAATACACAATGCAGGCATGTCTCTCCGGGTTTGCTTAACTTGCTCTAAACATCAGAGCTGCTTAGAATACAAAAGTTTAAGTCCATGCGAGGGAACAGAGTGGTGATTGCTCTAGGAACCATTCACTTTTAAGTTTCCTGAACTGTTACAAGGAAATAAAGTAGGGTTTTCTTTTCTTTTTGCATTTCATTGATAAAAAAGTTATCAAACTAGTTTGTAGAAACACGTTTAAAAGCAACCACCCATGATTGCTTGGCTGGGACAACAGTATTTCAGTATACCATATTGCTGCTATAAAAGATAAAATCAAGTGCGTGTCGAGGGGGGAGCAGGGGTGAAGGACGACTTTGGTAGCCAGCCTCTAACTCCGCAATTCAGCCCGTCCAGAAAAGCTCTTCCTAATGCTCGGCAACACCTGAAGCAGGGCAGCGCACCGCTCAGGACATCAGAATGCTCTGAACTCTCCAGATCAGCAACCGCAAAAGGACAACCTCCTTCGAAAGACCCCTCCAACCCTTCTCCCAACGCACCAGAGTCTCACGCAAACCTCACAGCTGCTAAATTTCACTTTCCAGTAGCCGAAGCGTTTCAAATTTTGCTGACCTCTACAATACCGCTTTACAGCCGAGCCAGCTTTTAACAAGGGGCGTCGAGGCCGCACGCCTGGAATGGGCAAGCCAAAAAAGCCCTAAAATAATAGTTTAAGTAGAAAGGTAAAAAGAGACACACCAAAAAATAAGACAGGGATAAATACACTCGGGCAAGGCAGGTTCCACCAGGACAGTCCTTTTTTTTTGACGTGGCAACTGCCTGGGGAATGGAGGAAGGCAACGGCACTTTGCTTCTGCTTTCCCCTTGAGCTGGACCAGCAGATACGGTGAGGAGCAGCCCCGCACGTGAGGCTCACCGGGTCTGCGCAGCTGATGGCCAGTGGGACCTAGCTGCTGGGCCAAAACGCTGTCGAGAAATACAAATGACTGCTCGTCCCAGATCACTAGGGAACATTACAAAAAAATTTAAAATCCTGTCGATCCCTGAATAAGAAGTTGATTGACACAGTTGTTTTCGTTTTTCTCCAAGAGGAGGAGGAATAAGGGAGAAAAACTTTTAAACACTCTACGTGTGTGTGTTGGGGGGGAGGGGAGGGCGGGTTGAAAGAAAGAGAGAGAGAGAGAAAGATTTTGCAATTTTGGCAACGTCTTGGGAGCTTCTGTCTGTCCAGTGGTGGCATTGCACTAATTACAGTACCAGCCTGCCAGGTTGGTGCTGACTCTTTAGAGCCAAAAAATGGGAAGACGGTCCTTTCTCCCCAGACTCTGCAGCCGTGTTTCAATCTGGCCCAGTCGTGGACACAGATCCCTGTGCCGTCTCCCCCACAGCGACAGCCTCCTCCTGTGGAGGAGATTCTTCCTCTGCCTGCCCCCGAGATGTGACGGTGGTCTCGGGGGAGATGCTGTGAGGCCCCTCCAGAGGCATACAGCCAGGGTGGTTCTTGCGAAAGTGCTGGTTGAGGATGGCCTGGAAAGGGAAGCTTTTGCCGCAGACGTGGCAATGAAAAGGCTTGTTGCCTGTGTGCTTGCGGATATGATACTCCAGCTGATCCTTGCGGGTGTACTTCTTCCCACACATGCGGCAGACGAAAGGGGTGATGCCCATGTGGAGGCGCATGTGCCGGTCCAGGCTGCCTTTCTGGTTGAAGGATTTGGCGCAGTAAATACATGTGAGCCGTGGGTTGTACCGGAACCAGCGCTCTGAAACCTCCTGCTCCCGGAGATATTCCACGTAACCGCTCACTCCAAGCATGGCCGATTCCTCCCCCTGCAAAGGAAGCAACAGAGATTTAAATAACAAGCAGCCTAAAACAAACTGCAGGAAAGAAGATCAGGCCCCAGTCCAGCCAGTAAAGCACTGAAGTATGTGCCAAACCTCGAAATCAGCAGCACTAATGTCTTCAACCTCAAGCACACATTTAAGTGCTTAACTAGAGCCTTGGGGCTGAAGACAAATGAGCAATCAATTAGAAACCTCTGCTATGGCAGCCCCTCCTGCCAAGTCATTCGCTAGATCTGCGGAAGAAAAGACAGACCTTGTCAGGAGGGCATTTAGCCACCGATTGAGTTCTGGACCAAACGTGTCAATACATGTTACATTTTAAAAAACTTGGGCCGGTTTGATTAAAATACTTTATACCACGCTCTCTTTACTTACTAATGGTTAAAAAAAGAAGGCAATTGATGAACTCGCAGTAAAACGAAGATGGAGTAAACTACAAATCATATGTGAAACTCTTCAGGTGTCACTTTACACGGGTATTTATTCAGGTGTCATTCAGGATTCATTTTATAATGAATCATGTCTGCCTAAATGGCTGTGTAATCCATCCCCGTCCCGTGGCGTTGCAGGGGAGGATCTGCAGCACAGAGAGCTGGCACGCCTGACCCGAGTCGCACAGCAAGGACTAGCTGGCTCCTCCTTATTTTCTGAAGCCAGAAAGACAAACAGCCAAGGGTAACCCTGAATTGCAAGCCCGGGCTCTAGGACAGCCGCTTCTGGCTATCATGTTCAGAACGAGCACAAACAGCCAGCTTCCATGCTGGAGAAGGCGGTATTTGCACTCCCGGCTCTTACACTGTTTCCCGACAGTGCTCAAACGCGGACAAGCAAACAGTGCAACAGCAAGGGGGCCTCTCCTCCAGCAACCAGGGCTGTGCACGCACAAGCAGCAGCGTAACTGTGCCAGGTCCTGTTGAATCCCAGTGTCCGAGCAGCTCTAAGCTGCTCGGGACTAAAGGAGACGCACAAAGCTACGGTACCTCCTTTCCACTCTACCACCGCCACCGGGCAGGGGAAAGGGGCAGACTATCTTTAGCATCGATAGAGCAATACCAGAAGCCCGGAAGGTGATACTTCCCACGTAGGTGGTAGCCTGCAGTTTTACGTTTGAGGCCATCTCATGGTGGAGAAATAAGAGCAGCTTTTCTGCACACAGAGCTAAAATTGCTTTGTATGTCACGTTTGCCCTGGAGGATTAGTTTGACCTAAAATTTTCTAGATGTATTCTGAGAACACAAAACAAAACTTTGGCAAAACAGGAACAAAAAGGTATCTTTTGTTTTACGGAAGTGTATTACAAAGTTAGCAGACAACAATCATGATTTTTTTTTTCCCCTTGCTTCACTTGGTCTTACTCAAGGGCAAAGCTGCCTGGTAACTCCTCACCTGCCTCCAGCAAAGTCATCTGATTACAAACCCACATATGACTTATCTGCCAAGCACACAGGAGCCGTTCTACACAGCACTGGGTGATACATTTGCACTACAGTGGCACTGTGACACTACCTGCATGCAACAAAAAAATTAGATCAAAATGATTAGGCACAGGTATTACCACTGTGTCCTACTTTGCTGCACCCTACAGCCCGTTGCCCTCCTGCATTTCTGCATATCTCTCCCTCCTACCCCAAAATTGTGCCCGTACCCCAGGAAAGCAGAGAATTCAGAGCTACTTTATGTTGTAAATTCTGCTATGCAACACAGTTCCTTGGGGACGAGACAGAGACCTCTGTACGAATCCACAGTCCTTTGACACTCCACCCTAAAAGTTTGCTGGTGTAGTGCCTGGAGGGCTTTTTGGAATGGTTTTGATCCTAGCATGGAAAGGTTCAGCTGTTGTCAACCCTCAGTCTTCCACAGAAGCCAACTAACACCTCCTCCCTCAGCTCAGACATTTGCTGTCAGTGTTTTAGGGCAGAGCCAACTCTGCAGGCAAATGGGGTTTCTCCTCAGGAGTTGGTGGCCTGCCCAGAACGAGGGCTGGTATCTATGCCCTCAGACAACAAGAGAAACTCCTCATGTTTTCCAGGTATCTGGCTGAAATCCCAAACAAAAGCCAAAATCAGTTTTAAATCATATACCGACGGCACACATTGTCAGGGTGAGCAACTAAACCCTTTGCAACAGTAAAAGGTCCTTGTTTCACAAACAGCATTGCTTGCAAATATAAAATATTATACACTTCATCACAACACAGTCCCCTTCACCTTCAATGCCAACATTTACTTGCAAACTTCTTGATCTGCCTACCTGGGAACTGGGCTGCTTGGGCTCATCCATCCGCCCGGGAGACTCGCTTTTTGATCTGTACCGCTCAGTCACAGCAACCATGCTGCCAGAAGGGCTAAATCTGTGGGGTGGGGGAAGAGTGTAAACGCAGTTTTTAATGGGCATCAGGTCACTACGGTGTTTAGAACAACGGGTGAGCAATAGAGGCACCTGTATAGCATCTTTTCATCCTCACCAGCTAACACACAGGAGGCGGAACAGCACAAGTATAAAGGAAAAACCAAGTCATACTGGTCTGGGGTTTCAGTCTTAACATCTGAAAAATATAACTGAGTCATTTGGCTTCCAGACTAGTAACAGAAAGCTTTTTGGTGGCCATCGAAAGTAAACCGATATGGGCCCAGTGACTCAGGAACCGCACGAAGGAAGAAACCGTTTCTCTAAGGGCACCTCTCATTCACTACCCTCGCCCTTCTCCCCCTTCTAAGCGTGAAACAAAAGTGATGTGGTGGACTCCAGGTAGGAAACAGTGGATATTGAGTGCACTGCAAAAAGAGATGCTCGAGACCAACTCATCCATGGAAAAGAGTTAAGGAATACCAGCTCAAGATCATTCCCACACATTGATTTATTACGTGAGAAGTGACAGAATATCCACTGCTTCCAGGTAGCTGTTCCCCCATGGGACCAGAGATATTGACCTAGAAGAGAGGCAGATATACCCACAAATGCAAACCCCCAAACACAACAGATCTGCCCTTTCTCAGATCCGTTCTCTGGTCTGAGATAAGGGCAAGAAGACAAATGCTGGAGTGGAAGGGAAGCAGATGGATGGAGAATCAAAACACAGCAGATGTCACCACCTATTTTCAATTAAGGTTTCCTGCTCTTTCATATAAATCAAAACAACAGCGGAGGCTGACGGGCTCCCCACTTCAACTGCCTCAGAAGACATAAGCCCACAACCCACTGCTGTCCTGGACCACCAGTAAGAAAATTTCCTCTTGCCCTACAGCTGGTGACCGGGTTGTTTCTCAGACAGAACCACTCCCAGATTTTCAGGCCATAAGGCATCCTTGCAATGACACTTTGCGTAACACATACTGTACGTGACCTCATTAATTCTGACGCTGAGCACAGGATCTACGGAGGCTGAATTGAACATCTTCTTTAGACAAAATTCCCACCTCAATTGAAACACTGAGAGGTACAGTATCCAAACTATGCACCCCTAAGTGCTAATTAATTTCCCAAGCTAGCCTGTACCTGGAGATCCTGGTCTGATCACTACCCAGCCAAAATACTATAACTCAAATGAGATACATTTCCCAACACCAGGAAAAAAAACCCTTCACTGCTTATCCTTAAGGTGGCCACAGGGAATAGAAGGGTGAAATGTTCCAAAGCGACCAACACAGCCAAGTGAAAATCCTGCCCAATCTCCTCTTACCGAGGCAAGGTCAGTAATTAAGTTAAAGAAAACTCACCTGTCAATCTCACTGCTGGTTGGCCTGACCACTTTGGCCCCAGAGGACCCTAACGCGTAAGCCTCTTGGCCCATCGATCCGTGGCCCGTGGTGTCAATCACCATAGCAGTGACCTCCTCAGCGCTGCTCCCATCTTCTCCTGACGGCTGATGGTCTGCCCCGAGCCACTCCTCCAGATTCTCTGTTTTAATACGTACTCCTCCCAGCACCCGGACATCATCGTCGTTCCGTCCCCCGCGGTCTCCCATTCCCGTCTCAACGTACCACTGTCCCGCTCTGTTAATCCGTAGTATGGGCTCCCTGCTTTCCACGTCTGAACTCTGCTCAATTATCTGGGGGCTGGTGGACTCCTCGGGTGGGCTGAGCTCCCGAATGTCCAGCACCGTGCTAACCTGGCCCAGGCGACTCCCCTTTGGGGTGTTGTGACGTGGGCTCAAAGAACGGTTTAGATTTGGCGTCACCCGGTGAGACTCTGGTGGTCTCTCCTGATGCTTTGTCCTGGTCTGGCTCAATTCTGCTTCCACCTCTGCCACGTTAATTTTGAAATGAATTCCCTCGAGAATCTGTGTGCATTTGTCTATGATGTGCTGCATCTGCAAGAAACTGGCGGCCGTTAGGTAACTGATGATGTCAGCCAGCTGCAGACATATCCTACCGGTGTAACAAAAGGAAAGGAGCTGCTCGAAAACAGAAGGGTTCTTGATGACAGAAATGGAAACGGTGCTCATTTCGTTCAAGGACATGTGGTCGCGGAAGTAGGGCGAGCTGGCAGCCAGCACCACCTTGTGAGCACGGAAAGCCTGCCCCTGGACGTTGACCACGATGTCACACAGGCGACCCTGCATGCGCAACTGATTCAGGTGGCTCAGGACAGAGTTACTGAAGTCAGGAATCTCCAGCTGAATGTTCCCACTCTTCTCCATGGTTGTCCCAGTTGCAGGTGCACGACCCTACTGGAAAAGCGGTAAAAAATACCAACGTTAACAGAGCTAGTCCATCATCCACATTTAAAACATTTTTCACCCACTTTCATGTGATTTGAAATACTGGGATTTTTAGAGAAGTCTCTCACCATTTAATTTACAAGCGCCTCGCAGCAGTCCTCTGATCTTTATGTGCTGTACACCACCTTTCACAAGAGTTATGTTAAACCAGTCCCTGATAGATCCCCATTCCCTGTGGCTTAAGTGCTTGAAACAGTTTGTTCTGTCAGCCTCAATGAAAGCCCATTTGCATTGCACAAAGAACATTAAAAATGGTTCAGGTACTAAAAATAGGCAACTGATTGCATAATGGATCAAAATACTTAGCACTTGTACCTTCTAAGCACTTTGAAAAGGGGAAGTAATATTGCTATCCCTCCTCTGGAGAACAGGAATCAGGAAGGAGACACAGGGAGACAAAACCCTCCTCGGAGACTTTTCAAAAGCTGACCAGCACACACTTGACCTCAAGGCATCTTAAGTACATTGTTAAACCCAAGTTATTAATATGTGGCGTTTCTGACACATGGCAGAAAACATATAACATGCTGGTGAAAGAAATAGAACAGAATCCAGCTTATCAGACCATCCACTGGGCACAAGTGACTCCCTGGCAAAAGAAGCTGACGTCTGTGTAGTTTGAGATATTGCATGCAGCAAAACATAACTTAGGAACAATGGGGATTAACAAACTAGCTCTCCTAGTTTTCCTTCCATAATTCATTTTTCTATGATCATCACGTTTCATTTTGGCAAAGTTTGAAAAGGATCCCTGACCATATATGGTAAAAATTCGGAATGATCCAAAATTAGATGTAAACTTGCCCAAAAAGGAAAAAAAAAAAAAAAAGGAAAGTAAATATGTTCATTAGAGACCACTCACAAACAGCTTCCAAACCGGATGGCATCTGAAGTCAATTAAGCAGAGTGCTACTGATATCAAAACAATTTCAGGCAGGCTGGGAATACCAAGGCTCACAGTGCCTGCTCCAAGAAATTTCAGAATTGAAGGGACTAGCACACAGTAAAACATGTGTGCCTTTGAAGGACTTTTTTTTTTTGGTTTGTTTAATTTATGGAGGTTGCAGGATAGCGCATGTTCGGATGCCAAAGCAGACTTTGTGCAAACTTGGCAAAATATGTTACTAAACCTGAAGCTGCAGGACAGCCTGTCAATCTCCTGTAGTTGTGCAAAGGGATTACTAAATGGCCGGGCGGCTGCGTGTCTCCAGGGTAGGTGAGATCAGGGGTGCACAAAACTTCATGAGCAGCAGCTTAACAGCACCACCTCTGAAGGCTTCTTCTCCCCTTCCCCTATTTTTAGAAGAAATCAATAAAACCCACAAAGCCCAAGGAAGCAACTATAGCACACAGGTCCGCATCAACACAATGTTAACAGCAGAACTTCAAATGCACAAAACACGGTGAAATAAGAAATCCAATGTCTTACCTGTAGTGCTACGAGTAACATGCAAAGGGGAGGAAATGGGGCCGGTATCTTGTTGTTTGACTTTTTTGTTCTGATGAAGTAAGAAGGTCTGAAAACTTTTTGCCCCCTTCCCCTTTAGAAAGAAAAAAAGAAAAGAAAGAAAGAAAAAAAAATGTATCACGGAGGAATGGGGTTCTCCCGAGCACAATCAAGAATGTCAAGCTTTGTCATTCTTTGTTTTGCTGGAGCATACAGCAGCAGGATTAGCTAACTAGTACATGATGTCCCACCCCAAACCACAGAGGAACACTGAATCTTATCAAATCGATATTTCCTCACCATCTATGCAGTGTTTATATTATACCGATGGTCACTAAAATAAAAAAGGGAAGTGCAAATAGCCTGAATAAGTAGTTTCCTCTCTTAAGAAGCTGGTATCTCTATCACTAACCCTGCAGCATTTGAGCACATGCAGGGTTTTCCTCACTTATACCTTTAGGAACACTCACACAGCCGAAATCACATTGAATATGTGCAAATGTTTACAGGACTGGGGAGCCTGTAATCTTCCCAAACCACCAGTTTCTGAAGTGATAAACCCCAAAGCATTCTCTTAAAGAAAGCAACCAAAGGAAGGCAAGCAAAGGAAAGGGGGGCAGGCATCCTTTGCGAGGTGAAACACCCCTGCTGAGGCAGCAAGCACCCAGGTGGGCTCACACAGGGAGGCCAGGCTGGGGCAGAAGCCAACCGTTCATTTGGGACTTGATGATCTTTAAGGTCCCTTCCAACTCTAACCATTCTATGATTCTATGTACAGAGAGAGAAGGGGGAAAAAGACTACTCAGACACTAACTGCTGAGCGTGGCTGTATACAGCCCCGGTCACAAGTCAGCTGCTCCCAGGGGAGCCCAAAAAACTATTTGCAAGCTTTTGTTCCAAAGGCAGGGAAAAGTCCATCTGCTGCTGGCGGCAGGAG
This sequence comes from Tringa solitaria, assembly GCA_026413425.1. Lineage (NCBI taxonomy): Eukaryota > Metazoa > Chordata > Aves > Charadriiformes > Scolopacidae > Tringa > Tringa solitaria. The sequence goes on from JAOXJM010000004.1 coordinate 414,624, forward strand.
GAAAGGACCCATGTAGCTTTATTACCTCAGTATCGAGGAAGCGACATTTTATGATACACTTTGTGGACAAGCTCAGTTAGAGACTAGGGAAGGAGAATCTATCTTTTTGGTTCAAACTGCTCTTGTCAGAAGATGATTTCTGCCCTCCCGGGTGAGGGGTCTATCGTAAGCTTACGCACCTCAGCCAGCAGCACAATGACATCTCAATTTTTGTCTCTCCCGGTGCCGGACTGCAAGTTCATCAGCTCAGCCTTTACCTGCAGGATGAACGGGATCTCCTGCTGAGCAACGCTCTTCACAGAGAACATACTGAGAAACTTAGCTATTTTTATTACAACTTAAAGGGTCACCAGCTGAGACTTAGACTCGCTTATCTCAAGAAAACGCCCTTCACCTTGTGAGGCAAGTGCAACTACTGAGACCTGGAGAGATTCTCGATCCATCCGGCCCCTGTAGAAAGCTGGGACACACTGTCTGCAGCAAACGATGCTCACGCTGAATATATCCTTTGTCAGAAAACTGTCAAGCTCGGGGGAGCTGTATAAAGGAGGTGGAAGTGGAAAGTCTCAGGTTTAGGGGCTGAGATTTGCTACGACTGGACAACCTGACTCCTTTCAGATGACGACGGGACCTCAGTAAAGATAAAAACCAGCACGAAATCTAAATGGAGATGGGAGAGACGCTGCCTTTCTCACCCTGACCCGCCTCAGCCAAAGGGGCCAATTTAACAGTGCTTGTTTGTTCCCCGACTCAATGACTCCTGAGCCAGGACTCCAGGCCTTCGCCCCCCGCGGGCGGCGACTGCGGTTCATTTTTAGCCCTGACAGCTGCACGGAGGCGCCTCAAGACCCGAACCCGGGGGTGCGCGGAGGCAGGGGACCGAAACCCACCCTCCCCTCACCCCTCGGGGCCAAACCAACCCCCCGCAGCCCCGCCGGTGGGGCTGACAACGCGCCGCCCCAACCCC
>JAOXJM010000004.1:423463-434490 GCA_026413425.1 Tringa solitaria
CAGACCTGCACACAGTACTCCAGGTGAGGTCTCACCAGAGCAAAGTGGCAGAATCGCCTCTCTGGATCTGCTAGCAACACTTTTGATGCATCCCAGGATGAATGGAAGGATAAAGTAGGCTCTGCTTGAGAAATTAAGCACAAATATGGCAGATAAAATTTGCTATTTCAGTAACACAAAACCTTGATTGAGTGCTCCAAGTTCTATAAGTGTTTGTTGCTTTGCAGGCTGCTCTAGATGGAGGATACTTGTGCCTCTAGTGTGAGAAGCTGTTTCACCTGTTACCCATACTGGTGAAGACAAGGCCTTTCTAATTGAAGGTAACTTTAAAACCTTTTTTTAGATGGATGCTACACTTAACTGTGCTGCATTTAAGTTTGGGAGTTTGCTTTTGAAGATAAGAGGGTCTACAAATCTTTTTTTGTTTCTGGAAGATCGGAAGCAAAAACACTAGTGCCCTAAGTGTCTAGTGCCACTTTAGATCCCCTGTGCTTCACAAGAAATACTTGACGTAATTGTTTTCTAGTGTTAAAGTATTTCTAGAATGCGCCTGTTGAGAGTAAATGCTGTGAATGGTCAATGAGGCAGTACTATGAATTTAGTATCTGAACTGCTTTTCTTGGTTTAGGCCAACTTAGTTGTTTACCCAAAGTTTATGTTGCTGAACTCTGCAATTTAGGGGTTTGCTCCTTTCTGCAACTTCAGTGGTCTCTGGAGCTGAGGAATTAATATCTCAAGGTGGGGTGCTGGGAGATGGATTTACACCCTCCCCTTGTGGAAGGGGATGGTAGTGTTGCGGTCTACTGTACATGATGTTGAATCAGGTCTCTGATCCCAATGAGGATAAAACTTGACTAAATGCTGATACAGTATTTTGCTGCAACTTCAGCTGTGCTAAAACTTTCTACTGGACCTTATCTAATAACAGCTTTTCCTTTGCAGGCTTCCAAAGGGTTTCTCATAATGATGTAAGTACTTGTTTTAACTTTGCAAGTATTAGCCTAAACAGTAAATGCCTAGGAAATAAAGTATTTAACTGTATGTAAGCTGGGGAGGAGGTGCAGGGGGGACCAGTGTTGGCTGCTGTATGCATCTTGGCCAAAACAGGATGATGCTTAAAGGGAGAACAGCTGGATAAAGCTTGGCCTTGACAGGCTTGTTGTTTGCTTAACTCTTCACTGTGTGCATGTAAGCTCCTGAAGTTGCTTGGGTAGCACTACTTCTGTGGTTGCCCTCTTCCCCATTGCAACCTCAGCCTAAATCAGATAGCTGCCCAGTGACTGACAATGTGAGCTGCCTGTGTGATGAGATGTGACTGCCTTGACTTCAACCATGGAGGTCTGCAATTAGCTCTATCTGACTTCAGGCACCTGACTAGTTTTCATCCTTGTGTACTTGCTTGTGGGCTGTCCTGATACTCTGCTGTCTTCCAGGGCTGGTGTGGTGGAGCTGTGAAGTGATGCTGTTTGTAGTGCTACCAGCAAAAGTAAGTTGCCAGCAAATGCATATGACTGGTCAGAACTGAGTCACAGGTGATGGGGAAGTTAATGGATGTCGGCCTCTAATTGCAGTGTTGCTGCAGCATTAAGCAGAAGGATTCTTGAGCATTTTCTAACCTCTAACTATAGATCACAGGTTGCTAGCAGTCTGCAGGGTTCATTTACCCAAGGTGTTAGGGATTGAATCTCATACTTTGGGACCAAAGACAGTGATAAGAAATGGTAATGGTTGTAACAAATAGGCTTCTGGAAGACATAATAAAGCTCAGAGTAACATCAGCATTATAGTGACTTCATTTTATGTCTATAGCCTAGATTTGAGATGGGGAGAACTGCTGGGTACTTTGTGACAAATGATGCTTACTCATTAAGCTGCTTGCTTCTCAGTTGTCATAAGACTTTTTTACTGTTTCTGAATGATAACTTTCTGTAACTGAAAAGAAATAGTATAAACCAGTTAATGTAACTCCTATGGACTGTTTGAGTTTCTAGGTCATAGGAGAATATGTGGTAACCTGGCAATGCAGAGCTTGTGTTAACCAAAACCAGTACAATTATTTGCTATTTATCTTTTTACAAGTTGAATTGATTACTGGGTTTTAGGGAGTAGCACTGACCTTAAGCAGTTCAAGTAACGTGGTAAATTATTTGTCTGAATGTCTAGATTAGAGCTCTTATGTGATGTGAATGAAGATGTGGTTGGAGATAAGGTCTGAAATGCTGAGGTCAGGTCCTACTCTAAGAAGACAAAAAAAGCCACAGAACACTAAACTCTAAGCATGTACTGTTTGTGATGATTAATTCTAAGCAATGGGAATCTCTCTGAAAGAGACTGAGGAGGACTCTTGCACTGAAACAGTACGTGCATTCAGACTAAGTCTTGAAGCACTGCCAAGGAGAGCGTGTTAATAAAATTTCACTTGTTACAGGGTGAAGCTCATGGGGAGTTTGTGTGAAAAACAGGACTAACTTATATCTGAGGTAAGTGTAGAGTACCTGTGGTTTGATAATTACTGGAATATTGTCTTTGTGCTAAATGCATAGATAGTGGTACCTAAAATTAGTACTATAATAAATTTGATTTGTTCCTTTATTGTATTCTGATTCTCCCATTCTCAGATACTGTGGGAATAAACATGATGTGCTTGAAGCAAGAATGCATTCCTATGGCTCTGAGTTGTTGCCCTGACAACTTCTGAACTGTAGTCAGTGGTAAATCATACGTAGTTCTGTTTGTATGAACAGAAGATACGGCCTCAGTGACTCTTAAAAACTGGGGGTTTATTGCTTGATATCTTCACACAGTGGAAATAGTAAAGGAACTGAATAGGTGGAGACCACTTTCCCAATACAGTGTTGATAATGTACAGCAGGATGCACAGCAGCAAATGTAACTCCTGTCATTAATTAACATCTGATGTATCTGGCTATTCTGTGAGCTGGCATTATAACACTGCACTCTTAAATTAGAACACCAACTCTATATGCTGTGGTTGTCACTACTCAGTAATTTTTGCTAATCTTGGTTATGTTGGCAGTACACAAACTTAGGGTCACATTCTAAATGATTGCTGTACAAACTTGTTTCCTCCAACAAACTGATTATCACTTTTAAGGGGTAGATTTTTTTTTATTATTTATATGGGACTTGTATTTTAGGTATTGAAACTCATTGAACACAACTTCAGATTGGGGAGAGACAATATCACAAAGCAAGTAGTAGCTTTGTGCTTTTCCCTGATTCTTCCAATGTTAGTAATTCTGGATTTCCAATTCAGTTAGGATTTAGCTTTGTATATCCTATTTGGGTGTTGTAGTAGAAGTTCTTGTCAGTTGCCAGCTGAAATGCAGCCTCCCTGTAGGTAAAACTAGTTTGGATAGAATTTCATAAATAAACTTGCATATGTCTGTTATTCTGAAACTTCTCTCTTTCTCAGGAAATGACTGTGCTGACTGCAACTTCATTGGGTAAGACCATGTATCAGATGAATTATGTTTAAAAAAAACACCCTGGGAGTATTTGTAACCACTGATGAAACTTGATTCTGCCAGATGAATTACTGTGATATCACAATTGTTGTTCCACTTTTCTCTGAGGTTACAAAGCTGCTGTGGGAGCTTTTAGCAGTTGTGCTATTGTATATGTTAATTGTGTTTTCTTGCTTTAGGTGAGGAGGTAACTTTGAAACTACTGTATGAGGAACAGAGAAAGGTGAGTAACTCTAGTAATAAAGTTTAGTTGTTGGAACGAATGATGATAACCTTAGCTTGAACTCTCTCACTGAACAGAGATGAAAATCTAAGGTCTGAGTTGTTCCCAGCAAGCTTCTTGTGCTGATTTGGTGCCTTATGATGGTTTTTATGTCTGTCTTAATAGGCTGAAGATTGCAGAATAATGGATTACACTTCCATGAACAGTGTTAAAACCAAGTTTTTTACCATGCTGGTAATGTTTGCCTGGTACGGATTGGAACCAATAAAAATCTGTTAACTCTGCCTGTTGTTGTGAACTGCTTTCTGACCTGAACAGCTTGCTGTAAATCAGCTCTAGACTACTTTATAGAAGCTTCAAATGCTTTATGTAGAGCAGGGACTAAACTAGTTTAAATGCTAGTCCTGCAAGTGTCTTAACTTTAATGTCAGGTATTGCTAGTGTGCAGGCTGCAGTTAACAATATGCACAGAATAAGCATACAGCTTGGACACTGTTAACCCTTTTCCACTGGACTCGGTCTAATCTGGTCACAGGTGTTAGTCTGGAGCAAGACAGCATCCAGCCTCCATGAAGGGAAAAAAAAAAACTTGAGTAGACAGGTGGGGGATTTCAATAATACTATTTAAAGAAAAAATGTTAACTGGTTGTAAGGCACTAGGGCCTGCTAAAATATTGCTGCCTCCCAGAACTCATTAATGGTAAGTTTCTTCTCTGAAAAATTTAATTTCTCCCATTTTTCTGTTGTAGCAATAGAAGGAAGTGGAAGGGAGTGTTGGAGTGGTAGCAATATGGGAAAAGTTAGCTCCAAGAAGAACCCATTCTCCATAACACTTGAGCTACTGCTGTGACACTTCTAATGAGAAGTAAAACTTGACATTCGAACTGTTCTGTTGGAATATTTTCAGATTAGTGTTCCCTGAAACCTTTCAGTAAGAGGAATAAGTTTGTCATGTTTCCCTCCCACTCCAGCTAGTACAATTGACTTGAATTTAAATTACCTCTTGTAAAAAGAGCTGAAATCTTTTTAGCCAGAATAGTATTTCATCCTAGAGAAGATGAATTAGACATGATCCTGTGTCCGTGTGCAAATTAAATCTCTTCTGCACTAAAGCAAAAGCCATTAATAAGGTCTGTTTTCATTCAGAGCTGATTAGTAGCTTCTTAATATTTCCACCCACCATATTACTTCTTAAAATACCACACTTCATTGTGCCTGTTAAAGAGCTTGAAGGGACTGTCATAACCTGCAGTATAGAAGAAATCTTCATGGAATGGTTGGCCTCTGTTTCTTAAGATTCTGGCCAAAACTTCAGCTTCTTCAGCATATTTCTCTGGGGAGGCAAATCCACCAAAGGACCTGGTAGAAGTGAAAAGGGAGGAGTTTTTTGTTAAGAGTTCAAGTTTCTGCTTTTTATTTTCCCAGAAGGAAACTATAGGCTTGCAAAGCACAATGAGTTTGAGCACTTACCATGCAGTTTGTAGTTACTAGGTAAATTAAACAAAACTAGCTGTTGGGGAAAGAATAAGAATGCACCCAAGAATAAGAAGGATTTCTAAAAGGTCAGGTTTTGCCAATCAGGGCTCTGAACAGCAGGATCTATCCACAGTTAAAAATCAACTTGGTAGATGAACCTGTTCCTGTAGCTGCCTTCATTTGTGAGCTATGCTGGTGCTGCTTACCGGACAAAGATGGCTGCTGCTTTCCGCTCTTCAACAAACACATCTGAGTCGGTGGGCTGTGGTGGGGAGTCCTGGTGTTCAAATGGCACAAAGAAAGAGATCTTGAAGTCTGTGCAGCCAGATTTTACCAGGCATGTCACTGGCACAGTCATATCAATCTTCATTTCTAGAGGATGGAGGGGGGAAAAAAAGTTTTCTTAAGCTGCAAATGACAACTGTCTAAGCAAAGATAGTGCCTGAATGCTGCTGTAAAGGGTGATGCAGACTTATCCTAAAAGCAGGTATCAAAGCCTCACAGGTAGAATTGCCACATAAAGTCATAAGGATGTTAAATTAGGAAAAGGAACCTGCTGTGTACTGCAGCTCATCTATTTTATACTATTTAGCTTCATCTCCCATTTGTGCTTATTGCAGTTGAAAACCAGCTCATTGTACCTTTCTCATTCTTCCCTTGGATGTAGTGGAAGAGTTTCCAGAAGCCTTGGCGCATTGCCTCCTTCTGGGTTTCTCCCCTAATGACCGTGCTGACCCACTTTGCTGTCTCATACTGACGCAGTTCATAATCCTTTGCCTGAAAGGTAGCAGAAGTCACAATAGCCATGAGATGAATGCTAAAGATGACATAAGTGAAACAGCTACTTCTTCCAAATCAGTGTGGGAGTGGTGTATGTATCAGAGAACACCCTGCAGCCTTGGCATACCCAGAATGTGGAACTTTGATACATCCCTTGCAAACCCATATGCTGTTCTGCCTTAGAGTGGGCTCCTTAGAGCTTGTAAGTGAATGTTCCTCTTTCCCTTTGCACTTAAGTGTAAACAGCATCCATAGTAATGCTTCCCAGCTCCTTCATGTTCAACAGAATCCCAAATCCACCTTAGCTCTGTAGCACCCTGACTGCAGAGCACTCTGTTCCCCAGACTTAAGCGATTACCATTGTATCTGCTGAGCTCCATCGTGGGGACTGCAGATCCAGGGACAGAAACGTTTGCTTGAAGGATTTGATCATCTTGCCAAAGCTGAAAGACAAAGAAGTTCATTGGCCCCTCTTCGATCAGTGCTTCATAACACTATACTCGGAAGTGACTGCAAAAATCCATGCAAAAGACAGGTGCTTTGTAGACAGTAATTCTCCCTGAAATTTTGAAAGGCCTGGCTTCCACTGCTTATCCCCAATGATTCAACAACAAGAGCTGAAATCCTTTTAGCCCTGAAGGAACCAGCAGGGAACCAGGATGCTATCTCTAGGCTGATGTGGGAGTGCTCGTCTGTAAGGATTTGCTGCCTTTGCTTCTCTGTGAAGGCATTTCCTGGCTGCAAACAGAAGATTGAGCTTCTGCAAGTGGCAGTTTAGTGGAAATCCGTAAGTAAAAGTGACCAGAAGTTCAACCACTCTGGGTGAAAAGCGATTGGTATTGATGGTTACTCTGGTATCAACTCTGCCCGTTAACTTTGTTGGGCCTCTTATAATGGCTGATGCCTTCCTTAAGGCCTTTAGCCCTGGACTCCTGTGAATAGACAAGATCCTCTGTGTTTATGAATATTTAGCTACTTTCCTAATTACACACAGAAGGAAAAAGTTGAAAATGGGAAAACACTCAACTTCCTCTCATTGTCCTGAAATAAAGCGAGTGAATATAATCAAAATCACGAAATAATCACATCTGGTTAAAATTCTTGAGATTGTAGGAGCCTTGATTTATGGTTTTTGTCAATACCAGGCAGTTTATAGTGCATAAGCTACATCTTGAGAAAGTCTTTGCTTTCTATTACATTTTGATGTCCTTTGCACTTCATGTTACAAAACCAGCATGTAGTTAATTAATCCATTTTCTTGAATGTTAGGTCATAGTACATTGTCTTCTCAGAGTATAACTTAACTGCATGTTTCTTGGGTAACAGAACAAACTTATTTTCATGTCTCGGCCTCTTCAGCTGTTTATAGCAGTCCACACAATGAGAAGCCACTGCTCTGTCACTCATGGCTCTACTTTTTTTATGGGCTTTTAGTATTAGAAGTGCAGCAATTGCCTATTTTTGTACCATGGCTACTTATGTAAAATCAAGAACTGCCTTGTGTCACCTGACTACTTTCTTACTCGTTTCAGTTTTCTTATGACATGTAGAATACTGTTGAATACTATTAATTCTCTTCTGTACCCTGGTTTAGAGGTAGCTACAAGTTTTCCCTTTGGGATCTCTCAGGTTGAAAAGCATTTTTGAAAAAAAACCCCAACCAACCAAACAAAAAACACCCCCAAAACACCTTCTGGCTCTGATTTCACTTGCAGTCCTTAAAATAAGTAGTACACAGAGCACTCACGTGTTGAGCTTTTTCTAGCAGCTCCTTCAGTTGTCACCATAGAGCAAGGGAAGATCAGAGAACCATGCAGCAGGAGACTTGATGCCAGTGGTTAAGAGCAGGCACTGTCCCCCTCCCTGTCCCAGCCTGAAGATGCATCAATTTCAGCAATCTTTACCAGAATTACTGGTCATGGGGGACTGCTGTGCAGTCCCAAGCTGAGTAGTTGTATTCTAATACACGTTTTGTCAATAATATTAGCGACTCAACAAAGGATAATAATAAGGCAGGAATACAATCATTTTATTAGAAGCAAATATGAGCAATACATGTCCTACAGTAACTTATCCATTGCCATTTCAAAGGCAAAGATGCTGCTTCTCTATCACTTTCTCCTTGCTACAACTTGATAGAAAACACGTTTCTCTTCATGTGCTCCCTGGGTATGTTAGAAAGTAGAGAAGTAAATGTTCCTCTGTTTCAACACATGCTGTTGTAGTAGCTCCTGTACAACCTGGCTTTTCTCTGAACTTGCCAATTCCAACCCCTCCCTGACACACCTTATCTTAACTGCTGGTTAGATCTCTCGCAGCTCTCTCTTTTATAACTTTGTGGCCAGTACTATCGATGACTGCATGTATGAAATATTTTTGAATTATGTAAAACAATGCTTGGGGGAGGGGGAGAGAAGGCAAACTGAGAAGAATCCTACAAATGTTTACAGTTGAATGAATTTTTAGATCTACAGGAAAGCTTAGCTTTGAGATTCCCATCTGTTCGTGTAGATATACTGTAGGGCGTCTAGGCTTTTTCTGTAGCTGTTAACACATGGGCCAAAGGGACAGAAAGCACAGTAGTAGGCATCTTCCCAGGTTACGCTGATGCAGCAAGTAAATGAAGCCAGGACATGCCATTCCACAAGCCGCCAATTATGTTAAGAAAGCAGAGAAAGTAGATATACTTACGTTTTAAGCTCTACTTGCCCTTCTAGCTATTGCAGTCTATCCTTCTGAGGCTGCACATACTCAGAAGATGCTGCCTGTTGGTGTTTATTTTAGTTTCATCAAACTCCGCCCATGCCTCAGCCCTACTGGAGGGAGATGCTGTTATGAAAACCAGAAGGCTGTAGCCTTGTCCTCCTCTGGGTCTCATTGGAGCGCTCCCACGCAAATGCCAAAAGCCCCACCTACTGCCCACGAGGCAACATTGGCTCCAGTGTGTGATCTGGCTCCATAAACAGTTTTGCACCCTTGTGTAACTTCCCCTGGTTTCCATGGCTTTGTGCCTACTTATGTCAGGGTCAGCGGCAGGTTTTGTGCTCGTGAGAGAAAGAATTTCACATAAATAACGTCCTTCCCCCTGGCTAGATTACATGAGGGTGATGGTATGGCATGTCAGCTTTTCCTTTTTACCCCTGGAGTAAAATGGTAGGTAGAAATCTGGCTGCAAACTAAGCTAAGGCCATCCTCACGAGATTTCTGCTGGCATGTTATGAAAGACAGACAGTGTTCTATAATGGCTGTCTGTTTTGAGTGGTATTTGAGACTAATCAGCCCCCCCCCCAGCCCTTGGATATCTGCACAAAGGGGTTATACAAAGCTATTGTGAAATTCTGTCCTGCTTATAATACACAAAGTGAAGCTGGACTCTTCATTTAACCAGCTGCAGCTCCAGACATACTTAGGTACCAGCACAATAGGGCAGATTAAACTTCACAGTTTCAGCTCTGAGAGCACCTCCTGTGTTTGTCATGGTTTGTGCAAATTCCTTGCAGCCAAATTCAGCTGAGCTCGCTGGGACATTTGAAATAAGTAGCCGAGAATGACTTTTAACAGAGAACATACTTTGCTTGCCGAGAAGAACTTCATCAGGATGCTGTGTGAAACGCTTCTATTCTGAAAGGGGGAAGTAAAAAAACCCAAACCCATGCCAAACAGCAATTGCAAACCTATCTCTAAAGCCACAAAGCTCTAAAGCCACACAAGTGGGGTGGTGTGAGGAGTGGTTTAGTAGTGGAGCCTATTAGAACACGCTAAGGACTGAAATGCAGAGTCAGTTCTCTACATGCTTTGTAGTTTTATTTTACCAAGTGAACTTTCTGTGAGTTTTACCTGTGTTCTGTGTCAAACAGGAAAATCAGCAGGGCGGTTTGGAGAAGCAGAAGGTGCTACTTCATGGTCTTTGCTCAGGAGCTACTGGCAAACAAAAGCTTGTGCTTGTTTAAGGTCAGCTGTTCCATTACTCCCTCACCCTAACATTCCTGTCAAGTGTCTATTACTATTTTCTGCGGAGTAGAGAAGGCCATATAAAAAAACAACACTTGACCACGACAGTTTGGCATATCTCAACGAATCTACCCCAATCATGAGCACAGAGAAGTATTGCTTTGAAAGGGGGGCAATTGCACTTACAACATCTGAAGCAGTGATATTAGCAAGGGAGAAAATGAACAGCAGAAGAAAAAGGCCAAGGGATTCCATACATAGAAGAGGGATTTCTAGGAAATGTACTACTGTGGAGATGCTGTGGAGGGAAATGTGACAGAAAGTGGCTACAACTAGATGAAAGCAGTATCTGAAAGGTGTACAAGTGTAAGTTAAAAGCATAGACTGCAATTAATCTGTAGGTAAACACAAGCCCCCTGTGAATTCTCGTTTTGTTTCTGAAACAGAGAGGCCCAGAACAAATCCCCAGTCAGTTTGTATGTGTCCAGCTGGTGTTTCTGTCCCCAACAAAGAGCCAACTGTTCCTGGTGGAGTAGCCCGAGGCTGGGGAACAATCGTCAGTGTTTTCCCTAGAGGTTGTTTTCCAACACTCTTGTTTTTCACACATAAGTTGAGAGAACATGTCAACAGTTGGAAGAGACAGTAGGGCAGGCATGAGGACATGTAACTATATACATACTCAAACCGTATATAATTAGGGGGGTGGAGAAGGGATTATGATGGAAGCTGACACACAATCTCACTGGTACCTCCAAACAGGGGAAAATCAGACTACGCTAACTCTGTACCCCTTGCCTTTTACACAGGAAAGTAATACAAAAGAACTGGTTTAGCACCTTGAGGTCCCAATAGTTTGCAGAACGTATGACAGGGAAGTTCAACAGCGTATGAATACTGCTAGTTTGCCTGGCTACCTCTGCTGCATGGGGAAAAGCAAAAATGGCATTAACAAAGGCTCATACTACTTACATAAATACCAACTTCTCCTTGTACACTATAGCTCTAATGCAAAGAGTTGCTGCCCACAGAGGAGCCCTAAATGTACTAATTAAATAGGTCTCAAATTAAATTAAGTCTCAAAGGTAGCCTATGACACCTCTGTTTAATGA
>JAOXJM010000004.1:455982-482501 GCA_026413425.1 Tringa solitaria
GCCCTCCCCGGCCGCCGTCGCCGCGCAGGCGCAGTCCCCGCCGTGAGGGGCGGGAAGGCGGCGCTGCCCGCCGCTAGGCCGGCGCCGGGAGGAGCGGGCGGGCCTTATCCCCGCCGGTGCCTCACTCCCCGTTCTAGGCCGGAGCCATGGGGGACGTGAAGAACTACCTGTACGCCTGGTGCGGGAGGAGGAAGCTGATGCCGGCCTACGAGATCCGAGCCGGCGGTGGCCGGAGCCGGCAGACCTTTCTCTGCGAGGTGCGGGCCCTGCCGCCAGGCTGGCGTCCCCCGGGGAGAAAGGCTGGGATTCGGGGGGCCCAGGGCCTAGCCAGGCCCTCAGGGGAAGGCGCTGGAAGCCGAGTCCATGGAGGGGGAAGGTGGCCTTTTATCAGCCAGAGCGCCCGGGTTTCGTGTGCGCGTTGTGGAATGGAGGTGGTGGGTTTGTGAGCGTGAGGCGGCCCCGCACAGCGAGTGCTCTGGCGATGGAAGGGAGTGGATTTTTCCCAGTTGAAATTGGCATGAAAGGAGGATGCTGCGTGTCGCCGTCGTGAGGAGCTTTGGTCCTCCCTTGGACTTGCGTGGAGATGTATTAGACAATTCCCACTGGGTTGGCTGCTGGTGTGTAGGCTGTTATATCCTGTCACTCTGTTCCTGCCTCCAGGTGCCGTGGATGTGCCAGCCCAGAGCTTGGAACCCGGGTTGGCTCCGAGAAGGAGCTGACATGGAGTGCCAGGCCATATGTAGGACGGGTTATTTTGTAAGCGATGCCACAGATTTGCACTAAAACGCCTTGGATTTGTCATTACACCTTTCACCCCCCCATTCATCTTCCACCCCCATAACAAAACTGAGCAGTACAGTGGTATTAAACCAATTTTAAAGGTGTTGTAACTGAGCATTGCTTGACTGAAGTGTGTACAGTTACACTGTTAAACTGTTCTTTAACATTGGGAGCATCTGTAGAAACTTCACAGCTGAAGGGATAGATGTCACCAAAACATTCCCTTTTACTGATTTTCGGTCTGGTATGATGGCTGTGAGTCCAGTACAGTTACTGTCTGGTTGGTGATGCCGTTGTCCTGGTGGATTGATAGTCTGCTGAAAGTGGAAGCTCATTGTTTGGAACCTGCTAAGCAAAATAGTGGCAGAGTGTGTTGTTTGATGAGAAAATGGGCATTAGCTACCAGCATGATTTAGCACTGAGGGACAAATGCAGTCTGGCATTAGTGGCATACAAAGATCTGGTTGGGACTGGCTGGAATGTCATATGCAAGTCTGCTTACTTTATTTTATTTTATTATTTTTTTTTAAGAACAACTAGCTATAGTAAAAAGCTGTTCACATGGTCAGCAGGGTGAAGAGTGGAAATCAGAAGTCCTGGAAGTCTTCCCGAGTGAAGCTGAAATGAAATGGAGTTGCTGATTTTAAACATAAAAGAAGGGCAATAGCTGTTTAATAGGAGGGATGATTGTTGTGGAAAAGCAGATGTGAAGTGTCTGGTCAGTCTGAGTTTTGACTAAACTTCCTGTGATCAAGTTTTGCAGCAGCCTGTCAGGCAGGCAGTTGCTGCTTAAGTTTATGAAATACATTGTGTCACGCTGGGTGTAATAACGTAGAGCTACAGTAGAGGACACACAAGCTCACGCCTGTCCTTGTTGGCTGAGGGTTTGGCATTAAGGAAGGTTGAGGAAAATGAACCTGGGCAGAGCTTGCTGCTGTGTGCTGGCGGTATCCCTTCCCACACCAACTCATTTTCTTCAACAAGGTTTTGGGAAATAGCCATGCTCTCTGAGAAAGGACTGTGGGTGTTTAATAGGTATAAAGTTTACCTTCAAAACCTACAGAAACACAGATAAAGATACATAGTGATACGTAACAATACTTAGTAATAATATTTCCCCTCTATTTGTTAGTAACTGAAATTTGGTGCTTCAGCTGGTGCTACTGTTTTTCCAGATCCGTTCATGTGTACGTGCTGCAGATCTGTGTTTTTATTTGCAGGTTCGAGTGGAAGGCTTTAACTACGTTGGCATGGGCAATTCCACTAACAAGAAAGATGCGCAGAGCAACGCTGCTCGAGACTTTGTCAATTACTTGGTGCGGGTGAATGAAATGAAGAGAGAGGAAATTCCTGCTTTTGGAGTAAGCTGCTCTTTCTCCTTACCAAGGGCTAATCTTTAATTGCAGTGATGTGCATCCAGTTGCATTTTATCCCTGGAGTTCAATTTGGCTCCTGTGTGGAGAAGACTGAACGCGCAGGGCTTCTGCTTGCAGTGCTGGATGGCTGGAATACGTGCAGCAGATGTTGTAGGGTGATCTGGTAAAAGCAGCTGCATGTAGGTGTGCATAACTGAGGAGGCTGGGGGGATTTCAGAGTCCCTGTAAGGTGCAGCCTGACTTTAAAAGGGCTGAATAATCACACCTGACACTGGGAGTTGTTTTAAATGCGTGTTATGATACATAATACTATGTCCTTTTAAAAACTAAAATTAAAAAAAAATAATCACAAACATCTCAAACCAGATGTTGAAAATTTGGTATTTTTAAACCATAAAAGCTTTCTGCCTTAGCTCCCCATGTGTGTAAAAGGATCGCTGCTTTTTATGATGTTTTGTGAACCATATGTGAGCATCAGCAGTGACTGTGACATAAAAGTTGAGGAGGAGGGTAACTCTGTCTTCACAGCAATTTTAGTGGACAGCCAATAAAGCGTGAAACTACGTGTTATATGTTGGGAGGGAAGAGTTTTTTTCTAGTGCCTCATTAAGAATATATCTGTATAAGATACACAGTTTGATCAGTGGAAGCAGTGTCCCTGCCTGGTTAGCCCAGGTGAAGCCCTACGGTAACAGTGTTCCTGATGTACCAGTCAGTTTGATGGCAATGCAGTGTGCTGCATGGCAGGGTCCTGAACTAAACAGGGTAGCACGTCCTGTGTTTGGGATTAAGCAGAGGATGTGTGATCAGTTAGCTAAACATACACATCTCAAAAATGAGAAGAATTCAAATTGTAATGATTAACCATAATTTTGTCATTTCCTGAAGATATCAATGTTTTCTTATAGTGTGTGTGTGTTCACTAAGTGTATTTGAGTTCCCTTGGATATATGATAGGGACCAGTATCTGCTATTTTACCCTGGGTGCTGAAGCAGTTGATTTTATGATTGCTAAACTTCAGTAAGTCAGGGCTATTTTGTTGCTTGGTAATCTTTCTATAGAGCACTCCCAAAAAGCCAAATATTCAGCAATCTTAGTCCTTTCAGGAAAGGAGTGTTATTGTTGGGGGTTACTACTGAGGGTAACTGTTGCATAATGATGCATGATCTCTTTAAACTGCCTGAACAGTTTTCCAGCTAAAAAGTAAATAGACTTAATTCTGTCTGAATGTGCTGATATGGCATGTCCCTTCCTTCTTTCTCCTAGCCAGCGGCTGGTGATACCCCTGATGGCCATGAAGCAGCTAGAGATGTTACTGGTTCCGCTTCTACTTTGGGTGGACCTCTTCCTCCACATTTGATTCTAGAGGCTGAAATACGTAAGACTGTGAAAACACTAATTTACCTGTAGGTGGATGTAATATATGAATATAGATTTGGGTGGGTTTTGGTTTGGTTTGGTTTTTTGTCCCAGATAGCATAATTCTGCAGACAGAAGACAGTTAGAAGTCACTGTAGCTTTGAGGCGGAGGTGTGAATGACTGCATGAGATCCGAAGGTCTGGTCCTTTCCTGTTGAGATTGCTGGGCAGTCCCTCTCCATTGCTAAGAATGTGTTTTGGGAGAGTTATTTTGTTTCTGTTTGTTTATTTTTTTTTTCCTGTGTGGTAGGCAATGGCCCAGGTGCAGCGCCTGGCAACTCCGGCAATCGTGGAGCTCAGTGGGATCGGGGTGCAAATTTGAATGATTACTATTCTAAGAAAGACGAGCAAGAAGTGCAGGCAGTAAGTCATTCTGTGTAATTCTCCTTAACTTTTGTTCTTAAGTGGGTATCTTTCACTACTTTTTGTTTGTTATTAGCATTTATAATCAAGCTTGTGGGTTTTGTTTGATGTTTTGCTGTTGGTTTTAAATTAAGTTGTAGATTTACCTGCTGACTTCTAACAAAGATAACTTGTTTAAACTAAGAATAAAATAAATCACTCTGGATACTGTGAATATCCAAGTGTTTGTATAAACATTTTGTTTTAAAAATGGGGGAATACTGAGGACATTTTGGCATTTTTTGTAATGTCTTAGTTATTTTATAGTATCTAGACAAGTTACTTAAAAGTCTTGTAAGCATGTTTAAATCTGAAATCTACTAAAAAGCAGTAAATGATACTTTTTTTCAAATATTAGACCTCGGAGTCAGAAGTGGATTTAAATGCTGATCTTCATGGGAATTGGACCTTGGAAAATGCCAAGGCACGCCTGAACCAGTTTTTCCAAAAGGAGAAGATTCAGGAGGAATATAAATACACCGAAATGGGGCCTGATCACAACAGGTTTGGTAGTTTTAGTCACTTTCTGTGTATGAAGGGTTAGAAATATTTTCAGTGATAGCAGTATTCTTTACCAGGACCAACAACATCCCTAAATCTTGAAACAGGGTTGTGAGCCTTGGTGCCAAGATCGGAGTGACTCTGAAGAAATTCCTGTCTAATGTTTTTCACGGATGTGCAGCTTTTAAAATTATTGCTGTGCTCTAGCTAGCTGTTGGGGTGTCAGTTTCAGTGGAAAGAGGGCTCAATTGCTTGTGGTAATTGTAAGATTGCCTTTGTACATTTTTGAGTAAGCCTTAATGCTTACATTTGCTTACGTAGAAAGAAATGTGCTTTAAGGACATTCTATTTATATTTTTATTATAATTAGCTTTTTTTTCGGCAGTGGAGTCTCCTACTGCAAAAATTAGTTTGGCAGAATCTTCCTGAAGTTTTAAGGGTCTTAAATTTCAGTTGAAACCAGCTGGATATTAGTCTTTCTTGACTTTCTGCCCATTCCATGAGAAAATTTACATGTGCTTCTCCCAAACGAAAATAATGCATAACAGATTGTGCACAAAGAATTGATGCTTTTGATTTTTTACCCCTGTTTGGAACAGTCTTTATAAATCATCAAAACTTCAGGGCATTCTATTATTTCTTGTGAAATGTAATTATGTTTTGTGGTCAGAAACAACAGCCTGCTGCTGCTGGATTCTTGTTATTGGGTTTTGGGGAGGGATGTGTGTGTTATATAAATTTGTTTTCTATGAGAGCATTTTTTTTTTTTTTTAGAAAGAGAAGTGAATTTTATTAGTCTTCCAAGAGAGCCTCACTTGCAGGACTTCTGGTATTCTTTTGTTGTTAAGTCTTACAAGCATTTAGAACATCTGAAATACGTATATTGGTGTCAGAAAGTTCTAAATTCTCATTTAAAACCTAACTTCAAGTCACTTCATACCCATTCATGTTTCTAAGCAAGGACATTTCTTTCCCTTAAATGAGTAACATAAAAAATTAGTTGGTACAGTACTAGGAATTTTAAATGCGTTTGTTGCAGATGTCATTCTTAAGCACTTCTGTTATTCTAAAACTTGCAGATTATTTGTGCAGCACATTTTGTTAGGCCTTCTGCAGGTAAAAGCATTAAGCCCCATGTATTTAAATGCATATAATCTTGAGCAGAATGACGTGGCCACGATGACAGTATGTTTCTCAGCCCATTTAGTGTTCTTCCAGAGAGCATTTCAGAGTTTTGTTATTTAATACGTCCAGCAAAGCTTGTGTGAATTGCTCTTGATGAAATAGCAGAAGGGGGAAATAACAATCTGCTGCAATGCATCGGATAGGCACGAAACAATCCTAATGTGTTCTAGCATTCATTGAGGGAGGGCAAACTACTGGATCTAATCCTTTTAGTATACATAGCAGGAGAGGAGTAATTTAAGACATCTTTTGAATTTTGAGAACAGTAATTTAGTTGGTTTTTGTTTGTGTTTTTTTTTCTATTATTTTTAAGAAATACCTGTTGCTGTGTATTTTAGCGATCTGATGTTTTTTATTAAATAATGGTCTTTATAACAGAAATTTCACTGTTGCTCTCAGACTTCTTAAAGGATAAATGTATTTTTGTTGTCAATTAGTCATAGTCACATGGTGTAAGAACTTAATAATAGCTGGAAAATTTGGATTTAGAAACTTTGCTTTAACCACAACAGGAGAGTGTAAGTTGTAAATATCAGCATGGCTCTCCTAATGCACAAAGTATGAACTAAATACTAAGGGATGGGATGTGGCTTTTCTCATTTGGGATTCCATCAGTAGCATGGGATGCCTTTGCCTGTTCCTGCTGAAGATGGTAGCAGCAAGCGACACCAAAGATCTGTGCGCTGAGGCTGTACTAAATAATCGCTTGGGATTCTGCTGCAAACTGATTTCTGGTGTTGCTGTTCTCCCCGTAGGTGGAGGAGAATGAGATTGAATGCTGACTATAGGCCTGGCTGAGAAACATACTGTCATCGGTGCCTTAGTTGGCTGTTGTGTCCCTGAAAGCCAGTGGCCTTTGACCCATGAAGCCACTGTGCCTGAAGGTCAGTTCACTGGTAGTACAGGAAGGAGTTCTAACTTGAAATTTAAATCCCTCCCTTAACCTTTTTGTGCTTGTTTGTTTACAGCAAGAAATCAAGGACACAGATGCAAGGCTCTGCCTGCAGCTGTGGAAGTACCAAGGCATAGTTTTCAAAGATGATCTCAGTCTGATAAAGCCCAGTCATACATCTTGAATCACATTTAGCAGTTTAAATTCTGTCTTATAAGAATTTGGCTTTCGTTTTTAATCTGTGCAAGTACATGCTTAGGTTTGTGATTCTTAAAAACATGGATCTTGGCTACCATCATCCTCTGTTGACATAGGTCTTTCTCATTTTTTTAAGCCTAAATTAATATACTAGGTGACCTTTAAATGAATTGGTTACATGCCTACTAGGCAAACTATTACCTTTGCTCCGCAGAGTTACTTTTGACTATATGCTGTTCCCAGAGTATGGCAAAAAGGGCTTAATGAAAATTGAAGTATTCTGTTTCCTCCTGTGCACATATGTTCAGTGGTCTTTGACAAAATGACCTGCTTTAGTTTTGTCTGTGCTCTGAGCTGCCCAAATGTACAGCAAAAACCTGAGTAGCTGCACTAAGTGTTGTGTCTGAGTTAATAAACCCAGGCTACCAGTGGGTTACATGAGTATAATGTGGGATGCCGTTGATGGTATGGTGGGATAATATGCTAATGTTAAATTAACGGGCTGTCTGCTTTATAATTGTTGCCTTAAACTTAGACAGCTCAAAGCATATTTCCTAATAATGTGGCTTTAAATTTCAATGCTGAACGGTGGCATTTGCAGGACTCTTCTTAACAGATCTACTTGTTGTATTGATGGCAAGTCTGTTACCTACTACCTTGGGATTAAAGGGACTAAAAGCAGTAATAGTTTTACCTTGGACGTTGATAAGTTGAGAGTCTTGACTGAAGACACAGGGGTCTTTGCCTAGAAAAATTGGAAAAGAGTGGCTATTTTTGCAGTGTCAGCTGTTGATAATTGTACCTTTGTGTTCGTTCTCCCTCTTACAGAAGCTTTATTGCAGAAATGAACATCTATGTGAAGCAGCTGGGCAGAAGTAAGTGCTCCTATGTATTTTTTTACCTTAACAACAGATGGGTGTTGGTACAGAGGAACAGGCCATAGTCATGGCTACAGACTTTTGTAGTTGTGTGTTGGAGACGCTTCCAGAGGTGAAGGTTCATGTTTGTTTCCTGATGTGAAATCTTTTTTTCTGTGTGCTGTGCTTGTTGTGTTTTACTGCTTGTCTGGTACCTGCTTCCACTAATATTTCTTCTCAGCACAGAGAAATGCTTGTGAGAGACGGTAAGTTTTGTTTGTCTTAATTATTTCTTCTTCACTTACCTGAGAAATGCAGGTGTCTAATATGTTCCCAGGCAGTGGATGTGCTGCCCCATACCATACTCATTTATGTAGAGCATGCCATGAAATTTGTACGATGTTGCTGGGTGGTATGGGATAATCATACTTTCTTAGACAGTGAATGCAGAAAAAACTTGACAGGAGTTCCCCAGGAAGTCAGTAAGTAACTATGCAGTTAGTGTGCATCAGCTGATAAAGTTAGTGTGAGTCTAGTTGGATTTTATGTTGGAATTCTGGTTTTATCAAGATTTGAGACTCTGTCCATGAAACCTCGCTTGTGTGAATAAACACAAAGCCCGTTTCCAAGTAGTATCTTCTGTGGAAGCTGTTTGACTCGTCAGCTGCTACAGCTCTGAACTTTGTGTGCTGCAGGGATTTTCGGTCGCGAGCATGGATCGAACAAAAAGCTGGCAGCACAGTCCTGTGCCCTTTCCTTGGTTAGACAGCTCTACCATCTCGGTGTTATAGAACCTTATTCTGGACAAACAAAGAAAAAAGGAGAATCGGTGAGTTTTATAGAAAGGTCAGAAGTTGCTGCTTGTATTTTAATAACACAAGTTATCTTATAAATATCTCTTTCCTTATAAAGATGAGTGAGTTAAAGTTTGCTCCAAGTGATTAACAGCTTAGAAGTTAATAATGATTTTGATTCTGTAGACAAGCAACTGTTTCCAGTTTGGCCAATGATTTGGATCAGAAATACAACTTCTTGTGTATGTGAATGGAGAAGTAAACTAGTTTTGCAGCGTATTAGATGAAATAACATTTCTAATAAATGCTTTTTCCAGTATAAATTTTCTAGAATCTTAAAGACTTCTGCTTATGCTATGTACAATTTTTGGCTGTTTAGTTTCGTTCTCCGGCATGTAGCATTTTTTTGGTATTTAGTTACAAGTTTGGGAATGTTTTCCTCTGAAAGCGAACTCAGATATTTAAAAGTACTCTTCAGATTCTTGTTGGTTGAAAAGTTGGCAAAATGTTTCAAAAATGTGAATTTTGAACTGATGGTACTCTTTGACCTTGTTTAATTAGAAACTATTTGGTGGTTCGGTGTGCTCTCTGGTAGCCTGTGTTTCTGGCTTCCGTTGTCTGTCTTTTTATGTATATCAACATGTAGTTTTTAAATGTTTAATAGGTGGAACCCTTTGAGGTGTCGCTGTCTTCTCAGTTAGAGAATCAGCTGCAAAGCATCGTACGGGAACTGTCTCTGGAGACTGTGCCTTTGGTGAGTGTGTGGTTCAGATACTACAGTATTTAACATCAGGCCTGCTTGTTTAATAAAACATTTATCTTTCTTTGCCCACTTTGCTTTTGGATTCACAGCCTGAAGATCCCAGTAATCCAGTTGTGATTAATGTTGGAAAGTTGGCCCATTTTGAACCATCACAGAGACAAAATCATATAGGAGTTGTTCCATGGTCACCACCTCATTCCAACTGGAATCCTTGGACCAGCTGCAATATTGATGAGGGTCCTCTGGCCAATGTAAGATAGCTTAAAAAATTGATTTGTTGTTTATTTTCCCCATGCTTTCAGAACTTTTAAATGCTTCTTTCCCCCAGGATTTAAAGTATGAGCTATCCCAAAGGAGGAAACAGTCCACTGATAAAATTTCTCCCCTTCTTGACCTGGAGGAAGGGAGTCTTTTCATTGGTAGGAGTTCTTTGCGTTGGCTTGATGATTTATTAGGTTCTTGAGCAGCAGTGTCTTGGGTGTCCCACATCTTTGCTATGTTTCACTTTTTGCATGCTATTGTGCAGCCTATACAAAGTTAGAATTGAAATTAAAAGGCAAGCATATGGACATGTCATTTATAATTCCCTAGCCTCTCTTTCTTGTATTTCCATGCTAAGACTTTCTTTCCTGGGAGGAGAAGGTGCTCCAAGCTGGTGTCACTACACAGTTAGACTGTTGGCTTTTTTTTTTTTTTGGTCATTTCTAGTCCCATTCAACACAGAACAAATGAAAAGCAGCAATGTGGCATGATAAAATGAGGAAGAAGGGAAGAAATACTAGGTTGCCATGTTTAGAGGCATAATTTTGGCACTGGTATAATCTGACCAGAAAAGAATTTCAGGACAAGAACCTCAGTTTCCTACAACAGAAAAACAAAGTACTTACGACCAAAATAATAATTTAATCCCTTTTTTGACAGCATTTTTTCCATAAATTACATTAATTTAACATTGATCATTATATATTAATTTTAAAAATACAGAACTGATGCAAATTTGAGTGTTGCTACTTAAAACACACTTATGGATATTGCAGATTGAGTTGGCTTTAAATCTCATGGTTTCTATGTACTAGTCATGGTGCAGTTAACTTAATTTCAGTAAAACCAATTAGCCCTTTGGTAACAAATTTGAATTTCTTTAACATTCTTTCTTAGTTGTACAAGAGTTGCCTGATAAATTTCCCTCCCTGCTCACTTTTCCCTTTTCAGCTTCTGTTCTGCAGGTGGTTATGTGCTTACATTATCTCATTCTGTACATTAAAAAACTGCCATCTGAATGATCATCTAAGTATCTCATGGGTTTACTGCTGAATAGAGTGTGTTTTTCAAGCAGTTGAAGTATTTAAATTTAAACACTCATTCTTTTTCAGCATTTTGGGTCTTTCTGAGAAACTTCCTTGAGGATGGCCATTATTAATTATAATTAATAACTCACGGGAGTGAATGAAATAAAATAGCTCATAGGCATAACGGATTTCAGGGGGTTACATAGGAAATTATCCTTTACAGATACTTGTAATCATTATGTTGGTGTGAGTGATTTTGTACTAAAGTTATGAGATAGATAAGCAGAGGGGTCAAAAAGCCTCCTAACAATGTCCTGTGTTTACAGCTGACTCCAGAGCAGATAAGCATGGATTTGAAAAGTGATTTCTTGTACCGTTTGGAGCAGGATGAAGAATTGCAAAGGGTAAGTGTGCTTCCTGTGACACAGCTAGCTTGCATCTTTTTATTTTCCAAAAGAGGTTAAATGTATCACATGCGAAGTGTGTAAGACTGGATTTCAGCAGTAATATGCAACAAGTTTTCAGAAGTGCTGGACGTTACACTGGGATGGATGTGGGTATGTGTTGCGCTGTGTAAAGGAAAAAATTACAAAGTACGATTTGTTCTTAACAGTTTTTCCTTTGTGTAAGCAAAATCTGTGAAGAACAGTGAGGCACAGTATGCATGTGGAGCAGATTAGTTTGATTTTTGGAAATGTGCTGGATTTTTTTTTTTTTTCCCAGATACAAGAAGAGAGAGAGACCTTACCTGTGAAGAACTTTGAAAGTGAAATTCTGGATGCAATCCGTCACAATTCTGTTGTTGTAATTCGTGGTGCCACTGGTTGTGGCAAAACCACACAAGTTCCACAGTATATCCTGGATGAATACATCAAAACTGACAGAGCAGCAGAGTGCAACATAGTTGTGACGCAGGTGAGGAATGCGTTACAAATGCAGCTGCCTAAGTTTTGTCATGGGATGCTAGAAATCACCTAATAGGATGTGCTGAGAAATCTGATTGTCATTACATCATTCATAAAAGCAAATCCTTGGTACTACATGTAGGAGAAACCTCAGCATCCGTGTATATTTTAATTTGGAGTGTTAATTCTTTCATGTATCTACAGTTGGGGTAGTCTGGTTTGTACCTTGTCCAGGTGAAAACTTTTTGGCAGACCGAGGGGAAACGGTTTGGCAAATGCCAGCTGGTAGTTCCTGTATATTCTTCTATCCCTCCTCTGTAATTTCATGTGCCAAATTAACCATTTCAGAAGAAAAAAGCCTGCTGTTATAGATATTACTGCTTAATGGCTACTCTGTAAAGACATCTTAGGACGGGACACCTACACCTTTTATAATT
The DNA here is from genome assembly GCA_026413425.1 of Tringa solitaria. Taxonomy (NCBI): domain Eukaryota; kingdom Metazoa; phylum Chordata; class Aves; order Charadriiformes; family Scolopacidae; genus Tringa; species Tringa solitaria. The sequence goes on from JAOXJM010000004.1 coordinate 467,782, forward strand.
CACTTTCTTGTTTTCAGTGGTGTTCTGATAAACTGAGAAAACTTAATTACTAAGTTACAGAAAACTTTTTCATCCCTCAGCCTCGGAGGATTAGTGCGGTTTCTGTAGCAGAGCGTGTGTCATATGAGAGAGGGGAACAACCTGGGCAAAGCTGTGGGTACAGCGTGCGATTTGAATCCGTGCTTCCGCGGCCGCATGCCAGTGTGATGTTCTGCACTGTAGGTCTGTATCGTTTTGCTTATCTTTGGAGCTTATTAATTACGGGTCTGAATTCTTCGAGTTAGCAGCAAAAGCAGAAACATAGTTACATTACAATTTTTAGAAAATCTGTTTAAAAGATTAACAGTCTTTTTTTTTGATAGAATAAGTTTGCTGACATACTGTCCTGCAGAGAAAGATTAAGATTGTTATTCAGGAGTATGATAATACAGATCTAATACCACGCAGAAATAATCTCCTGAAGAGATAAAATTGCCATATGTTGCTTGTTCTTAAAAGGCAGCAGGGGAAGCAGTATTTGGTGGGAAAGAAGAACGAGTCTTTCTAGTAGTAATGCTTTATACCCTCTCCATCGCTTGTACAAATGAAAGTGTGGAGATTAGAGATGGGGCTGTAAAAGGTGCTGGGCAGCCTGCACACTTCTTGATTTTTAAACCAGTGCAACTATTCCTGATGGAATGAGACGGGGTGCGGGGAAGACCGAGCTGTCACCTACATGAATGTTTTAACTAGTATCTCTGTTTAAGGTGTTCTTCTGAGAAAGGTGGAGGCTGGGATCCGTGGCATCAGTCATGTTATTGTTGATGAGATTCATGAGAGAGACATTAACGTGAGTTAGTTGGTGATTACGATCCTATTTCTCTCTGTGCTTCTGCTTTATTTCACTTTTGCATGTCTTCTTGTGTAATAGTAAAATGTGAAAGGAAACTGCATTTTACTGCACAAATGTGAGTTTTCCAGCTTCGATAAGGTTTTTAGAAGTTCTTCTCTTAATGACTCCTTATCTATTAGAAGAGCAAGACTTGTGCTTACTTGCTGGCCTATCTTTTTTGCCTGTTAGCATCTCCTTCTATGTCCTGGTCCTCTGGAAAGTAGAACACCATGGTACAAGCACTTTTTGACCAAATGTGGGAGCATGTTGAATGTCACTTTTATTTTGGAGTCCTTTTTCTACTAACAATGTTCTATTACTGTAACAAAAAGCATTTTGTTATTTACAGAAGCTGCCATCTTGATAGTTGAAGATAAAATTGGGGAGCAATTGTATGTAACTTAAGAAATGGGAAACATTTTCTGTCCCTTTGGTTCTTCCGTATAGTTTTCAGCTTTGCCACACCACGAGTGAGAGAAACTGTGAGGTTCTGACATACTGTTTAAGCTTGTTTTGACAGACTCTGGAGACTCATTTAGATGGAATTGCAGTGCAGGTTTTTCCTGAGTTCTTTATCTATTAAGTTTGTATTAATGATGTAAAATATAAGCTCTCAAATTTTGAATGAGATTGAACTAAGGGCCTGCCTAACTGCATGACAAAAGGTGAATAAATGTCATGTTTAAATAGAACTATAAAACTTGGCATACGATTGCACCGAGTCATTCCTATTTAGTTTATGAACTATGGCTACTTTATACATAAACCAAGTTTAGAAGACCTTAGATTGTAATGTACTGTTAGGAAGGAAGCAAACTATTTTTGAATGGTTTTCTTTAGTTTGATTCATTCTGATAAAAGAGTAACTCTTCTTTACACTGGAAATCCTAAAATTCACTTACCCCAGGAATTGCAGTATTTGCAAAATAAAGCACTGACAGTTGTTTCTGCTTATAGAATACTGTTGTCATAATTGTCCCTTCTCTTGCCCAGCAAAGCTCCGGCTCAATAAATGTGTATGTCTGTGTAATTCCTTCTGGTCTCTTGGGAAGATGTTGTTTCTTATGGGTAGGAAATTAATGATGCTTTTATTCTCTTTATACGCAGACTGATTTTCTCTTGGTGGTGCTGAGAGATGTAGTTCAGGCATATCCTGAAATCAGGGTTATCCTCATGTCTGCCACGATCGATACTAGTATGTTTTGTGAATACTTCTTCAGCTGTCCTATCATTGAGGTCTTTGGTAGAACCTACCCTGTCCAAGGTAAAACACTGACTGAACTTTCAGGAACTGCTTTAGTTTTTATTTTATCAGTCGTATGCTTTAAAATTATGGGTACTGCAAGATAGGCATTTCTTTTAGATTGTCATGTCTTACTGATGTGGCTTACCCTGGGCAAAGAAATCAGTAACACTGAATCATTTCATAGCACCATTTGGTTTAGAATCACAAAGGAACAATACAACTACCACCACACCACCCTTTTCCAAAAAAACTCCACAACACAAACGCCCCCCCCCCCCCAACCTAAAGCACCTCCACTTGGGGCAGTTTCCATTGGAGAATGAGATAGTAGTAGTCAAGCTGTGGTGTTTCAGATTGGTTGTTTGTGATATTAGGAATAATGGAATTAGCTTTAAATCAGCCAGGATTAAAAAACCCCAAACAAACAAAAAAGCCCCAAAAAACCAAACAGTACAAAATTACATGGGAAGTATATTGAATAGAGGAATAATCATTGGAATACTGTGGGAATAATTCTCATACCCTAGATGACAGCCAAGCAGTTTTCTTCAGTCTTGGCTTCACACTCTGAAACGTCACGATTATATCAGAAGAATCTCATGAGAGGATAAATAGAGTTGTGTTTCCTGACACAGGCTTCTAATGGTCCATCTTGATAACCAATGCTTGCCTCTGCTTGCAGATTATTTTCTGGAAGATTGCATTCAAATGACTCAGTTTGTTCCTCCACCGAAGGAAAAGAAGAAGAAAGAGAAGGATGATGAAAGTGGTGAAGATGATGATGTATGTTTGACTTTTTTAATATGAAAAATTAAGCAAGCGCCAGCTAAAACTCTAGCTTGAGTGTAGTTCATTTGGCATCGTTGAACTTGAAAGTTTTTAGCAGCTTTTGTATTTTTAACATCCAGGATTGCTGTTAATTTCAGAAATAGAATTGAATTTTCTCATTGCCCTTGTAAACTGAAGAATTTTTTTTTTTGAAGCTAGAATTCTCATGGTTTGTCAGCCTACTTCTCTCTAAAGATAGAATTTCTTTTAATAGTGAAATATTGGTGACCTTGGCAGGAGAAATGGATACAGAAATATGAGCTTGGTGATACCTTTTCAGGGTGAAAATTTAGATTCTCTCCCTTCTTTCTCTTGCAGTTGATATTGTTAGTGCTTACATGCATTGTCAAGAAACTATCACTTTTATGATAAAGCTTTTAATTTGTAGGTCTGAAAATACTGTTTAGGTCAGTTATTTGAAATTTTTAAAAAATTTTAGAAAAGCATTTTCTTTTGCTTCTTATGATGGTATCCTCATTCATCTGAATGCAGGTTAAATTTGTTTGATAGCTTCCTGTTGCAAATTTGTACTGAGTTATAACTGAATGCAATGGAATTATAGTTCCATTCTTGTATTAGAAAGCTGGTGAAGCAGGGCTTGAACTGCTAATTGTGAGTCATTCTGTGAGCTGTGCCTGAGGATGGTTTTCCCTACCCACACATCTCATTTTCCTATTTGCCTGGTGAGCCAGTCACCGCAGGTTGAGCAAGTTAATTTATATGATTTCTTTTGTGGTTGTATTTTATTTTTTTTTTTTTGTAGACCAATTGCAACCTTATTTGCAGTGATGAATATGGCCCAGAAACAAAGCATGCCATGGCTCAGCTGAATGAGAAAGAAACTTCTTTTGAACTCATTGAGGCTCTGCTAATTTATATCAAGACCCTGAATGTCCCCGGAGCTGTACTTGTTTTCTTGCCTGGCTGGAACTTGATATATACAATGCAGAAGCATCTAGAAATGAATCCACGCTTTGGTACAAGCAACTGTTCTATTATGTTTCATCTCCTTTTCCAAAGGAAACTACGGAATGTGTACAGATGAGTTAGCTGAGTGGGAGCGGGATTTATTTGTCATGAGAATGAACGTGTAGAAATGATTATGTTGTGCAAAGAAAAAATGGGATTTACACAGTCATAGTTACCGACCTTCTTGTATTCACGTTGTAGGAAGCCACCAGTATAGAATTCTACCTCTGCATTCGCAAATTCCTCTGGAGGAACAACGTCGAGTGTTTGATCCTGTGCCTCCTGGAGTAACGAAAGTATGAGCGCCTTCTTTTGTGGAGTGTAACATGCTTTCTTCTGCTGTGCTTTTGTGGAATGTACTGCTGACTTTTTTTTTTTAATGGAAGTCGTATAGTTTATCTTGCAGTAGTTAAGCTACATTAACTTGCAATTAATCCTTAACTTTTTCAGACCAAATATATTTCAATATGCGTTTTCTGTTTTTATAGGTTATTTTATCTACCAGCATTGCGGAGACTAGTGTTACCATTAATGACGTGGTCTATGTTATAGACTCCTGCAAGTGAGTTCATGAAGTAGCTTTTTGTTTTTAAAATCCTGTTCTTTGGAATGCAAAAAAGGTTTTTCTGAACACACAGAGCTGCCTTGTGTTCCCCTAGGCATGGAGCTGAATTTGAGGACTCTAACTCACTCAAGACAAATTTGCATTGTCTTTAGCCATTCAACACAGTTACAAACCACACTGGCATTTCAGTGGGCTGGTTTTGGTCAGCTGCCTTTGCTCTGGCACTATTCATGCGAGGTGTCACTGGGTCCCCATGCATTTTGTCTGCCAAATGAATATTTCAAACACTCAGTGTATAACTGATGGAAAAGAGGAAGATTCTTGTAGTCTGTCATAGATCCTGTCTTGCTATGAATGCTCTCTGAGCACATAAGGATCACATTGATTGCATGACAATTTTAAGCTTTTGAGACAGTTGTGAAGAGTGTGATGCTTTACCTTCTGGGTAGATGACTAACTATCCAAAGCTTAGCTAGTCAAATGGGGGTGGTTTGCTTCTTAAAAACAGTGTGGCTGCAAGGAATAAAATAAGAACTGATTTGGCAGGACTTAAGATGAAGAACATCCGATCTTAAGGTTGGTTTGGTTTTTTTTTCTGTAACAGACAAAAAGTGAAGCTGTTCACTGCTCATAATAACATGACAAACTATGCCACAGTCTGGGCATCAAAAACTAACTTGGAGCAGCGGAAAGGAAGAGCTGGACGTGTGCGTGCTGGATTTTGTTTCCATCTGTGCAGCAGAGCTCGATTTGAAAGGTGAGACTCTGCTCTTTAGGCATAAAATAACCTCAGAGACTTCTGCCAGAGCTGTTGTGTGCTACTTGTGATCAAACTGGGGAATTAAATTCAGGAAACACAGAGAGGAGATACATGTAGTTAGTTCATACTAGAATTCTTGGGTACATCTTTTTGGTTAAACGAAAAAAAAAAAGACATGCTTTTAGTCATGCTAGGAAGTGGACAAATAATTTGTGATTTTATTATTAAGAGCTTCACTGCAACCTACAGAGCCTCACGGGGAAAAAATAATACTGCTTTGGAATTGAGTCAAGACAAAGAAGAGCTTTGTAATGAGGATAAGGCTCCAGTCTGCCTTCAAACCTGGCATCTTCCCATAAGAGGCAATTTTGTCATGAAAGCGGTAAAAGGCAGGGAAGAAAAACGTTACTTTTCCTTCCATTCCCCTTTTGTGGCCAGGAAGCCCCTTCATGGTGCTGAACTGCTGCTCTAGCACCTTCCATGCTGCTGAAACTTCTGACCTCTTCTATGTGCCAGGCTGTTTCTGAATTATCAGAGCCATGGAAATCTTTTTGCCTGTTGCAGAAGTCTAAACAGCTGTTACACTCGGTGTTTGATCTCTCTCATGAAAGTGCTTTTTTCTTGCATAGCAGATAGAGCATAGCTGTGTTTTATGTTCAGCTTTTTGTAGCCTCTGAAAGGCTTTGATCAAAACCTTTCCTTAAATTGCTCAGATTTATTTAGATCTACTGTCTAGTACAGTGGAGTGATTTTAATTAAGCTTTTTTTGACGGCGAACTGATTTTTAGGCTACTGAAGTAATCACGGGGCTTCATGACTCTAAGGTTACCTGCCTTCAAAGAATATAAAAACGAAATATATTAGCTCCATGGTGCCTAGGAAGGAAAGAGTGTTTGTGGCTCAGAGAATCTTTTGAGAGACACCATCTAACTGTGGTGCCAGCTGAATCTGAATATATGTCCAGGGTGTTTTGAAACCTTTTCTAGCTGGCTGTTCCTTGGTGCAGTGAGCTCCTGAGAGTTGATATTTCAACCAGCAAGTTAAAGGATCACTAGTGATACTGTGCTAAAGACTTAAGAGCTCTATCTGTTTTTATCAGGTCTTTTTCCTACCGGAAAAAACCCTTTGTGGTCAGCTCATGCTAGAAACCACGGCAGGTAGTGGTGATGTGAGGGCTAGACCCTCTGTGCGTTTCCCTTGTAAATTTACCCTCAGATGAGAATTGGGAAGCACGGGTCATAAATACTGGTCGAAGAGCCTAAGTTACAGGAGCTCAGTGGGAGTTGATGGGTTGGCTGGGAGGCAGTGTTTGCTTTGGAGGGCAGTAGAATATGCTGATGGAATGAGCCATGATGGTGATCAAAGCCTGTGTTCAGAAAAATGTGAGCTTTTTTGTTCTCTTCTCATTCCAGACTTCAAACTCATATGACACCCGAAATGTTTCGAACACCACTTCATGAAATTGCTTTAAGCATCAAATTGCTGCGGCTGGGAGGAATTGGTCAATTTTTGGCCAAAGCAATTGAGCCGCCCCCTTTGGATGCAGTGATTGAAGCAGAACGAACACTAAGAGGTATCATTGTTTGTCCACAAGATTGTATTGTTAATGGAGCTGACTCGGAGTGATTTCCCATGTATAATGTGTAACTTACAAACTGCTTTAACATCCCTGGTTGGAGTGTGTAGTAGTGTGCTGTCTGAAACAGCAAGGTGTTTCCTGGATGCATCGTGTGGGTGGCAGCGTCTTTTGCAGCTGAAGAAATACTTGAATTCTCAACTGGATTTTCATTCCTTTAAGAAACTCGAGCCTTCAAACTGAAGGCTTGTTTTGTTATTTTACCAGTAACATGCTAGCTTCCAGCTTCCTGTTTTCCAGCTGTGGCACTGCTGTGTATGACATAGACTCAGTCCAGTGCCTAAGGCATTTACAAAACTACTATATAAATGCTGAAAAAGAGAGGTTAGTAGTCTGTTGTATAATTACTGCTTTGTACAGTTTGCTGACCCAAGATCTCAGTATTTCGTCAAGTAATTAAATCACCAGTTTTTGAATATGCAACCATCAGTTTACTTCTAAAGTAGGAGAACCTGAGGTGTGTGTTAAGCTGTCTCCCCAGTTTCTTCAAGGAACTAATTAGAATATGAGTAAAATGAAGCAGAGAGGAACCCTAAATTTATGTTTTGGATTCAAAGCAATGATCTCAAACCTCAGCATGCTTTGCAAATGTCATTCACTAAGCCCTTCTTAAAATTTCTGAGAACTGAAATACCTATTTGATTGTTAATTTTATGAAAAGATTGTGTGACAGGCCTACGTTGCTTATGTAAGAAGGGAGACCAGAATGAAAAACACAGCTAGGGATATGTATTCAAGTTTAATGACTTTCTGATCTAAAAGTTGTTAGTGCTTTTCTTATGCTGCAGATAAGAAATGCAAAGCCAGGGGAAAAAGCAAATGTTTTCATCTTTACACCAAATAGATGTTTCTGCATGTGCCTCCACCTGGATGACCTGTGATTTTTTTCAATGCGTATGTACAGCTAGTATGTTTTTAGGATGGTGAGACGTGCTATTCTTCAAAATATTCTTTAGGCTTTTGAGTTTAATAGATATCAAGAAAAATGGATTTGATAGTGGCTAAGGAGTCCTTTATTTGTTCACTTCCCCATTTAATTGCTGAGGCTACAAAGCCTTTTTTTTTTTTTAATGTAAATCTTTCAGTTATGCTGAAGTTTCCCAAAGTACTCTGTAAATAGAGGATGTGATCTGTAAGTTTGCATTTTTCGTTTATATCTTAAAAGGGTTTTTAAAGATCATACTTCTATTCTTTTTCTTTGTAATGCAAACTTAAAAATAGTTTTATGGAGTAGAAATTAATGGTTATGGCCAAAGGGCTGGAAAGATAAGGAGACTCAGGAGACTCTTCAGACTGCACAGGAAACAGCTGTAGAGACTTGTTTGACTTATTGACAGTGGTTTGATAGCTTCAAGGATGAGCTCAGGTCATAAGTGGTAGGTAATGGAAGGAGAGAAGGGAAGGCAAAGCTTCATGGAAGAGAGTTTGTGGTGGTCTCTTTTTGATGAACAGAGGGTTCTGTGATTTGGAAATTACAATGAAGACTACAGTCGACCGCAATAGGGCTGCTTTGGTTTTTGTGAGGCAGAAATTAGGTTAGATTAATTAGATCAAATATAGGGACTTGAAAAAAGTTTAATAGTGGTTTGTACAGAAGTAGACTAAAAAGAAATGAAAAAATATGTCTAATTAAATAGTAATTATTTTAATTGTGGGCGAGGTAGTAAAACATCCGTAAAGCTAAAGTAGAATTTATTTCACCTCAGATGAGTTTTGAAAATCAGGTTGGCCATATTGTAAACAACATTAAACTTAAATATAGATGGGGTTCAATTTAAACACAATTATTAAAATTCTGAATTTCTTATAGAAGGACTTCTGGGATTAGCTAACCATCTTTGATAATAAGAGATCTTGTTTCAGAGCTTGATGCCCTGGATTCCAATGATGAGTTGACACCTCTTGGAAGAATCCTAGCCAAACTTCCCATTGAACCTCGTCTTGGCAAGATGATGATAATGGGCTGTATTTTTCAGTAAGTTTTAGTAAGTCTCAGTGGTCTTTTTCTTGTTTCTCTGAGTTCCTGAGCCTCTAGATGTACACTCTACCAAGTGACAAAACAATATATCTAGATGAGCAATATATGCTACAACTGAGGATAGGAATCTGAATATTCATGAGAGCAGAAGATAGGTAATTTACAATATAGGGAATAAAATAGTCATGAAATTCAGAGTTAACTGTAAGGGACCAGTAGAGGCTGAATACTTACAAATACTTACAAAGGAGTGGGACCGTAAATACTTAAGTATAGCAGTGAGCTAGAGGTGGGGAGATGTGAAATATGAGGCCTAGATAAAAAGAAAATTAAAGCCACATGTTTTGTTTTAGCAGAAGTAAAGATCTGTTATTTGTAACTGTGATGGCTGTAGAGTCCTTTTCACTAGAAGAAGATGATGTATGGATTGACAGGAAGGGGAGTGAAGATAGACAAAGGGCTTGTGAACACTTGCTGTTGTGAAAGTACTGGAATTGGAGCTAATTTAACATCCACTTCTTGAGAAGTATTTCTGGGAAGAACTGATAGATAGGGGCTGAATTACTAAGATCTCTAGTGGAGAAGTTTTTACTGGTGTCAACAGTCTGTAAGAGCTGCTGGCAGCAATACTGTGAATAAAGCCAATCCTGGTACCTTTTGTGGTTTCTTTCAGTGTGGGAGATGCTGTTTGTACCATCTCTGCGGCCACCTGTTTCCCTGAACCTTTCATCAATGAAGGCAAACGCCTGGGCTACGTCCATAGGAATTTTGCTGGGAACAGATTTTCGGATCATGTTGCTTTGCTCTCTGTTTTCCAAGCCTGGGATGATGCAAGGTATATTGTCTTGGTACAAAATTTGGTGAGAAGTTATGGGTAACGCAGGGTGAGCAGTTTTGTGACCAGACTGGATGCTATGACAGCTAGACTGTTGCACTTTTTCTTTTCTTGAGCAGACTTCTAATTCACTCTGTTTGTTTTTTAGAATGGGTGGTGAAGAAGCAGAAAAAAGATTTTGTGAACACAAAAGACTCAGCATGGCTACTCTTAGAATGACTTGGGAAGCAAAAGTCCAGCTGAAAGAGATACTTATTAATTCTGGCTTCCCTGAAGGTGACTCTGCTTGGACATAGTAATTTAATGATTGCATTTTTTCATTCTGAGATGAGAAGTAAACAAACAAGATAATCTATGATGAACACACAAGGACAGAGGCCTAGAGTGGATTTGACATAAAGCTGTTCTGCTTTTACAGCTGTGCTAAGATGCGATTTTAGTGCTGTCTCATTCTCTCATAGTTTTCTAAACCAGAGAAGTTGTCATGGTTGTGGTGCAACATAGGGAGATTTTGGAGGCTGAGATTAGGGCTGCAGGATTAAAAATCTCTTAAGCAATTGTCCTTAGAGAATTACCTCCCTGACTTTCTTTCTCCTTCACTTGTTGCGTCTCCAAAATGTGTTGTGCTTCCCCTGCTCCTTTTCATTAGCCTTAGGGGGCAGTCTGTGTGATCTAAACAGTGTAATATGTGCCCTATGATTTTCTGGGTTTGTGCCGCAGCAGGGACGTGCCTTAGCGTGGCATGTTACTCAGTTTTCTAAGAAAAAGAATTTAAAAAAATTCTTAAAAGTTGACCAAGTTCTGAATTTGTCTAATGTTTGAGGAACTTGCTCAGTTAAATGGCATGGCTCACTGGATTCACCAGATGTTCATCTCCCCCTCCTTTTTTTTTTTTTTTTTTTTTAAATTCCTGTAGGTTTTTTTTTCTCCTCATGCTGCTTGGGTCATTGCTGCATTTATCCTTAACTTTATTTCTGGGCAAGATGACCTGAAAACAAGCCACCAGTGACTCTGGGGAGGTTTGTAACAAATAAACTAATGAAAACATCCATTCTGACCTCCTTGAAAAGATCTGTCTCCAAAACAAATGACAGGAAACACGCTGTGGTACAGCACATTCTGGGCAAACCCCTCTCTCCTTGTTTTTTAAGAGCTTGGGAGAAAAAAATATCTCTTTGTAGGAGTATTTTTCAGATTTTGCTCTCCATGAATAAGTTGAAAATGTAGAACTGAAATGCTGTGAGCGCAGAGGTCATTTGAGAACAGATGCACATCTACCAGTTGATTGAATCAGAAAATGCATTGATCCAGGATCCTAAACAACTCTGCTGTGCTGTCCTACATGACCCATGGATGTCAGCCAGTCTTCTGTTCTCTGTCAACAGAATGTTTGATGACTCAACCATTTAACAACACGGGACCAGATAATAATCTGGATGTTGTAATCTCCCTGCTTGCTTTCGGGGTCTACCCCAATGTCTGCTACCACAAGGAGAAGAGGAAAATTCTTACCACTGAGGGGCACAGTGCACTCATCCACAAATCTTCTGTCAACTGCCCCTTCAGCAGCCAGGACATCAAGTATCCATCGCCTTTCTTTGTTTTTGGAGAAAAGGTAAAGATTTTGAATTTGTTCTTGATCATGTGCGAATGAGTTGTCCATAGGCCCTTTTTGATAAAAAAAGCCATAAGAAGAAAGATACACTGGGTAGTGTTTAGCTTGGTTTGAGTTGTTTGGTTTGGTTGTTTTTTCCAGAAAGTGACCCTTATATGGTCATGGTATCACTTGGCCTTTACAGTAACTTTCAGTCAACCAATTTCAGTAGAAGTAGAGGCCTTAGCTGCATAGACAGTTCCTGTGAGTTTTGTGAAAACAGCCAAATCATAGAGAAAGATCTAAATTCCTGTCTTCTGTAAGAGGTTGCTTTAGGAGCTCTTCCGTACTAATTACGCATGAGAGAATTTCTGCCCTTATCACTTTTGCTACTTAGGAATCCAGAGAGAAAATAGGAACATGTAATAGGGGAGTGGGGTGCTCCCTTTCTGGCATGTAGGTAGTTTGTCATCTCCCGAGGACAACTCCTGAGATGCCTTCCTGGGGGTCCCTGTGACCTTTAGCTGTTTTTGAGAATAAGCACTGAATTAGCAAGGCCTCTTGCTGTAAGGAGAGCCTCTTAAGATCTCATAGGTAGAGGTGATGCTGTAGGTGTTTCTTTTTTTGTCACGTTGTCTACACTGTTCAGAATTACTGCTTATGCTGATTTTTATACCCTCGGTCCTTTTTGCTGACATGCAACATTTTAGTAATGGTAAATAATCCACTTCATTGTTAATAAATGGAATTTTGACTCCTTTGGGTACTGGCTGGGCGCTCAGTTTGATACTTGGGATTTCCATGTACGTAGTTCTGTGCTGTGGGGAGGCTTTTCCTCTTCTTCACCCTTTATGACAGGATCCCAGGTGGGCCAGAGCTTTGGTCTGCCTCGACAACCTCTGTAAAGTGAGCTCCCCTAAAATGGCCAAAAAACTTTCAACACAAAAATGTGGTACTTTATTAAATCAAAATAACATGTGGGAAACTAAGAGTGACTAAAGTGGTGGCTCTAGAGTGTCTAAGACAGTGACTGGGGTAAAGGATTTACATGCAGCTCTCTCCCTACGCATTACATACTTGTGAAAGAAAGTTTCTTTCTGAGGTCTGGTTGCCTGTTTCCTGCTGCACTTGGCAGTCTCTCTTTGACCTGCAATTTCAACAATTCTCATTGTCACCATTTTTCTGCCACAATTTCCAGCTTCTGGGAGCTTCTGTCTCTTGCGTATGTGTGGTATCTTCAAGGCAGGAGCAAATCTTCTCCCTGAGGACAACAAATTCTGCCCGTCACGCTCCCATCACGCTCCTGTGTGAAAGAAAGGAGGCAGAGAGGCAGCTGTCAGGGTGGGAGGGTGAAATCCTAAGTATCACTCTTCAGTCCCTCTTCAAACTGAAGGGCAGTAGCCTGTGTAGTCAGTGCTGTTATCTCTAACTTAGGTCAGATGGCTGAGTGCCATCCAAGTGCTCACTTAAAGTGCAAGCTTAAGGTCTTGTTTCTACAAAACGACACAGCAGGCTGGTTGCACGGACTTGTAGCAACTTCCAAATTTGCACGTGTAGGACCCTACCAAAGAAGAGCTTTTCATCCTACCCCAGGTATGCAAAAGGTGGGAAGACAATTCAGCTACGCCTTGGTTTTTAGGTTGATAAAGCATGAGATGGCCCTTCTGCAGTGTCAGCTACGTAATTGCAGACATACAGTTACAGAAAAATGAATGCTTTTAAATGACAGGTAGTTTTTGGTGGTTTTTTGCTCCAGCCAGTGCTGAATCCGTGTAGGCATCCAGCATTCAATTTTTTATGCACATGTCCTCTTGTCATTTCCTAACATGATACCTAGATTGTTTTGGGATGGTGTTTTTTTCTTGTATATAATTCTCTGGTTTCAGTGATCAGAGGATGATGTAGTGATCTGTTTTGCATTTTAAGAGTCTTATTCCTCTTCCACCTGCAGATTCGAACACGAGCCATCTCTGCCAAAGCAATGACCTTGGTGAGCCCCCTGCAGCTGCTTCTTTTTGCCTCCAAGAAAGTCCTGTCAGATGGGGAGCTCATTCTGGTGGATGACTGGTACGGACCTCCTTAGTGCTTATGATGTCTTCAGGTCTGTGAAAGGACACAGACTGAGGGGGAGCGGCTGCTAACACAGGCACCAGTCTCTTTAGAACAGGAACCCTAGAGCAAGCTGTGCGCTACTACAGGGTAATTGTGAGGGCATCATTACCTCTGTTTCCTGTGAGGAAGGGAGGGTCTATATTTCCAGCCCTGTTTTGTGCAGGTTATCTGCTTAAATTGAAAATACAATACCAGGCAACTTCCATAAAAACTGTGGGATTTTTCCCCCTTTAACTGGAATGTGAATAAGAGGTACTATGTATTTTGGACGTCTTCATCAGACAGAGGGTGAGGAAATCTTGTTTTTAAGTCTCAGAAACACAGCTTGAGGAGAGAAGTGGTTGCCTCTGGCAGTGTACATTTTATGGCCTGACCAAATAGCATCTGGATGTCTTCTCCCTCTTCTCCTGGTCAGTAAAATGGAGGTGAAGAATTGTTTAAGCTTAATTCACTAATATTTTTGAGGCTGGCCTGGAGCTTCCAAAATCTTGAGGAGCCTCATGTTTTTAGTTTTTATTTTTTTGTGTCTTTCTTTTCTGACGCTAGGTGTTATGTATTGTTATTATCTGAGTATGTTAAATCTCAAGAGCAAATTGAAACAGAAGGATAGTTATGTTTTAATGGTGTCCATTTTAGGGATCTTGCAAGTTTGCCTTCTGGATTTCACACCCCTTCATTGGCAAATTAGAATTTCAAAGATGAGAATACAGATTTCTGTCTCGGTGCGTGCAGCGCTCAATGAAAAGCCACTCTGTGGAACACCTTTCGTAACAGAAGTTGCAATAACCTCTAATGTACTTCTTTGTGCCCTAGGATCAAGTTGAAGATGCCCCACAACGCGGCTGCCTGCATCACCGCTCTGCGTGCCGCCATGGAGGCTCTTGTTGTGGAGGTGACTAAAGATCCCGAGATCATTCGGCAGCTGGACCCAGCAAACGAGCGAATGCTGAATGTGATCCGTCAGCTCTCCAGGCCCTCAGCCGCGGGCATCAGCCTCATGGCTGCCAATGCAAGGTTGGTGTGACTCCCTTGGCTTGTGCAGTCAGAGCTCTGGGGTGAGGAGCGCTCGCCACCTCTGGCCCCAAGGACACCAAGAGCCTGAAGAGAGCAGGTCAGAGCTGTCAGCTCCATTGCTCCTTCCCTGCAGAGTGGCTGCAGCAGCCCACAGTTGAAATTGCCAGGAGAGTCTTGTCTCCTGTGGACAGGAGCTCCAGGCTTTTGTTTCAAATGAGTGTATTTCTGAGAAGGCTCTGGGGAGACCTCATAACAGACCTTCCAATATCTGAAGGGAGCCTACAGGAGAGCCAGAGAGGGACTCTTTGTCAG
>JAOXJM010000004.1:492976-504499 GCA_026413425.1 Tringa solitaria
GGCAACCTGTTCCAGTGTCTCACCACCCTCACAGCAAAGAATTTCTTTCTAGTATGTAATCTAAACCTCCCCTCTTTTAGTTTAAAGCCATTCTATCAGTACACTCCCTGATAAAGAGTCCCTCCTCTTCTCTCCTGTAGGCTCCCTTCAGGTACTGGAAGGGGCTATAAGTTCTCCCAAGACCCTTCTCTTCTCCTGACTGAACATCACCCCCCTCTCTTATCCACCAAGTGGTCCATCCGTCAAATCCATGTCTTTCCAACTTAAGAGACAAAGATGTCATGCAGGACAGTGTCAAATGCTTTGCGCAACTCCAGGTAGATAATGTCAGTTGCTCTTCCCTTATCCACCAGTGCCGTAACCCTGCCACAGAAGGCCGCCAAATTTGTCAGACATGATTTGCCCTTATTGTAGCCATGCTGGCTGTCACCATTCACCTCTTTATTTTACCCTTATTTTATCTTCCTGGCAGGACGTTTTTGAGTTTCTCTGCAATATACATTAAAAATAATGGCTACATCAGGTAGCTACAGTGACCAACATCCACAAGCTAGCAACAAAAGCGCATTTAATCTGTCCCAAATGCTGGTTTCTGTATTTACATTTTAAAGGACAGTTCCTTTCTGCATTGCCTGTGACTCAAAGTCAGTGATTCAAAGTTGTCTAAACAACACAAGTAGCTTACTTAGCTTTCCCACACTACATATCGTACTTAGAGCTGCTTCCAGCTTCAATGGAGCCTTCATTTTCAGGCTGAAACTTTCCAGGTTCAGCCTCGGGAAAGGTGACTTTCAAACTCTGTGTGGAGGCTCTTCAAAAGAGACCAAGGGAGGAGGAGTTGCTGTAAACTTAAATATGGACTCAGGTTCTGGTTTGTTTTGTTTCAAGTAAATGATCTTTGTCAGGAAAGCAAGTTTAGTAAAACCAGAGCTGCACAGCTGACTACGTAGAAAGCTATCTGTGAAGAGGACTTAAAAATCACTGTAAATAAATAAGTGAACAAAAAGATGTGAACATATAGTGGCTGCAAAGACATGTGTCTATAAAAACATTTCTATTATTTCTGCATATGCATTCTAAAATATCCCCAACTCTCACATCCAGCATTTTTACAGTGTTAAAAATTTGGAGAGAGTTCAAAGTGATCACAAAGTATCCAAGGCCAAAAATAGGTCTGACTAAAAGACTTCAGGGTAGTCAGCTTATCCAAGAGAAGGCTGGGAACTTAATCTTGAGCTGAAAGTGTTTACATAACAGAAGTCTTAAAAGAGAATGTTAGTTGTCTTTCTAAGAAAAAAAAAATCTCTAATCACAACACCCTGTGCTGAGTAATGCTCATTTTATCCCACGGAAATATAAATTCCCTCACTGAGAGAGAGGCCCCTGGTGAAGTTCTGTTATATTAAATACACTATATAAGTCATTAGCCTACTGCTTTTAACATAAGCCTTCATGGATCGTCAGGGTACGTATCATCATGGACAGCGTCATGGATACACGAGATGGATCGCCAGAGAACTTATCTAATGAGTGTTCCAACAGAAGGTGTAATTGAATCTTCTGAACTGGTGATGAAATACTGTCATTTAGTGGTTTAGTCTCACAGATCCCAAGCCAGTTGGTTTCCTTCATCTTCAGTTTTCCCAAAAACCATTACCCATTGCATCGCTGGCACCCTCTGCCTATATGTCATCTGCTGCTCTGCTGTTCTATTAATCAAGTGATATCTCACTATTTCAGGACTGGTACAAAGGCAGGTTCTGCCTCTTGATGGTTCCAGGACCACACGTACCTAACCAGCATGCTTGTTTCATGCCATTCACGGTCATCTTTCTTCAAACCAGCCATTTACTGGAGATTTCCACCTCTACAAGCTCCAGGAAATGTGAAAAATGCAGGAAGTTACGGTGTACAGCTACAGAAACCATAACGTGCCTGGAGGAGCCTTGATGGCACCACACAGTGCCATGGTTTGAAACAGCATTATAATTCAGGCTGGGACAACAACAAAATAGACAACTGGATATCTGTCCTTATTGTGAAGACTGGAAATCTTTCTGTCCAGTTCCAAACAGCACAAAGGTAGTGAGCATGGCGTTGTCTTTGACACAGCCAATCAGCTCATCTTTTTTTTTTTCTTTTCTGAACTGCTATATTCTACAACACATACTGAGTTTTCATTATTCATGATATTCAGCTGTAGGGTATCAGCTGTTTTCAGTACATTTCATCAAGTTTTTTCTTTCTATTACAACCCTATTAAAATTGCTTTGTAATGTCTCAGTACAAGACACCTGTACGTGTCTTATCTACCAAAGAACATTGAATTTGTCTGTTGTTGATAACACAAATTGGTTTATAGAGAACTACCATTGACAAGTCCCTAAATGCCCCAAATATATAGCAAAAAAAATAATTAATGACATGTTAATGACATAATATGTATTGAAATGTTTTTTCCAGTGCCCTTCCAGCCACACAGGACAGCAGGAGGCATCCTTACTGAGACCACCTGCAAGCTACCTCTTCTTTTGTGCCACCAGGTCTGCTCCTCATCCCTTCACATTTTAGCTTCCCTGAAGCAGGAATCCAAGAGAAGCTTGTAAAATTATCCCATGTAATTTGTTGCGGGATGAACAATCACTTCATTGAGCTAACTCCTGTTTCTACTCTGGAACCTGAATAAATTGGCAATCCCCACCACAGGATGCGAGGAGAATAACACAGTGGGAGAACATCTGCTGTCCCAACTGCGACCTGGAAGGAAACTTGACCGCAAGTACTTGGGTTCAGTATGAGAAAAATGTTGTAGACTTCAGGGGACTAATGAAGTTGTGTGTCATCTGTTTATGCAGCATTGTTCATTCTTTTTAATCTGTTTGGAAAGCCAGATGTTGCTAAACTGAGACCTGGCCACGTGGCTTCCAGTGACTGAATAGTTCTTATTGCCTCTTGTCCTGAGAGATGGAGTTTGTTAAAACGGTGGGCACTTGTAGTTGTCCACAGCTGGGCTGGAGATGAGTTGGATACAAGAAAAGTCTTCCAAACCTGACTTCTTCTACAGGTTAACAAACCAGGAAAGTCTTCTGCAGCTTGATTGCTTTGGGACTTAACAGCCTCAGATCCAGGCAGGGCAAGGAATGTCTAGAAGACATAAACACAAGGTGGGGGAAAAAAACCCCAACAACTAACTTCAAATATTTTCCCAAATTAGGGCAAGCTGAAAAGAACTCTTAGTGCTTATGTGGAAGCTTACCATGCTTTCAGGTACTGTGTGGGGAATTACGTTTATATTTGCATAAATGAATTGGAAGGGAGTACCCCGGAGCGATACCCATCTGGCAAAACAAAAAACCAATTCACCCATTATACAACCAACTTCGTTGTAAGAAGAAACACAGGCGGTTTGGCAAAATAAAAGAGAAGCTGAATGTGTCTGTGGGTTTGTAGAGGCCTCAAAGGAGGGTATAAAATTAATAAAAATGGTATCTGGTGGAGTCTGATAAAACAGTTACATGCAATGAGGCAGCCTTCCCTACTAATGTACACCTCCAGGGACCCTTCTTAGTTTTAAATATATGAAAATACAGGAGCAAACAAACCTGTACAAAATTTCAGATATTATTTTGGAGCTTTGGGAGCTGCACTGAAGCGTTGATGGAAATGGTATGCTAGGTATGTATTACTATATAAAGATGTTTATGTTCTGGAGCCTTTTTGTTTTCTTAACCTTTGAAGTTAAACAGTTCGTGTGGCAAAAACTCAGTTGCCACAAGCCAGTGGCTGATGGGGAGGTGTGAAATGTGTTTTGAGAATGACTGAAGCCAAAAAGTGGACCAACAAAAACTACATTCTGCGCTAAAAAAACACTGGTCAGTCACAATGAGGTGCTATTTTAAAGAGCATTCAGTGATTTAAAATCATGTAAGAAATAACTTTTGGGAAGCATCTTCTGGTATCTAAATTTGTAATGTCAATTTAATGCTAATTAAAATACAACAGCCTTTCACTGACAGATATCTGAATCTTCGCAAGAAAACAGGAGCAGGAGGGATTGACATTACCATCCTGAACCTACCCTCTCCTGGTGCTTTTTGTAAGTTACCCCAACGCAAACAACCACAATTCATTGTTTAATAAATCAACCTGATAAATCTTGATTTTAACTTCATGTGATTTTAAAACAACTTGCTTGTACCTGGAGGTAAATTAACGTATCAAAAATGAACTGTCAGATAAATGCTGCAGTTGATCTACTTGGATAAATGCTTTTAATGTAATTATGTTCTCTGATAATAATTTTCCTGAGCTCTTCCAAAATGGAAGAAATTAATAACAATTGCAGAGACTACAGATTCCCTATTCTTTAAAGATCTAAAGTAAAAGAACAGGATACAGGTTGTAGAATTTCTCACCCCTTTGCCATCACTGCATTTTTCTGAACACTTGGTTTTGTCTTTCTGGTATTTCCATGAACTGAGTGTCAGGAATGAAAAAGTGAGTAGTACGTTGAGGTTCCCAGCAAGCAAAATGCAGCTTAGGGTTATGAAAACTATGGTTTTTCATACCTACTGAGTTCTTATTTTAATACATTTTCAAATCTCCTCCTTAGGTAGCTTGCTACTGCTACTTGAAAAAGAAAAAAATAATGAGAGATTTAGCAGGAAACAGTCTATTTATAAGACATTTTAGACATTTTTCCATTGTTTATGGTACCCACCGATGAGTTTAAAAATGTCATTTCCTTCCCTAACAATCTTATTTTTTCTCTTTGCTTTGATAATCCATAAGTAGCAGTGTGAGTGTTTACACAGCATTTTGTGTGCTTCATGCAAAGGAGGACAAATTCTCTCATTACTCAAAAAATTATGGACAGAGAAGGAAACGGGAATTCAGTTGCCCCCAAATGAATGAGATTCCAACACTCTGCCTTATGGATCAGGATTAATCCCTAGTCACTGCAAAATTAAGGTATCTGCCAGTCCTGTGATATCTATGGGCGACAGAACAACCAGGGAATGGTCTTGCACATTTATATTCTTTCCTGTTCCTCTTACGATTGCAAGATTGTAAGACTTAACACTCTCAAGAAGCTATGATTTGGCCTCTGCTCCAGCTGAGGGCTTGGTAGGGTAGACACAGCCCTGGCCACAACCTCTAGCCTCCCCAGACTGTATCCTCTTTCCCACAAGACCCAACCTTCTGGGTCTTTGGAGAATTTTTTGTTGACTCAAAGAAAATGGAAGGAAGAGAAGGATATCAGAGCACTGGCATTTCTCCCAGCTCTTTGCAACAGGAGTTGCAGGTGTTCTTCAGAAGCTGATTAAATCCCCTATCTATTTGTTATTTGTTAACTACCAACAGAAGGCTTAGCAATTATACAAGAGGGAGGAGTCCTGACAATCCAGAGCCAGAGAAAGGAGAAGTAATACTATGTCAGTAATGGTACTGTGTTATCCCACTGAGATGGTCCATCTTCTGGCTACGTACTACTCAAACAGAGGTAAAGATGTGCTGGACAATAGACATGACAGACCATGGAGGATGACAAGTTTGATTTGATTGGTTTGATTTGATTTGATTTGCCCAAGAGCACTTAGCAGGCATAGAGATGTGTTAATGGACAGGTATTAGGTAGTTTTATGGTCAGGAAGTAATGAGGATACTGTGTTTAAGTGCTCTGCAACGGAACAGGAAAAAAGTCACCACTACAGTGGTGACGCCAAGGTGGTGATGGAAGGTCAAACTGCTAGACCCTGCCCCCTTTTCTGCTAAAATAAAATCAGCACTCCTTATTTTACTGTAAACAAAGCTGGTAGCGTTGTCAAACATGTAGTGTTTTCAACCTTGACTTTTCT
The DNA here is from genome assembly GCA_026413425.1 of Tringa solitaria. Taxonomy (NCBI): domain Eukaryota; kingdom Metazoa; phylum Chordata; class Aves; order Charadriiformes; family Scolopacidae; genus Tringa; species Tringa solitaria. The sequence continues at coordinate 498,835 of JAOXJM010000004.1, forward strand.
GCTGTTCCTAATTTTGCGAACATGACTCTTTTTTTCCCCACTGGAACCACGTATGATCATTGTGTTTGTTGAATTTTTGTGTTCATTTTCAGCTGAGAGTGATTTGGGTCAAATGAGTACATGAGGGAATACTACGGTGTGCAACTTAAATCATAGCCACAGTATGTATTTTTCACTGTGACACTGTTCTTTCTGAAGCGTAGATCAAGGGATTGATGTTTGAGAAGGGAATGGCCTTGATGTCAAAAACAAGCTTTTAGTGTTCTTGCAAATATCTACCTAAACATGGCTGAGTTACAAATCTCTGAAAATTGTAGTTCATGTGTGCTTTGTAGCTTTGCAAAGACTTTGTGGAGCTTAATAGTTAGATTTTCAGAAGACTCTGTTCATTCGAAGAATATTTTTTTTTTTTTTGGCTACAGGGGCTGAACGGATTTTCCCTGAATTGCTTCTTTTGTCTATTTAGTTGTTGGTGACAGGAGGGCTTTGAGTGCAGAGAATGTCTTTTCTGTCCTCTCAACAGGTCATCGTCTGACCATCAACAGACACACAGGCAATGCAGGGGAGAATGTAGTGATCTGGGGGGGTGGGTACCAAGACTAGAGATGGGGCACGCTGACAGTCGGCCAAGAAGAGGCGTGGGTAAGTATCCCAAAGGCAGCTCTGAAGGTCAGACTCCTTGTAACGCCTCACCATTCACTGTATGCTCCAAGTCATGCCATGGGGAAGCAGCTCTGCCTCAACTCAGTTCCTTGTGGGAGCAAAGACAAGTTGCTGAGGAGCTTTAGAGGGAGGAACAAGCAGTTGGGAGAAATCAGTGAACCTCCAGATCCCAAAATGACGTTGTTGGAGTTGTCATCCTCCAGCTGGGCATCCAGGTGTGACTCTTCTGGCGTGACAACATATCAAATTGTAGCTTGGTAGTTGAGACAAACTATCTATGGATCTCAATGGCCATCTCGTATGAGGAAAAGAAGGGTTTTACAAATGATAAAAAAGCAATGCAATTTACTATTAATAAAATAATGATCATGGCAAGACTGATTGGCAGACTGTGCTACAACAAAACAGGTTGTGACCCTAAATAACAGTTAAGAATTAACTGAGAAGAAAATTTCAGCCGCGTTGGCATTGGGCAAAAGAAGTTATCCAGTCTTCTGCTGAAAACAATGTAGGGAATTCTGCTGCAAGTTCAGGAAGGGTATTTGTTAAACAACTTCGTGGTGGTCACACAGGCCAACCCCCTTGGTGGGGAGATACCCATGACCACCCCCAACACACACACTATTTTCTAGTATAGCATTTTATCAGGCTTGGGGGATTGTTCTGCTGGGAATGTTTTACAGTTAGTGTAAACAGCCCCAGCTCACGCATGCGAAGGATTTGCATAGCTATGCAAGTTGGTGAAGAACAGGGCTCAGACATTATCCAAATGGATCTGGATAAACAAGTCCTGCTCTTTACAGAGGGAACTTCATCAGCCTGTCGGAGACCTAAATACTGCTGGAATTTTTTTGGTGGCAGAGCATCCATCAGTGGACCCTGTAGTGCAAGGATGAAGGTGGCACTGAGCCCAAGACAACTTTTGGTGAATTTACTGTCTCTATGCTATAGAGATAATACCACACAGAAATAAATTTAATCAATTCCTCTGGCCCACTTTGACCCGTGCAGTGCACCCTTGGTGTACTGAGTGAGAATGGGAGTGCTAGAAGGGAAGAAGTGCTGAGGAAAGTCTCATCTCCAAGAAGCCCACTGGGCGTTTCAAGGCTGAATGCACCCACCCATGCGTGTCCCCTTCCCAACGCCCTCATCGGTGGGCTTTCCAAAGGCAGCTGCTCGTGGTGACATTGGACAGGCAAGTGGAGGTCTTGGAGAGGGGAAGGAAGCACAGTCAGGGTTGGTTCAGGTCCTTCTGATGTTACTGCCACGGTTTAATGTGGGCTGCAACATGCTGTTGCTACAATTCAGCACGGGACTACACCGCAGAACAAAAAGAGGGAGTAAGGATAAAAGATAAAAATCTTATCTGCTAGGAATCAGAGATTATGAATTCATTTCATATACAACACCAGACATCCACTAACCAAAATGGTTTTTGGTTAAAAGGACGGGCTGTGTTTGAATCCACAACAGGAAGATGAAAAGCTGCACAGTCCTTTCATGTTTTATTTCTGTTTTAGCAGATTTCTTCCCAACATTATAGTCTTAAAGAGAGAAAATGAGGATACATCCCAGATCCACTTCAGAAAAGAGATAAAATAATCAGCTTATGTCTTTCATTTCTCCTGGGTTTGCAGAAACTTGTAAGAAGCAGATTACCTCTCATGAGCGATGAGAGGTACTTTTTAATTCACCTACCAGTAGTTGCTATATAGGATCATTTAGGATAATCTGCAAAAGAGCAACTCAGAAAGTCAAAATTAAATAAACCATTTTATGAAACACTTTCTTCTTTCATGGCTAGTAGCGCTCTTTTCAGTTTAATTTATGAGATTACAGTAACTTTCTGCTTCCATAAAATTGTCATAGGTATGAATATGTAGTAACTAGTATGGTTCTCTGATTTTTTTCTGTACTGTTACTGGTAGTGACAGTAGGCAAACATTGGGCTGAAAAACTCAGACATTTGCCAAACTAATTCACATTCTCTATCCTTGATTGCGGAAGGTTTCCTCTAAAAAGGCATACCTTAATTTTAATACAGAAGTGCATTTCTTACACATTTGTTACATTAGTCCTAAGCTGCATTTGTTGGATGGCATGTGGAAAGAGATCGTTCGATCCTTAACCCGGCTCCCCCGTCTACAGTTTCTGCCATCTCTGTTGAAATAAAATGTGAGATGCTTGAACTCTGGTACAGTTTTCTCTCCCATTTTAGACATGCCTGGAGGCCACTGCCTGGAGAAATCAACCTTTTTCATCATTGCCGTTGACGCTGAGGCTGAAGCAGTGCCCAGCTGGGAAGAAGGGAACTGAAATCCCCCCTCGCATGGCACACAGGCATCTTTGATCATTCCCCTTTGGACACTAGAAAGATGTGATGGATCAGTCAATCGAATTTGTAGTCATTTCTATGCTTCAGTGGAATCACAGAGATTATCCCAGCTGGGACTGAGCCAAAACGTTTAATCCAACTGAGTAAAATAAAGTTTTTAGCCAAGAAAACAAGTAAGCCTAAAGCTTGGCTTTTATCTTCATCAAAAGAAATGGTTTAGAACAGGTTTTTTTCCCTGCGTTCCCCAATGCGCCACTGCAGACTGCAGTGTGGTTTTTCCATCCACCTGTAAAAGCATCTGAATCTTGTCACGCAGCCTTTCTGAATTTTGAGTCTTTTGCACCAACTCTTTGATGAATCTGCTGACTCGCTCGCTTTCTTTTAAGTGTTTTTGGTTATTTGGTGGCCGGGGAAGGGATGTCTGCTGCGATTACTGTTGTTTTGATTGCATCCACTGAGAAAAAGTGGTGGGGCCCGCAGGAAGCCCCTGTGCGATGGAGGGCAGGGCAGAATATTGCTGGAAATTTCTTTTTACGTTGCCCAAACCAGCCAGATCGTGACAAGGGACATTTCCTATGGCTGCTTGTGTGCCTCCTCCAGTGGCTGCTGACTTTGTGAAGCTGACAGCGAGTATCGGGATCTTCTGTCCTTCATTTTTTAGTGCAGACTAACACATATGTGCCGGTAATGAAATATTTGGCTGTACAACAATTTTCATTTGGGGGTCTTCAAGCTATCCATTTCCTTTTATTAGCAAATACGGGCTGTTTTTCTCTGTGGGGGTTGCTTTTGCCAGACTGTTTTAATAATTGACACCCACAGAGCAACCAAGCTACGGTATCGCAATCTGAAACTTCTAAGCAGTTTTCCTTAGTGTATGCACTCAAATGTTGTCTGTGAACAAATTCTGATGCTAAATCAGTATGGGAAGACTGACAAAGTTCTTGCTGCCCCCAGATGCTTCTAAAAACATTCTGGACCGCATAAGCCCCAAATGGGTCAAATATCTTAGTGTATAGGTGTGTTAGCACTTGGTTTGAGCCGCTGTAAAGGGATAGAGACCAACTGTGCTCTTAATTTTTTTTTTTTGATCAAAAGGAAAGAAAATACTGCTTTTCTTTGTCTTTCTTCTTTTTTTTTTCTAAAAGAGGTCTGTTGGAAAAGTGAGACTGCCGACCTCGGGAGTTCTGGCCTTCCGCAAGCTGACAGAATTTCCTGTAAGAGTTGCTTTTATAAAGGCTGTTTCCTTTCAGGTTTTTATATTGCTTTTCCTTCTTTGCATTTCTTCTCTTTGTTCTTACTTTCTCCCGACCTGTTCTCATTTATTTAACCTGATCTGCATACTTCAAAAGAGAACTGAAATAATAACGTGCCGATTTCTACAGTTAACCACCTCTTCATGAAATAGAAAGCAAATTTTCTTTCTTGAGACTTGGTATCACTCTGATCAGCACATTTTGGGGCAGTGAGTGCTTGAAGACTTACACCTGCTTTTGAAGCAGCAGCTATGTAATTTTTCCACTGTTTCATTGTGCCTGTGTTGTCTAAGCCCCGCACAGTCACGAAGCTTATCTACAAATATTATTCTTATTTTACAGATGGTTAATTGAAAGTTTCATTGTTGTGCCCATCGTAGCTATCACACCATCCTTCCTTCCTTTCAGGCCACTCCTGCCATGCAGGATGACTCACTCTGCTTCGTGGGAGTTTCCAGTCGCAAGAATTTATTGACCAAGGTATTTTTACTGTTATTCACCCCTGCAAGCGTTGCAAAGTCAGACACGTTATCCGGGTTCTGGGCTTTTAAGGCACGGTTATTTTACATGGGGGTGCTTTTTCCTGTGTTGGAAAGGAAATGGGTTATGGGGAATATGCTGCAATGCTTTGATCGAGTGTTTCAGCAGGCAAGACATTAAAAGGAAAGCACAGATCATGCATTTATAGGGATAGGAGATTTAATTCTGGTTTTAGTTAGATCTGAGTGCAGCTTTACCGAACGAAATATGACTGCATCACTCGATCTGTCCCAGTACATTAAATATGTACGTCAAAGATGAAATGGGCATTACGAGTATGAAGTGGATTTTGATGGCAAATATCAGCAGCTATCTCTTTCTCAGGATTTCTTTATCAGAATCAGTAACCTGGAGGTGACAGAATGGCTTCCCATAAACTGCTGAGGATGGTCCTATGTACTTTAAAATGTTGGAAAATTATTTGTTAAAAAACTCCAGCAAATTATTGCTTTTAGGTACTAAAAGTGAGTATCTTTAAACCCAAGAATTTTGCATTAAGGTGAATTTTTTCCATTATCCATGGAAGCCTCCCACATGTGGACAGAGAATCCCACTGCTCCACTGAGCGAGATTTGTGGCAATGCCCTCTGGTCCTGCTCAGAGTCCTTGCTCCCTTCTCACTGCACCTCTACCCCAATCCTTCCCTCCCTCACGTCAATCTGCTCCATGTGGCCTCCTGCTCCCTTGTTCCTCCTTGCCTGCCCTGCCGTGTCCACTGTCAACTGCCAGGCATCACTTAGGCTGCTACTGAACCTGAGAAGCTCCATCAGCGCGCCGTTTCCAGAGCTTCTGCCTTGATGGCATCAGCTTAGCATCGCTTTCACATCAGCTGGCTTGTTTTCAGAAACTGAGGAAAAGGGGTGGGTGGGGG
>JAOXJM010000004.1:525294-554638 GCA_026413425.1 Tringa solitaria
GGCAACCTGTTCCAGTGTCTCACCACCCTCACTGTAAAGAATTTCTTCCTAATATTTGATGTAAATCTCCCCTCTTTCAGTTTAAAACTGTTACACATCATCCTGTTGCTACATTCTGTAACTATGGAGCTGTGTCCCCAAAAATAAACCTAAACCATGGGCATCTCTGGCCAGGATGGTTGCAGAGGTGAGCTTCCAAATGTAAATAGTGCATGAAATGATGGAGAGACATTTCCTTAGTCCCCCATCTCAAGTTGGCTTCTTTATAGTAGCAGTCAGCTGTTGGCATCTGTGTTTTGTCATTGCGGAAATCTAACGGTGACCACACAGATTTTATTGTGCCGTTGCTGATGGTGTCAGCAGATACACTGGTTTATCTCAAGCCTGCACAACGCTTGCCAGGTATTCTTCTGTATCCAACTGTCTCTTCTGCAGCTGTGAAAGTCATCTGTGACTTGTGTAGAACTGCAGTTCTGTGAGAAACCAGGACATAGGACAAACATAAGGGAAAGGTAGAAAGCTGTGGGGGGTGTAATTTTTTTTTTTTTAGCTCTCCTGAAACGGTAGAAATAAGGGAGGGTTTTGCTGAGGTTCAGTTTTTTGTAACATAGGGAATACTCCTTTCTTTCTTCATTTGTGCTGCACAGATACTGTTTTCCCTCCCCTCCTCCTCACGTGATTAGGATTCCCTCTGATTCAGTAGGATCATCTAATCTTCAAGACCAAGCCCGGCAGGGGAATGTGTATTTTGATAAGGAGCAATTAATGGTGCTTCCTCACTCAGACTTGGAACGATCCCAAAATCAGGTCATACGTCATTGGGAGGATGCTGGTCTCCATGCGGCTTTGGGACTTGTGCAACAGATGGTCACAGTAATAGAGAAAGAGATCCTAAAAAGTGTATATACAGAAATATATATATGTATAAAAAAAAACCTTCATAAAAATAACTGGTTTATTTCATGTCACTTGCTGGTTTTGCCTTTATTTCAAATGTGTGAAAGTTGATTGTTTCCTTGGACATGGTAGGTATGTGGCAGTGCTGGGGCTGGAGCGTGGTTGGGAACACCCCTCCCTGACTTCACATGGTGCATAGGTAAAATGCGTTCAGAGTGAGCGCATGCATTTATTTTCCATCTTCAGAAATTAATTGTAAGTGTTGGCAAATTATTTTAATATTTCTAGAGGCTTTTAGTTGAAGAACAGTAGCTTTCAACTTCCTCTAAAAAAAAAAAAGACTATATAGATTTATTTTTTTCTTATGATGAAATACTGTTATGCTCTGAGGCTTTTATGGTGTTCAAATGGGTAGCGTGCTTCTATAAGCTTTTTTTTTTTAAGTTTCTATTTATCGTTGTGGTTGTAAGTTAGGAAATATTCACTGTCATAGGTCACAATATTTCTGTGCTAAATTTGGGAATATAGCTGGCAGCTTGCTTTTTCCCTGGGAACTTTCTTGCCAGGTTGGTACAGAAAGCTTTATCTACTTAGCTGTTGGGGAAAAGATGCTTTTAGTTTCATTCTTTTTTCCCTTTTTTTCTTCTGCTCTTTTTGTCCTTCACTGCCTTTCCTCCACTAGAAGAAATCAAGACTGGAAGTGGTTGAGCTGTCACAGCAACGTGTTTTTCGGTGTCATTTTTGTCTTGCCTCTCGTGTGCAAGGCTCCCTTTCCTCTTTGTGGTTACTCATTGTTTTCAGCCAAACCCATGAATTTCAGAGCCGCTTCCTGCTTGTGGCTTTGTACCAGCTTGTGAATCTCCACGCGGTTGTTCTTCGCTTTTTTGTGTGCAATAAAGGCACCACTGCGTGGGGCATGAAATTGTAGAAAGTGATGAAAATATGTCAAAGATTTCCAGGGTTTTTCTGGTTTTCTTTCCAGCATTTTAAAAAAACAAAACAGTTTAAAAAAAAAAATGCTTTTCTCAATGGTATTATAGCTAGTCAACCTTTTTATTTAAAATAAAATAAAATAAAAGGCAGACCCAGAGATTAGTGATCTACACCTGGCTGCTTGTGCCTGGACCTTGACCACCATGTCAAATGATGTGGCTTCTCTTGCAAAAGCAGTAGGAAAAGCCAAGCTGCTCTTCGTGCCCTTCTCTTTTGTTCACTGTTTTTTTTCCCCCAAAATCAAATGGTGCTGACTAGAGGGAGTGCTCAACACAATGAAGCATGTGACCTGTTAGGTCTGTAGATTATGATGAGTTTTGACCTCTTTAGGCAGGGGCTGTGCAGCATGCCCAATGGCCGGAGGGTGGCTGGGTTAGTGCTTCCAGTTGGTGCCTGTCAGAGGTAGCACGTGGTCCAGGCTTGAGCGCCCTGGGATGCTCGAGCACAGGATGTTTTCAAAGGCAATCATATGAATCTGTCATGTATGCAAAAAGGGTGGAAATGGTACCGGACCAGCCTGAAACCTCAAGGCAGGTCCTTGCTATGAGGGGATGGTGCCTGAGTGACATAATATTGGAAGTTCAAGCACATTGCAAGAAGTTTCTTCTATGCTTTGCCTGTTCCTGGGCTTTCCCAAAGTGTCGTCTCTTGGCTGCTACCAGTACTGTGATACACACTTGAACAAAAAGCACCCAACCCCCCCCAACTGGCTTCACTTCATTCATAATGACATACGAAGCGCTGCCTTATGTTACCTGGAATATCTCTTCACAAGTTCACCTCTGTGGAACAGCCCTGTTTGTCTTCCTGATGTCTGTCTGGCTGGCTTATGTTGGCTGGTGGGTTACAAGCGGTCAGAGGCTTGCAGGGTAAGTTTCTCCAAGGGTCTGCTCTCCAGCCCAGCTGGTCTGTGATACTCCATCGCAGTTCTGGAAGGTAATATGCTTCTCAAGAGGATTTCTTAAGCATGTGGACATTAAACTTCTCCCCAAAAGCACAGGGAAACAATTGGTGGTAAAACCCAGAGAAGGCACCTGGCTGGTCCTATTGTTTCTAGAGACTACGACTTTCCTGTTTACTCAGCCTGGCTTTCAAATATTTGTCCCGCTCCTTATGTGTAAAGCAGTTTTGCAGTCGTTTTCAGGGTTCTTGCCTGTCCCTTTCCAGCTTTTGATTTATCTCCTGTTTTTGAAAATACATCAGTTTGGGAGTATTAGAAGGAGACCTTTCATCCCTGTCTTTGAGCAACAGCCCATAAAAGAAAACAACAAACAAACAAAACCTCCCAAAACCCAAACCAAACAAAAAACCCACCCAAAACCCAACCCAGGATGGTATTAGTTCCTGTTCCTGTTTTGTTTTCCAACAGTTTATATCCAAAGTGCAGCGCAGCCCCTTGGAATGAGGGTTTGCAGAGCTAGAAATTGCTAGGTGCTGATTGTCAGTGGTCTTTCTGATGGGGGCTTGCAGCCTTTGGGGTGAATTAAAATGTGTCAAAACTTTGTGATGGACTATAAAACTGTGATATTAGTAAGTTGTAAGTGATAACTGAGACTATGCTGCCTGCTGTTTTAATATGACACAGCCAAAGATTGCATGACAAGGAACAGAATATAAGCCATAACTTACAAACCCCTCCTTGAAGGTAATTATAAAAATAAATCTTTTATATGTATGTGTTAGGATTGGGCTTCACATTCATTGCTTGTACCAGCTCTAAAGAAGTTTAATGGCCGACTGGAGAAGTAGAAGATTAAATGGACAGATGTGGTGTTTGTGATGTCAAAGTATGAATGCAACTCACTGTTGTCACCTGGATGTATCTGCTTTGCAAAGAAATGGGTCTTGTGTGTTTGGTGCCAGAAGCACAGCCAGGGGACCCTGTGTGGGGACTGCGCCCAGCATGTGCAGCTGTGCCGGTCCCTTTGTGAATGCACTGTTTTTTCCTGTGACCTTGAGGAATTGGGAATCCCACTGGGATCTGGGAAACACTGAGGTGGTGGCAATTCCTGGCTGGTCTTTCCACAGAGCATCATGGCTCTGGAGCACCCTTTTCCTTTCTGCCCTACCTGGGTCCACCTGAAACCTGGAGATGTTCTTGTGTGTGCGTTTGAATCTTTGGAACCTTTCATTTTTAGCTCTGTTTGCTCTGAAAGCGAATTATTTTTCAGAGAGCCGAGATAGCTCTCAGCTAGATGCTTCCTTCCTAATCTCTTGAGGAAAGCAAAGTACTCTCAGCTAAATGAAGTTTTGCCAAAATAAGCATTCCTGCTTAAATCAGTATATCGCCAGGAGTGCTTCTGGCTTTAAAGCTTTATGAAGAGAAGTTGGTCTGGACACTGTAGCCTGATAACATTTTTCTTGATTTTTTTTTTTTAAAGCACAGACCTGCGTTGCAGAAACAGGGTTTTGAGTTTTTGATCTGAAGTGAACTGGTAGGGAAGATGCCAAATTATTTTTCTTCAGCATGTAATGTTTTGCATCTACTCACGAGGTGATGCCCTTGCATGGGTGCTAGTCAGTCCCTCATGGCAAAGTGGTGATTTCCAACTCTGATAACTCATTACAGTTTTGTTCCTGAAAAATGTCAGGGACATTTTGTTTCTGTCCCAAAAAAAGAACAGAAACAGACTGCAAAACCTTGGAGGTTGCTATGAAACGGAACCGTCTTCTCCTTGGATCTATTAATAAAGCCTTTATACGCTTTTTCCTGAGTTCCCTTGCTACTGCTGGTGGGTTATGGTGTACATCTGGTAGGTATGTCTCTTCTCTTGTAACCAAATGTTTCCTTGGCTGTGGATTCATTGAACTGTTTCAGACAGAATTAGGGTGCTGTGTGCTGCTTGTCCTGTGGTATTGGTAACAGAGCAGGCTTGTTTTCTGTTTGTGTGGGTGGAGAAAAATTATTTCAATTTTTAAGTCCTTCAATATTTTTTGAAAATATACTTATTTTAGAAAATCTGGCTCCCTGGGCTTTCACAGTTTCTTTGAAAGGGTTTGTGATTTCTTAGTAACTTCCCTTGATGCTGTTGACAGAGAGGACCGTGTACCAGAGATGTTGCCGTGTCCATTCCCTGCAAGGCCCAAGGTTAGCTGATGGTGCCTTTGCCTCTGCCATGTCTGCCACACGCAGGCTTCCTGTGCATCTGGTTTTGTACAGCAGAGCTTATTTGAGGGACATGGAGCCAACGCAGAGGACTGTGGCATCTGTTTCCACTTGTGGTGCTCAGCAGCAGTCCGGTTCATTTGGAATAATTTGTGTAAAAAATCAGTCTTGGACAAGTCTATGCTATGAGGGAAAACATCCCAAATGAGGAAACCCCCTCTGTGTGTCTCTAAGACCTTTTGGACCCCTGTGTGTACCGAGAAATCAGTCTTCTGTATGGAAGACTGCAGCAGCAAAGCATGTGGGTCTCCAGCTGGAGTATGCTCTGGCTTTTTTACTGGGGGTGGGTCCTCTTCCAGTGGTGGGTGTCCATGTGGAGCTTAGGTGTAGCTTTTGGTCAGTGAATTGTGAGAGCTCGTCGCCTGACTGTCTTTGTGTCTGCATTAGTGTGATTGTTCTCCAGAAGTCTCCCAACTGCTTTGACTTGGGTACCATTGACTATCATAGGAGATCAGCCATGTATCTTTAGGTGTCTGAGTTTGTCTGCAGCCTTGGACCTTAATCCCATTCTGCTACTGTTCACAGATGTGAGGTTGGAAGGGACCTCAGGAGGTCCTCTAGTCCAGACTCCTGCTTGGAGCAGGACTGATGTTGAATTCAGACCAGGTTACTCAGGGCTTTGTCCAGTCTGGTTTTGAAAACTTGGTTTCTTGCTCATGACAGTCTTGCTTTTCCAGGTAGCGATGACAAAGCAGACTGCTGAGCCTCTGGTTCTTAAGCATCAATTATAAGGAGACTTCTCAGAATACACTGTTTTGGGTGTCTACATCCATTTAACATGGAGATAATACCTTAAGGAAAAAAAACCCCTCAGTGTCTGGAAAGAAGGAGACACCGAATTGGCTTGCTAGCTTACTTATTTTCTGTAGCTGGCAACTTGGGAACATCTCACTCAGTGGTTGTGCTGGGTAGGATCAAGGGATGGCTTGTTGCCCCTGCTGTTCCTCTTGGTGGGACGTACTTGCATTGAAGGTCTGTGGACTTGATGCTTCTCTTCCTGTAGATTTCCTTATTAATTTATATTTTATGCAGAACTTTATACTTACTTTCAAGGAGCAAACACCTAATTGATGAGATTACAAAATCAGGTTAAGAAATAAGAAATGTCCCTCTGGGTGCTCTGGAAGCCTCAGTTGCAGCAGCAATAACTGGAAGGTGTGAATTGAACCTATTCTCAATGGGTCGTTAAAACCCAAATCTGAAAGATGCCAGTGGTGATTGGACCTTAGAGCAAGGGACTGCTTCTGACATGTAGAGACTAATGTGCAAGATGAGTTTAAGAACACATGGAGTTGACCCCTCTCATGGGTTAGTGTGATGGAACAGCTATTGCATCTAAAAGGTCCTGAGATGTCCGGTGGTACCTAAAAAGCCTTATTTCCGAGTCTTTCTTTAGAGCTTTGAAGTTTTAACATGGTTCAAAGTAAAAGGTGGTAGGTAGGAAAAGCCAGGCCATCATGAAACCCTTTGCCCACCAAGTCTTCCCTAGGTTGGTTTTTACTACTGACAGTAGCAAGCTGATCTCTGCATTTGGGGTCTTTTGTTTTGTGAAGCAGAAGTTGTAGCAGAAATATATTGCAAGAAGAGTAGGCTGGAGGGGTTACATGTGTATGCCAGGTGCCTGTGGATTTTTTACGTAAATTGACATGTCCTCTTTTATCTTCTTCTCTGCTGATCTAATAGCTACAGTTTCTGGTTATATTCAAAATCTGAAGACCAGTAGATTTATTTGTTTTAATCTTCCATAGTTCCATAGGATGTCAACATACTGAACACCAGAATAGGTCTAACATGCAGCTGAAGTTTTTGTGGCTGATTTTTTGAGTATAGGAATGAGTGTTTCCCATGGAGTACTTGCAGTTCTGCACCAGTTCAAGCAATTGAAAAAGCTTAAATCCCACCAGCTCCGTGACAAGGGATGGTCATCCATATGTGCAAGAACAACACAGAGATTACACCACATTTATGAGCCCGAGTGCTGCATTTGGGGCAGGAAATCAAACGGCATGCACTCATTTTGTCCACTTACCTCTGCAGATGGGATGTGTCCTAGTGCTTTGTGTGTGGATTATTGGCCAAATATGCCATTATTTCGTGTGTGTGTGTGAAGGTGATGGTGATGCAGAAGGCAGCTCTCCACTCTGCATCGCTGAAGCCTAGTTCAAAGAGCTCGTCTGAGCTGGAAGGGTAGGCAGGGGAAGCCAGAAGGAACAGATGGTGCCTATTTCTGAATTTACAGTGTTTTCTCCCCTGCCTCCACCCCCTGTGGACAAATAAATAATTTATCTTATTAATTCCAGAGACTTCTGTAAACAGAATGTGTAAATACATATAAGCATACGCTTGATCTTCTCTGGTTTGCGTGTCTGGGAGCAGTGGTTTACAAAACTTGCTCCCAGCCTGTGGGTGGAGGAGGATGAGGAGAAGGGGCTCAGGCGTGGGTCACTTCTTAACTTTGCTCAAGTCCACCTCTTCTGGAGCAGGGCCCTGAGCTGGTACAGCAACCCTGGGTCCCTAGGGCAGGGTCACACCAGCCAGGCCGGGTGGCTTAAAACTCTTATGCCTTTTTGGAGTTTGGAACAAAGTGGACTGTTGTGTTGGGGTGGGGATCAACCTTAGCCATGGTTCCATTCTTACATCCTTGGAAGCTAGTCCCCCTTTCCGGGGGCAGCATCCTTTGTTTTGCTGATATTTTGTTTATAGCTGGCAATGTTAAACTCATGAAGTGTTGGTGCTATCAGTTAAGTGGGTTTCTCCCGCTCTACAGTGGAGGGGTTAGGAGTAGCCCCACTGGGCATGCTGTTGGGTGTTTGGGTCGCTTTGATGACCATCTCATTGGAGGTTTGACCTTGGAAGAGCTGATGACACAAAAGCCATTTTTTGCACTTCGTTGCTGAGCTTCAGGTGTTAAATTTTGCCATATGTCAATGTTGCCAAGGGAGGGCACTCATTGCTTCTCCTAAGGAGTTTAACAAGGTTTGGATTGAGTTGCCCCATGCCAGGACAGCTGTGATCCGGAGAAAACAGCAGCATCACCTCTAAGCGAGGGCAAGGTGTGAGCATAGGACTTAGCTGGGAGGTGGCTGAGCTACTAGCGAATGCTTCAAGCTCTGAAGCTGTTGTTCCAGAGGTGTTAAGGCCTTTCAAAATGAAGGGGAAAAACCAGTCACCCTGTTCATATTCCTGTGCTGCAGCCAAGAGAGTATTTTGGTGATTGGCGGGTTTTTTGGGAGAGAGTAAGGGAAGAGGCTCATGGTCATGTTGGACTGGGAGCAGGGTATAGGGCAGATTGGTGCAGTGATGCTCCTGAACTCAACTTGCCCCTTTTCAGTGAAAGAAAGTAACAAGTTGTCTAAAGTGCATTCCTAGGATTAAAAAAAATAAATTATGTGAGTACTTGTTAGAGGATGGGGTAGGCTTGGAAAGCTTTTACACTTCAGGATTTGCTTGCGGTGAGGATGGAAAAATAAGTGCAGTCACTTTTCATCAGAGGTTAGAAATAGGATTTCTCAAGAAACTCTGTTGGCATCTGTGGTTTTTAATCTCTTTAAAAAGTGAGGAGGTAATATTTTCAGATGACACAGTACTGAAGTTAGTGCTAATGAAGTTGGTTAGGTGGTTTCAGAGGAATTTCAAAAGGCCACAGCAAGAATGGTTTATTCAATAGCACCACAGCAGATTAAAACCCCCATGGATGTGTTTAGTATTGCATGATAAAGGGGAAATGTTTGAGCTATTTGCCTATATTGATGCAATCTGAATTAACTGGGAAAAACACTTAGCCATGTGTTACTGGGTGCGTCTCCACTGGCAGGTGGGACTAATTGCATCTCAGCTCTTGTTTTAGTAATGGAAGATAGAGCCAAGTGAGAATGGGAATGTCCGATGGCTGTTAAATTGCTGTGACTCCTCCACAAGCCTTGTGTGAACTCGGTGACTCTTGAGACCTCTCTGCTGGTTGGAACTGGCGATTGAATTTAAGAAGTTACAGGAGAAACGAGGGGGCTGACAGCGTGGATTAAACTTCAGGAAGCTAGAGAAGGGGAGGAAAAATTTTAGAGGTGGAAAGACTTGAGATGGGAGAGTTGGTGTAGGAAACGGCATCCTTTGCTGTAGGTAACACCACTGCAGGACAGTTTTGGGAATACCGTAGTGAAGTTGGATGTCACTGCAGCCACACTCCTGAGGTTACTGGGCTCTAGTGCAAAATAATCTCATTCAGCGTGAACCACCACTGTAGATCATTTAAGCTCTGTGGACTTTATGCTGAAAAACAATTAAAGCTCTTTGGATTGCTTTTTTTTTTTTTTTTTTTTGAGAGAGAGAGTGTGTCTATACAGTCTCAAAACCCCTCCCTCCCCTCTTCTGAAGTTGGGATCGAGTGAGTAGTAACCTCAATACTTACTAAAAGGAGCAAAATATTTTGAAACACTAAAAAATTTTAAAAATTCTAGCTATTAAGCCAGCAACACAGTGTTTTAATTTACTGTTGGATAATGCCCTAATAAATTTTAAACATTAAGTGCTCAAGTGAATAAAAAAAAAAATCTTCCATTTATGTTTTTTTTTTGGAGGGGGGAGGGAAGGTGAAGGTTGTCTACTCCACCCATACAAACCCTTATCTGTCAAAGGACTTGGCCATTAGTCATCAAGGGCAAGGCCAGAAACTTCTCTCTGCTGTCCTGGCGTCGACCTCAGCACGGTGCAAGCCTGGAGCGTGCTTTGTCTACCACACTGGCCTTTTCCTTTCCCTCCCTTCAGTTCCACAACCTGAAATGGCCACAGCTCCCTGCATGTTTGGTGAGGACCTGCAAGCTGGAGCAAAAGGAAAAGAGAAGCAGCAGGTGCTTCTTGTGGGCAGGAAAGGGATGGGGCTTGTCCTTCTTGCTGACATCTGTTTCATTTAATCCTTGAACAGGCTCTTTTGAAGAACAGGTGATTTATTTGGCACTGATTCCACTTGATAGTTGGCCTCTGAAACGTGGTTCCCCTGCTGCCAGGATGGGTCCTGGACCCTTGCGTGGGAAGCTTTGGACCTTGTGGCTCAGTGCCGTGGAGTCAGCCATCGATCTGGAACTCCGACGTGTGGACGTCCAACACGTTGGGGGTGGAGGAGCTGGAACTTGCTCTATGTGCTGTTCTGCAACTTGTGGCCCGGTGGGGCTTCTGTGATGAGGAGAGGCTTCCCGCTGCAGCTGTGAGTTTTAAGGGGTAAACAGGAGGAAAAACAAAAATGTTAGTACAGTCTGTGCTTAGTTGGGCTGTCCAGACTCTGAGCGATCGAAAGGGAGCAGATGCGGCGTATCTGGTTTGTGTGGATCTGGCAGTCATAGTTCAGGAGCACAGCCCTTCTCCAGGCTCGCACGCTCAGCTGAAAGCTACGTGCTTTCCCCTTTACACTTCACCATAGACCTCAATTTTGTTAATCTAGTCTTCCTGTCTTAATGCTTTCCCTTTGGGAGATGGAAAATGGTGACTGTCTTGAGGAACAGCAGTGGCTTATCTGAGCAGTTTTTATAAGAATAAACACTTGCATGTAACAGAGGAACCTTAACCGAGCAACCCCAAACCTGTGCAGGTACCACTGTGAGATGATCACCTGTCCTCCAGTCTGTGGTAATGCCAGAGGACTTCAGATGCAGTGGGAGTATTAGTGCTTTTCTCTCTTTTTAGCATTTGTGCAGTTAGTGGAAATAATGCTCATGCTGAAGACGCTCATAGTTATGCAGCTTGGGGATGTGGGGAAGAAGTCTTGAAAACATGTTGTAAAGGGTGTGCTGATGTCTTTTTTTTTGGAAAACAAACTTGGGAGTTTAATTTTGAGTTGGAATTGAAGCATGAAGTAGCGTCCATGCTGTTGAAGATGACACCCATCCAGAATCACTAAAGAAGGATGCCTTGAAAAATCTTGTCATACTTTAACTTCAGCTGGGAGATCTCTAATTCCCCCTTCCCAGTTATGACAAAGAAATAGTTCAGACGAAGGATTAAACCAACTCTTTGCCTACAGGTTTGTTACCAAGCTTTCGCTATTTTATCACTTTCTTTTACATAGATTCGAAATTTTGTTGTTTGGGGTTTTTTTTGGTTGTTTTTTTTTCCCCCTTTTTTTTCTGAATGATGTTTTGTTTGAATACGCTTTTAAGATTTGCAGTTAATGGTGGGTATTAGGATTTGAGAGATTATCCCAGGAGCTGTTGTGGTACTTCATTGTTAGATCCGGAAGTGGGAGCTGGGTAAATTGGCTGCTTTTAAAAGGGTTTAAAAGCGGTGTGGGAAAAGAGAGAGCTGTAAGCTCTCTGCGTGCTGGCGCTGAGCATCCACCCAGGCCTGGGTATAAGCCTGGAGTATAAGCTCGAAGATCTCACAACCAGGACTTAATGTTTTAGTTTTGGTTTTTTTGTTTTTTTTTTTTTTTTCCAGTTTAGTGCTCATTAAATACTATATGGGGACAATCCTCACAAATAGATGGCACAGCTTTATGCTTGTTTGTTATAGAGATACAAATATTTGGGGAAACTTTGCTTAGTAAATACACAAGTAAATCCAGCTATTTAAGCTGTAAAATGGTTTGTGTCAGAGAGACCTTGAAATATTTAAGTGCTGTGTATTTGGAGGAAAGCAGCTGAATCTTGAGAAGAATTCATTACAAAAAAAAGATATTTTTCTGAATTGCAATGTAGTATGTGACTGCAGCTAGACAGCACAATGTTTTTCTTCTTCTGCATCTTCGTGCTCACAGCTTTACCCACTGAAGTTCATCTTATTTCCAAAGTTTATTGGTATGTCCATGAAAAGGCTGGGAACAGCCTGGCTTTGTTTTCCCATGAGCTGTGGGAGAATGAGCTGGGGGAAAATAGATTACTCTTTAACCAGCAATTCTGAGGGAGGATATGCTTGTGTTAGACAATGTGGTTTAAATTTGAAGGCCATTACTATCTGGTCACTTGGTTAATGAAGCGCTGAATAATTTGTGTTCTTAATATTCCTGGGAGATTGAAATGCCCTTAAGTCAGTCTGTCCAACTGCCCTTTCTTTCTACAACATAAATTAAAATAAAAAAGTAACCAGATCTAGTTAGGCAATCAACTCAGTAATACTTGAGAAAATGAAGCAGTGTCTGATCTGTGTAGTGACGGTTTCTTTAGCAGTGACCTTTGTGTGAGTAAAAAATACTTTGATGTGTACAAGTTTTTAGCAGCACTTTTTCCAACTTTGGTATTTTGTCGTATGGTGGTGGTTTTTTTTTTCCTACTTGCTAACATTTACTTACCTTCAATACCTAGAGGGTCTAGATAAAGGAAGATTGAGAGGAGGAAGGAAATGGTGCTCTTCCAACTGAAGTGAGAGGTAGGAGGCTAAGCATGAATGCATCCTAAAACTCCCTGAAGGTCTTTTCCCAGGTGTCATCTAAAGTAAGATCCCCTTACTCTAGCAGTGTTTTACCAGAGTAATACTGCACTTCAAAGTATAGGGAAAGCTGCTCCAGCAAAATCAGCTATTCCAGGAAAATCCCCCTGATTGTCAGCACCATGAATTTCTTGTCTAGGATTGTACATCTTCTCCACTGTCATCGATGCATTTCAGAAATCAGCAGCACAGATCTGGATTTCTTTATACACTTGTTAAAAGAAATGGCCATTCCTCGTTTTTAATCAACTGAAAATTAACTTTTTACTGCTACCCTTAACTTTGCAAAGAGTAATTGAGATTAAAAGTGCAAATAACTTCTTGCAGAAGTATCCCAGTGTCCTCTGGAAGTGATTATGTTAC
The DNA here is from genome assembly GCA_026413425.1 of Tringa solitaria. Taxonomy (NCBI): domain Eukaryota; kingdom Metazoa; phylum Chordata; class Aves; order Charadriiformes; family Scolopacidae; genus Tringa; species Tringa solitaria. The sequence continues at coordinate 538,124 of JAOXJM010000004.1, forward strand.
TGCTGGTATTGATTTAAGTCTCTCTTGTCATCTGTGTGAAATCTAGTGCATCTAATCGTGGGCAAATAGCTTTTTTTTTTCTTTCCCTAATAGCAGTGCTTTTCTTTGCATCAGCTTGTGCATGGAGACCTGAAATTCAACTATACTTCATGTACTTGAGCATTTTTTCTTGTGTTCAGAGAATTCAGCAAGTAGCTGAGTTAGCATGCTGATAGTAGAAATGAGCTTAAAAATTACTTTTTACTGACTTTAAAGGAAACAATATAGTTCATTAAAGGACTTTGAATTTCAGATAAAATAAGTTGTTTGTAGTAATGCAAATAATCTACAGCTAAATACAGGGTCATCAGACCTTGGTGGAAGGAAACCTGAGTGTATGTGCAACTTGTCCATGCTTTTGAAGTACTTCAAGTGTTCTTTTTTGGGAGTAGAAACTGGTAATGAAACCATTTACTAAAACTGCTCTCCACTACTTTGGAGGAGTGAGACATCCAGGAAGCTTGTCACCGTCCATTTGCTTATCCAGAGGGAGTCTTTTATATCTGATATTGCTCCATTAACTCTGTATGTTAAAGCTTTGTTCTGACAGTGTCATGAGAGGCTCACAGAATTTTTTGCAATGACTCAGGAAGGCATGGCTGTTAATTTCCTCTTTGCAAACAAGAGTGAGTTATGTTCTGCTTGCTGGAATGCGTTGCCCTATGGAAGTAAAATGCATCTAAGAATTCGGTCTGTGCCCCATCATGCCCCACATAGTTTCTGAACCCTTTGCTCTTCTGCTTGGATGGGTAGAAGGAAGAAGCTCTCCAAAATAATGACGGTTCTTGTTAGTGTTATGGAAAAGGTCAACCAGAGAGGGAGCAGGATTTAAACACATATCTTCGGATGTGACTCCGAAGATATCCCTGTCATGGAGTTGAGAAGATGCAAGACTTCCCTTCTAAAACTCAACCAAGAGGCTCGCGTATAGGAAGCCTTATGTTATTAATTCCTCTGCTTGCAGTTCTCCTTCTGTCCCACCCTTCCTGCTTTAGCAATATCAAGAATTGTCTTTCATTCTAGGTGAAGTGACTTCAGATGTCTCACTTTATCCAAACAGATATTGACAGCTGTTAGTTGTCCTTCTGCATGTCTTGTCTTCGTGTGCTGCTCTATTGTAACAAAATGCCTTGCATTTAAGACCACTTTAAGATGAAGTCCTTGGTAAGTTTTTAATCTCTAGCTAAACTCTTTTTTTTTTTTTCAACTAAAAGCACTATAGAGCAAGGTTTCCCGCTTTTAATTTAGTGTGAAGCTCTATGAGGAAAAGTTTGAGTGGGTTTGAAGGTAGAAGGCAGTGTTGGTGTTATATACGCTTCTGATGAATTAAGATTAAGATCCTCAGCTCTTTGGGTTTTTCAAATGATTCTGTTTTCCAACCGAAGTAGCTTTGGTTTTACGTGAGCTGTCCACACTTAGTCCAAATTTTCATCTCTTACAGGCACCTTGACATTTCAGTAACAGTCATATCTGTGAAGATAAACATTTAGGGTTGTGTGGTGGTAGTTTTCCTTTACATCTGAACGAGGTACCTGTCTAGGCAACAGAGAGTCATGGGGATACTATCAGATCTTGAAAGTCTGAGCTTTTGGAGAAGAAAAGCCCTTCTTGCTGTAATTTAATGGGAATTTGAAGAGCCTGATGCTCTTCAGCTCTCTAGGGGTGTCTGTAGATTGAAGGAGCCACAGGTAGGTTGGTTTGGGTTTAACCTATCACTAAACATAAGGATTTATGTTTAAAAAGAAGGGCTCGAGAGTACTGTATTGTTTGAGACTTCATAAAGGCAGCAGCTTTACAGATGGATTTAAGTGGCTATTTCTTCTCTGTTCCCCCTCAAAAATGCTGTCAAAAGAGTCACTGTACGCACTGAAGATGCTGAAGGCAGAGGAAGGAAGAAATATCTTGACTCCTACTTCATGGTCAACAAATTACTTAAGTTTTAATGTGTGCTAGTTTAGTTTACTAATGGAGGTACAAGAGTATCTTCTGACTTCAAAAAAGGCTTTTTTCATCCACTAAGTATTCAACATCTTTAAAGGAATGTCACTCCCTTAGCACTACTAATCAGAAAATGAATTTTTAATAGTCTCTCTCTGGAGAAAAATACCTTCTGGTAGAGTTTGTGTAGGCTTCACAGCGGTGTAGCGTGCATGAAGAAAATCTCATCGTTTGGCATTTGGTGCGAATGGTTAAACTAATTTTCTGTGCAGTCGCCCTCTTTAGGCAGTGCTGTCACCTAAGGAAATTTTGAACTATTTTTATGTTGCTGAAGAACCTGTGTGTGACTGGGGAGGATGTGCTTGTGATCTAACAAGCACGTGCCTCTCAACGTGTAGCTTGGGGAGAGCAGGTTTGTCTTCTGATGTGCAAGATGTTTCTTAGACGCTTGCTAGAAGGCTTCTTGCAGCGGTCCTCTTCTGTGGTGACCTCACTGGAAATGTCCTCTGCAGCAGTCCAGGGGATGATGATCCTACTTTTTGTGGAGTGAGTGGGTTTTCTGTTGCTTTGTCTGGAGTTTGCTCTTTAAGTGTTTCTGCAGCTGTTCCTAATCCACGCTGCTTTTTTTTTTTTGATTTAAATGCAGGTCTGAGTTCTTGAGCACCATGACCTCTGACCATCTGGGATGTATTTCTTTGGGTAGCTTTTTTTTTCTTCTTTTCAATCAGACTTGGTCTGTTCTTCACAGCACAACCACCTCGCTTCTCTACTGCTAATAAGGTCAATGAATTGTACACCCAGAATTATTAGGGTTCAGTTGCATTCCTACCCTTGGGAACCAGGTGCTGACGTTTAGCTTCATACCATACTGTATGGCCTGCGTTTCAAGATCACTAGGGAAACTCAACAAATTAGATGTCCCTATGGAAGGTCTTTTTAAACATGTTAATGTTTAGTTTTTTTCTTTTGTTTCTGCTGAGGCTGTTGTAGGAAAACATGCGTTGTAGGAAACTTGTTTGATGTTACACTGTCTCAGTGGTATCCCTGCTGGTGGTCAGTCCCACTTCAGCAACTACGTTGGTAGTTTCTTTTAAATTCTTCCTTTACAAAGGAGCAGCAAAGTAATGCTGGCTCAATCTGCTAATCTCCCTCTTATACAAAATCGTAAGGAAAGACTGTGTGCATATCTATTTTTTTTTTTTTTTTTTTTGCTTTTTCAGTTTCCTCTGACCCTGGGTAGCCCTAGCCCGGGTGGAAGGAGTTTCGATCTACAGGTAGCTTTCCAAATCTAGATTTGGTGTGGATACGATGATGTGTTTTGGAGCCTTGATGTAAAGCAGATTTGGGCCTGTTCTAGTCTGTGAATTAAACCAAGGGCTTCAGATTTTGCAGCTGGAAGTATTGAAAAGCCTGGAGCTAGTATTATCTTTGAAGGGTCAGCAGAGAGCATCCAGTTTAATTTTCTTTGTTTGTGGTGTTCCAAAATAATCCTAGGGAGTCCCTTTTGTGGGAGACCAGTCATGCTAAGCCGTGATACCTTCTCAAGTACCTGTGGTTTTCTGCTAAACTCTCTTTCCTTAGAAGTAGCCACTGCCTTTTAGTCGTTCCTTGTTCCTTCACGTGTCTCCGGACAGAACGTGTGAATGAACATGCATTTGCTAGATGGTGTGTTTAATACACCTTTGCAACTTCCATGAGCGTTTGCAGTTCGTGTGCTTTATTCTCCAGAGGCAGAGTTGAGGGCACATGCTGGCTGTTGCTTGTGAGTTGAGAACAGGAGTGCAGTTCCCCTTCTGCTTCAAGAAAAATTTGGAAGAGCTTTGCTTCTGACTTTCCAAAACATATTTGAAACATAACTCAGTGGCAAGCTTTGTTTTGGAAATGGCCATGCTCCAGCAATGGTTTTGTCGAGTCTGTTTATCCCAATTCCTTCCCTGGCTTAATAGGCTGAGAAAGTAAAACTGTTGTGTGGGTGGGTGGTTGAAAAATGGTCCGTATGGATATTGCTGTAATTTGCGTTTCATAAATAATGGTAGCTTGTGCATAAGCCTGTAATTGACTGAAAATGCATTAAAAGATAGCATGAAGGCATGTAAACTGCTACTTAAAATCCATAGGAGGAGTCTGTTGGGAGGAAGGGGGTGATTTCTCAGTGGGAGATGGGGAGGCAGGAGGCATGCAAACTGTGCAACATTAAACAGCGCGATTCAAATGTGCTAAAAGTTAGTTTATTGAAGAATGCAAAACTCCTTAAATACTTGAGAAAAGAAAGCTGTCTTGTCTGCACTGGGGCCAGGTGATGGATGCTAATAGCAACAGCATTATTTCCAAATAGCCGCGGTGTTAATTATGACCTGTGTCTGGAAAAAAATCTGTGGCTGGTGAGTGGGAAGGGCAGGGGCGGGAGGGGAGATTAAACCATCAAAATTCCAGAGAATTCAGTGTTCTGTGTAAGGAACATTTCTGGCCTCTCCATGACTGTACAGCCGGCGGTGTGGGAGCTAGTCTGGAAGGGTCATCTTGCTTCCTGAGCCGCTGAACTTGCTGCTGCTCAGAACACTTGTATATAGTTGTATCACTTAATTTGTTCTTAATTAGGTTCAACAATGCGAGCTGTGTGTTTTTGATATCTGATTCAGATAGGAGCGAAGCCAGGTGTTAGAGCTGTTGCAGGCTACGAGCATGTATGGAAGAGGAGGGGGGGCGAGCAGGGAAAGCACTGCCTTTCAACAGGCAGGGAAAAAAGCTGCAAAACGTTATTTAATGGAAACAAGTGGCTGATTATCGTGAGCGATGGAACCGTTGAACTGGGTCGAGAGGCAGCTGCTCTGGTGGGAACTGGTCTACCTCCCCTCCAGGAGTGGCTGGGGTTGGAGCAAGGAGTGTCTGGCGTCTCACCCACACATGCGGACACCATCCAAAATAACTTTCATGCTGCCTTTGGCCAGGACGTTTTTGACTCTGGTCATTTGAATTTGCTGAACTGAAGCATTTGAGTTTAGGTAGCACTAGTTGCAAGCGTGCAAGGGAAGGGCATCAAGCTGCTGGAGGGCAAGGCTCTTGGGAGGGCATGCAGACAGAAAACAGACCTCAAGAAAGCCTGTTAACATTCCTGCACCAAGTATCCCATTTGCAAAATACTTTTCATTTGAAATTTTTTCTTTTTTTGGTCAGGAGTCGTAGAATTCAGTTGTCCTTTGTATAAGTGGCTTTGTAATTCTCACCAGCTAATCTGATATTTAAATTTGTTTGCAAGGTACTGTACTGCAATCAAATAAACTTATTTTCTTATTACAAGAAGTCACGTATTTGCCAATTGGCCAGATATCTCATTTAAAGAAGCTGCAACTTCATTTTTGTTTAACTATTTAAACTTTTGCTTTGGAGTTTCAAAGTAATTGTCAGTCTTTTTTTTCCAGTCATTCTTCCATCCCCACATCTTCACCTCTGGAGCTGAACATCAGGAATATTCCTTCCCACACCTCCTATTGTCAAATTAAAATATGAGGGGAAATTGAAATGCAATGTGATTTGCTCTTTGTTTTGTCACTTGAAGTTAAATGCTATGAGAATGACCTGAAGGTGGCTAAGGTTTGTTGCTTTGTTGTGATTCCTTTGGAGATGTGGTCTTACACACGAAATGTTCGTAAGAGATGTCTTCCTGTGTTGCCAAGGGTGAGAAGTAGTGCATCGTACAATCCAATTGAAAGCTTTTTGGTGGATCTCCACTGGCCTGCTGCTGCCACCGGCTCTGATGATCTGGGGACTGTGGTGGTGGTTGCTTGCTTTGTTTTTTACTGGATGATAGCTTTATCTCCAACATGAGGAAAAGTCTTGGGAAAATGTAATATTGCTGGGGCGCTAAGGCCCCACAGTGACTTGGAATGGGTGGGAACTGCCACTTTTAAAGGGTTGTCATTGCTGAAGTCACTATTGGTGGTGTCATTATGGGCTATTGGTGATGAAATGCTTTTTGGGTAATTACTGTTCATTCTTCTGCTAAAAACAAAGGGCAAAAGACAGCTTTTTTTTGTCTTTTCTGGTTAAGTAAACTCTTCAGGCCATTTTCCTGGGTAAAACCTCCATTTTTGGAGAGCAAACCTCCACTTTTTATGTGTTCCTTCACTTGGGGGAGTGACTTGGTTTATACCCATACGCGTTGTGTACTGGCCATGGAGCAGCTTCTGGACACTTGATACAAGCAGATGAACGTTCCAAGGATCCTGACCCGCCATAACCTAGATCCTGCTCATCTCGGTGCCCACGCTGGTGGCGGGAGGCAGCTTTGCAGTCTGGATATGTGAATGAAATGGAGCCTTCCCCAAAATGGCCCATTTTGTCCTTGATCATCTGTGATCTGACTGTGCTTGCCAAGTGCAAAGTGCCTTTTTAAAACGAGCTTTTATCGTTTGTGCTGAAAAAGGACTTTGAGGCTTCCTGTGCAGATAGGACTTTTTGTGTTGTACATGGGATCTTTCCAGTCCCCAGTGAATAAACACAGCTGGCTGTTTTGGGAAACGGATTTAACATCTTTGCATCAAAGCTGTACAAATAAGGGAGAAAGCTGTACTGAATTATTAGACAGCATTTTCTGACTTTTACACTGATTTAGGAGTGACCAAATGGAAAAAAAACCCTGCATTTCTTAGGAGGCTGCCTTCAGCCTGTGCTGGGGGAAATAAGTTTCCCTTCCTCCCCCCCCCTTTGGAAACATGACTAGAACAAGCAGCCTCGGTGACTTATCAATCTCGGATTATCATGCAATAATTTACTGGGCAGCCTTTTGCTGTCCGGAGCCGCCCACGCGCGCAAGTCAATGGTGCCTTTGTTCGGGAGCACTGGAAGAATGCATGATCTAATGGGGTGGTGGGAGTTTGCCTTCATTCCAGCGTGCTCAAATCTGTGCTCATTCCCCCAGTGTCCCAAACCCGTTCCCTTTCTCCATCCCCATCTTAGTGTGGGCACCCAGGAAAAGCAACCCGTGTTTGTATCTGTTGGGCTTTGTTAAATTCCTTGTGCCTGTCTGTGGTGGAGCTCTGCATGCCAAAGTCTTTGCCATGGTGGAGCGTGATTTATGATGAGATGTGTTAAAACCCTTCAGGCGTTTCTTGTTCATGACATACATTCCTAAATCTCCAGGCTCTTCAGGTGAGGACAAGAAAATAAACCTAAGGTTTATTAATACTAGGTTATGTTCCCATAAGGGCCACCACTCAGCATTTGAGAGCTGTCATCCCTGCTCCTATGTGAAGTTATTTCCTCACTGGAGAACATCGGAAAATGGAAATCCTTCAATATTTTTTTTTAAGCTGCTGGATATTCTATTTGCTTATGTAATACTAGTGCTCTCATCTTCCTCCTCCTCCACAAATTTTCCCAGAAAAGCTAGGGTGTAGTTGTAAAGAACATTTGCTCTAGAACTACAATATTTTCTTGCGTTCTGTCAGAAGTTTGGCTTTTTCATGCGCATGTGATGCAAGCAACATAACTTACCACTTATGTGTCTTGCAGGTGTTGGACTGTTGTTATTGAATAAAACTTTTTTATTCCAAAAAAATGAGTTTCTCAGGATGTTTCTCAGTCTCCTTTCCTCCTTATAAACCCTGTCCTGCTCTTGTTGCCCACCTGCATGCCAGAAAATCTGCTCCCATTCCATGGGATGGGATAACTCATTCTCCTTAAATATTGAGGAGTTGAGGGTAGGAGTAAGGACGAGATGGGCAAATGGCATGGGGCACGTTCCACTGCAGTGAACTGGGAAAGCTGGCCTTTCTTCCTGGGAATGATGGAGAAACAGGTCAGATGAGAACAAAATGACATGCCGACGGTAGTTGCTCACTCTCTGTGCTGTCACTGCAAAATGGAAATTAAATCCAATCAAAAAGTAAGAAGTATGCTGGTATTTGTTTTCAATTCTTTTAACCTTTACTTAGAAGTAGGTTGTCAGCAGGTACCTGTGTGAAAAAAGCTGCCTTGAACAGGAGCCAACCAAGAGAAACAGAGAAAGTTTAACTATTTCTTTACTGCCCAGTGAATTTTGCTGAAAACAAATCTGCATAGGCTTGGTTCTTTGCCCAATACAATCTTCTTGGGTGGATTTTTTTTGTCCTGGGCAGCAGAAATCGGCAGCCGTATTCTAAAGCTCACTGCTGGGACGATGCACTGAGGGATTGCAGAAAGTGCAGAAGAGTTAGTATGGTTTCTTTCCACACGCAGGGGATGTGAGTGAACCGATAAAGAAGGAGGCAAGTGTCGTCTGGGCTTATCTCACCCAGGCATCTGCTCACAATTCAGCGCTTGTAGTTGTCGTGCCAGCTGGCGGGACGTTTTCCTGATGTAAATTATCCATCCATTCTGAGGGGTTCCGAATACAAGGAGGCCTTTTGTGTGTCGGAACAAATTCCTAACTTGGGGGAAAAGGGAGGAGTTTCTAAAGATCTAAATAGCATTTGATTACATTTTTCCAGTCCCTGATTTTCAGCACGGTGCATTTCCTGGTGGACCTTTGGGATACAGAGTTGGGCAGTAGCCCTGCTGAGGAAGGGCTTTAATTGCTGATGACATCTTGCAGCTGTGGTCACCCCGACAAATTGAGCAGGTTCTTGGGGGGCTTGTTCATCCCCTGGGCTGAACAACGCTGAACATTTCCAATGGCACTGCTGCCACCTCTGCAGGCACCCAGAATTCCTCGCTTGGTTTAATCTGGAATTGCAGTATCATCTTGAAAGCTTAAACGCCTGCTTACTTTCTTTAGAGAATGATATTAAATGGTTTTCTACATCACCTTGGTTATTTTGTCACCTTGTCACTTGCTAGTGAACAGCTTCACGTCTCGGAAAAGATGCAGTTTTAAAATGGGGGTGTATGCGGGTCATGATTTTGAGCTCTGGATGCTTTAAAGACCTGTGAGGTTGCACTCCTGAAGTGCTGAGCTCATGGTCGCTAATTACCACATGTTGTCATGTTCTTCCTAATGAACTTTTATGACAAACATTTGGAGTCTTTCCTGCAAAATAGTCTTTCCTGCCAATTCTCAGTACACAGAGGGAAGCATTATCCAATACTTGACAATATCAGACACTTCTAAGCTGAACAGAGATCAAAATAATTACCCGCTTCTGGGAACAGTAGAACAACGATTTTTTTGTCTTCCAAGTGAAATGTTTAAAACTGCCTTTCACCTGGTTATTGCTGTCATAGTTCTTGCTGTTGCCATTTCTCAGCGTAATAGCAGTATATGTTTATTTAGCCCTGAAAGACTTGAAAGCAACCTAGGCAGCTTATCTTCGCTAGGAAAAAAAGGCTCTACAACCTTGAAGAGTTGTGCTGGCTGCCAGGCTGCTAAGCACAGCTTTTTACGTTCAGTATGAACGGGGGGGGGGAATGCATTTCAACACTCTGTCAGCTGGTCCTGGGTGAACTATTGTGCCAGCAGTATTTACCCACGGCAAGCTGATACGGCACTAACGCACAGCCTCTCTGTGTGCATTAACTGCATTCCTGTTTAATGCCATTAACAGGATTTCTCAAGTAGTTACGCTGCCAGCTGAAATAAATGTCTTTTTCACCTGGGTTGCTCGGTCAGAAGGGTTTTGAGTGCTTTTCCTTTGGCCCACGGTGTGAAACTGAAGGTGGAAAAAAAGGGAGGCTCCTTTCCATTTAGCACAAGGGACTTCTATGCTCTGCCCAGAGTGCAGTTTGCATGTGTTGTGCTGTTTGCTGAGCTGGAGTTTTTGAAAGGAGCTGTAGGAGACCTTGTCAGGAAACAGGAACTGTAATCCAGTTGCAGCGGAGAGGGAAGGAAAAAAAAAAAAGAAACCAACTTCTTTGTTGGGACGTGCAGGCTGTGACCTGGCCTTTCTGCTAGAGCAGAAAGTTGTGTGTTTGTGGAGTGAGAGCACATACCCGTCCCCCTCTTCATTCCCAGGATTCTTTTGAAGCATTTCCTCCCCAAAATCGTCTTGATGAAGCCTGAACACAGGGTTTTGGCTTCACGCAAGAGGAATGCAGTACTAGTAGAAGAAAACTAACCATCCCAAGTCAAAGTAGGAGAGTACTCTTGACAGTTCATTTGATGTGAATTTAATTGAATGATCTTCATGCTGTTGGCTCTGACTCTTTGTTTTTTCCCCTCTTGACTTATCAGACAAGAGCAGCCCATTCCTTGTCTTCACTGTTTTCACTGTTGATGAAAATTGCCCAAAGAAATCTTACCAGGGCAGTGACTTCCAGCCTCACATTTTGTTTTATTCAGTGCGTGAGCTCAAAGAAAACTTCCTCATGGAGCTGATAATGAAGGTTTTGTTAGAGTTAAATCATGGTAGTAGGTCTGGATTCAGTTGCTGCCCACCACAAGGTGTTGGTGAAGTTCTCCGGCTGGCAAATTGCAGGTCAACACATATAGTAGGGTCTTCCAGCAGAAGAATGAGGAGATACTTGCTTCTGGGGTTCTTTGCCTTCATCTGGAAAAGATGGGGAGTGTTTCTTGGATATGTTTAGCATGGGTCTGAAAAAGGTATTTGTGTGTGTCTGTTGGCTTGTTTCTAGTGTGCTCACCTTGGGTTTCTGCGTGTGTAATGCTCTTCACCTCTGAAGCATAGCTTTGCCTTCAGTGGGGAGCTCTCTTTTTGAGAAGAGACCCATGTAGCAGGAGAAACGGGAAACTCGGGGTGGACTGATTTGTAGTCCTGATGACTGCTGCTTGTCTTGCATTGAGATTCATGTGAAAAATACTTCCAAATAAACAGAAACAGGATTAATCCCCTCTTGTGTTTGGCAGGGAGGAGAAGGTAAACCTAAGCTGTGTTACAGCGTTAAGTGTTGATCCCTTGGAGTTTCTAGCCCTTGTGGAAGCAGTTAGGCATTAATAGCATGATTGCTTCTCGCTTGTCTTCTGTGTGTAAGAAGATCTCGTTAAATAACTTGACCCCAAACCAAAAGTGAGCTGGTAATATTGAGTAAGAGCAGCAGATTGTGAATGCCTGGCTTCCAGTCTTGTGCTTAGGTCATGTGTAATCTCACACATGATAAAACAGTAGAGGGTATTTTGTGGGGAGTATTGAGGGGTTTGCCTTAGCTGTTGTGCACAGACAGTACTTTTTTGGTAGGCTGCAGTATTGGCTGTGGCTTTAAACACAAGGTTGGTCTTTTTTTTTTCATCCTTAGTACATGTGGGTACAAGTTTTTCAGGTGCTTTATACCTTGAGTTTTGCTTTTTTTTTTTCTGGTATAGAATCATAGAGTTGTCTAGGTTGGAAGGGACCTTTCGGATCATCTAGTCCCACCATCAACTTAACACTGACAAAAACCATCAATAAACCATATCTCTGAGCACTACATCTACCCAAATTTTAAATACCTTTAGGGATGGTGCCTCAACCACTTCCCTGGGCCACCTGTTCCAATGCTTAATAACCCTTTCAGTGTAAAAAAAAAAAAAAAAAAAATTCCTAATATCCAGTCTAAACCACCCCTGGTGCAACTTAAGGCCGTTTGCTCTATGTTGATTTCTGGAGCCTTTGCCATGCTTCTCCTGCTGCTTTGGTGTGTCCAGCAGCCAGAAAGGACAAAGGTTCCTCCCTTGCACTGGCCAGGCTCTGGCCATGACGTGCCTAACGCAGACTGGTCCTGGTCTAACCGGCAGGTGACCCGCAAGTGAGAACCATGGTTTGTGACTTGAGCCTGATTCCTTGCAGTCAGTTTTTGCGTGTGTGCTTCGAGAGGTATGCTGTTCTTCTTGCCTGGTGCTGTCTGTTCTGCTTTAACTTATGGAGTGAGCCCCTCTTCAGCAGGTGCAAAGCCTTGCGTTAAAATTTAACGCAGCAGAGTTAATTAATTTTACAAGTTGAGGTTAAATCTGCATGACTTCTACAGGCGGAGAAAACCTGTTTCTCAATCAGTTGAAATTCTTCTAGTAGGTTGGTGTTTTGTGGGTTTTTTTTTTTTTTTTTTTTGGTCAATGAAGGGACTAGTGGCGGCTGCAACCTCTGCTTAGAGCAGTGTTTTTCTTGGAGGTGGTGGGAAGCGTAAAAGATCGTGGCAGGGACTAAACGCCTGAGGTTTTGTTCCAGACAAAACTCACGTTGTTTTAGCAAGTTCCCTACGTGCGCCAGGGTACTTGCCAGGGTGTCCTGATCGTACACAGTCTGCTCGACTAGGTGGAGCAGGAACAGCCGGCAGGCAGCTGTACGCCTCCTCCTGGGAACGTGCCCCTTGGCTGGTGGGGATGGTGGAGGAAGGTGGCCGAAGTATGCTGTGGCCCTTTTCCCCTAAGGGGTTTTCTCAGGGGTGTTGAGTCCCCCGCCTTCTTGGTTTATGTGCAGGGGCGTAGAGGCTCAAGTCAGTGGAAAAGAATCCAGGAGAGCAGATGATCTGCTGATTGCCACATACCTGTTAGGAGATGAATAGAGGGCAGGGAGGTGGGTTTACATTTATCCTCCTAGGAGAGGGAGAACGTGGCTTGCTTGTAAATCGTTGCACTTTGATCTGAAAAGTGTCTTGGAGACTTCAGTCTTGTCTGGGAAATGTAAACCTTGTTTTGTCTTTCCCAGGAAATGAGTAGAAGAGGATGTACTCAGTAGTTCACTGCTGGAGGAAAGGCTTTACTAGTAGTAGAAAGAGTTTGGGATATTGTCTATTTAGGGAGGAATCAGAGGTACAAAACAGGCTCTGCAGCGTGACTCTTACCGCTTTGGTTAACACTGGTTCTCCCATAGGTGTATTTGGAAGAATACACCTGTGGGAGAGTTCAGTTGGAAGAAATATTATCAAATGGCATGGTTAATCTTGGACTGGGCCTCAGATGCACACAAACTGTGGTGCCATGTAATATATCCTCTGCTGGGGTAAGGACATTGGTGGTGGTGTCTACAGAAGAGAATTGCAGCTTGTAAGATGTGTGTTTGGTTGCACAGGAGTCTCTAGGTCTATGTATTGACCTACTAGGTCTGTCCTCAACTTCTGCCTTCAGTTCCTTCACCTTGTCTTTGCCAGGAGATGCAGTACATAGGACTGGCGGAAATACTTCTGGTGCAACTGGACACTGCTTGTCCTACTGGATGGTCCTACAAGAGGTGTTTCTTCTGAAGGGAGAACTGCAGTGCAGCTCTTGCCTACAGCACAGCTCCTGCCGTTCTTTCTGGTTTGTTTGAATCTTTCTCACGTCTGTCTTCTCTCATCCACAGGAAAGGCCTTTGACATTACATATGTGCGGCTGAAGTTTCACACCAGTCGGCCGGAGAGCTTTGCAATCTACAAACGCACCAGGGAAGATGGCCCGTGGGTGCCCTACCAGTATTACAGTGGCTCCTGTGAGAGCACGTATCACAAAGTCAATCGGGGCTTTATTCGGACTGGGGAGGATGAGCAGCAGGCGCTCTGCACGGATGAGTTCAGTGACATCTCCCCTCTCACTGGGGGCAACGTGGCATTCTCAACACTGGAGGGGCGTCCCAGTGCCTACAACTTTGACAACAGCCCTGTGCTACAGGTACGTGAACAGGACTAAGTCAATCGGGTGGCCTTGAGTTGAGTCTTCCTGGCTAGTTGTTGGGGCTGATGGCTTGGTGCTGGCCGCGGGCTGCAGGACAGCCCTTGCACAAGTCAGTTGCTACGGACAATCCAAAGAAATGCTTTTGAATGAAGAGTTGAACTCTTGACTCTACTGTTAGTAAGTTTATGGTACAAAAAGCAAAATCTGTGACATCGAAGATGATTTGTTGTTAGGCATCACGGGAGCCTTTAGAGGACGGATGCAAATCTCTTCTTGTTTAGAAAGCAGTGGTGGGTATTTTGCTATTGTTTTGGATATAAGGGCAGAGGAAGGTAAAGCCTAATTCAAACGAACGTTTGAGGCACTTGCATTTATATTTTGAGCACAAAAATTTAAGAAATGTGAGATTTGTTCTAAACAAACAGAGGGTTATTGGAAACCCTAACCTGTTATTTTATGTGTCTTTTGGGGCGGGGGAGCTTGATTTTATCCACAGTATTTGGTTTCTCTTACAAGAGGCTTGGGGAGAAGGTTAGGTTGGATGTTTTTTTTTTTTGTTGTTACCATTTACAACACTTGTTGGGCAGTAGTCAGGAGCATACTGGGAGCACGAGTTTGTCCGGTTTACTTGCCACTTCTTGTATGCTGCTTTATGACTTCTCCAGCTTATATTGCAACAAGGAGCTAAAGCTGTGGGGTTTGCTCCATTGGGGCTCCTCTCCTTCCTTTTGGAGCTATGATGGCCACTTCTTACCTTTCATATTAGAGTAGCAGGAGCAGACTGAGACATGATCCCCAGCCAGTGGGCAGGAAAGCAAAATCTGGTGGGGCTTGCTTCTGTAAGGGAAAATAAAGATTAATGGGAAAGGGGGAAGAACTCCTGAAATAGCAAAGAACCAGTTTTGCCGCCTTGTTGGTGTAGCTAGCCCTTGTAGATAACAGGGTCTAATCATTACGGTTTAACAGAGAGATTTCAAGTTAGTGATATGTGTATAATTTTCTGATTACCTTCTCTATGTAAGGAATAGAGACCTCACCACCAGTTTCCTGAAATAGGTACAAACCTTTGGTGTTGCTTTTCACAACTGAAGTAAACATGTATTTCGTGCTCAGCATTTCCACGTGTTTGTTTATGCCAGTATTTGTAATTCAGCAAATCTTCTTATTGTACTGGCTGAGCTGCAATGCAGCTGCAGTGCATTTGTACAGACAAGGATGTTTTTCCTGGTTTTATGGTGTTGGAAGGAAAATGGCATTGCAAAAGGTGTAATAAATCCAAGGAGGTACTAATGACAGTCATTGACCGAAGGTGATGTGAAATTTGGGGACAGATTGCATTTATTGTCTGTTGCTGGAGGAGGGTAGGTTAGCGTGTTGAAGATGCTATATAAATACTATGAAAAGCTCTTGTAAGTCAGATCTGCCTGTCTGCTTTTCTTCCTCAGCCTCCCCCAGCCTCGTTCATCTATCTGTCTGTGACTTCTCATCTGCTGGGATATGTCTGCAGACAAGTGCGCTCTAAAGCTTTTCCTGTGGGTGCTGTGTAGCTTTGCAGGAAAACTGCAATCAGGGAGATACGTACAATTAGCAAGCTCACATAATTGCCTGCACTGTGATTTTTTGCTGGAGAGGTTCCCCACTACTTCCCAGCTGAGAGCAGTCAGTGAAGGAGTGAAGAGGCATGAGAAAGGGTAGCCAGAGAGGAGCAGGGTCCAGAAAACACATTTGAACCAAGAGGATGTGGTGTAAAGCTTCTCGGGCAGGGATGTGTGAGCTTCTAAGGTTCAGAGAGAAAGATGATGAGGAAGGAACTTGCTGATTGATAAATGACTTTCTAAATACAACTGCTAATGACGCAGCACTGGTGGGGATGTTTAATCTGATGGGATTTCTGTCTGCTCTAGGAATGGGTGACAGCTACAGATATTAGAGTGACCCTCAATCGTCTGAACACATTTGGAGATGAAGTTTTCAATGATCCAAAAGTTCTCAAGTCTTACTACTATGCAATTTCTGATTTTGCTGTGGGTGGTAGGTGAGTAGACAATAAACCTCTGTACTTATTTAAAGATTTTGGTCAGGATTACTAGAGTGCTTTAAAGATTTTGATTATGCTCACATGGTACCATTAGGCTCTAGTCTTTATTGACTGTCCTAAACCAAAAATGCAGTGGAATGAATTTTATGAAGCTTGCAAATACTGTGTATAATCTCTTGTGGCTATAATTTCAGAGCAGAGAGAGAGGTGGGGTTTTTTTCCCCTCCTTGATTAGACCAAATATAGTGATTTGGGAGGGTGGAGGGTGAAAAGAGTGTCAATAATGTAAAATTATAGAAAAAAAAAAAGCCAAATTTTTTCTACCCTGACTTTGTGTGGTTTTAACATTTTATTAATTGTTCTCTGACTATATCTGTAGGCTAGAATTACAGTAAATAGAAAATCTCAGCGTCTCTGGGTCTCATGTATTTTGGAAGCTGTCTCCTATTAAGATCTGAAGCATTGTATAATACCCCAGTTGTCCACTCCTTTTGCCAAAGCATACTGCAGAATGCTTAAATGTTAAGTTGTTGAGGATAGAATGTTTTCATAAACAGAGCTGAGACCAGTGTAGTGTTTTGGACTGTTTGCAGAGAGCAGTCCTTAGGCTGGGAGCTGACAACGTGGGGGTTTGCATTGGCTGCACCCAGGTGTTGTCCCTGTGCTTCTGTATTAGTCGCTTCTGCTATTGAATTTCTTACTGATACAGCAGTAGCACGTGGCCAGCGTGCATACCTTTTCCTGGACCCTCATAAGAGAGAAGCTATGGAAAACACACTAACATAAAGCCAATAAAATCTTCACTTCTCGTACTCAGTTTATTCTGGTTTAGTAACAGACTCCAAAGGATTTCGTTAACCTTGTGTATCTAAATACCTACCTCAAGCATGCTACACCTGTTTGTTTCTTAGAATGGTTTGGGTTGGAAGGAACCTGCAGAGAATCATCCAGCTCCCTGCTGTGGGCAGGGACACCTCCCACTAGACCAGGTTGCTCAAAGCCCCATCCA
>JAOXJM010000004.1:554655-575024 GCA_026413425.1 Tringa solitaria
CTAGGTGGACCTGCTTTGGCAGGGGGGTTGGACTAGATGATCTCCAGAGGTCCCTACCAACCCCATATCATTCTGTCATTCTGTCCAGTCTAAACCTACCCTCTTTCAGTTTAAAATCATTGCCCCTTGTCCTGTCACTACAGGCTTTGGCAAAAAGTCTCTCGCCATCTTTCTTGTAAAAGCCCTTTAGGTATTGAAAGACCTCAATAAGGTCTCCCTGGAGGCTTCTCTTCTCCAGGCTGAACAACAGCAGTTGTGTTCTCAATTTTGTTGTGACTTTTGAATTTGTCTTGTCTCAGATTTTCAGATCTGGGCTTTGTTTTTGGGATTGCTCTGTGAGTCACCTGGATCTGTGGAGTTTAAATACTTGTTCCTTGTCTCTCGTTAACAACAGATGCAAATGTAATGGGCACGCAAGCGAGTGTGTGAAGAATGAGCTTGGGAAGCTGGTCTGCAACTGCAAACACAACACCTTCGGGGTCGACTGTGAGAAGTGTCTTCCTTTCTTCAATGACCGACCGTGGAGAAGAGCGACAGCAGAGAGCGCCAATGAGTGCTTGCGTACGTGTGGCCAGGCTTGATGGGAAAACCTCTCACGGGTTGGGTCCTCTGCCTCTGTTGGCATCCAGAAGCTGGCCCGCCATGGTTTTAAGTTGTCTCAGTTGCAGCTAACTAGTGCTAAGCACAGTTCTAGTGTTTTTCAGGAGACAGTTTGGGGGACTGCCGGTCATCCCGTTCCCATCCTGTAGGAGCTTTTTGGTAGATCCCTAGAAAGGGCCATCTCCTTTCTGGAGAAGGATGGGAGTGACCTTTAGGAAAGAGGTGTGTTGCAAGAATGTACAGGCTTGTACTTCATGGGACCCATAAAAAGAAAATCTGTATTTAGTATGCTGGAGTATAATTGTCCTTTAAAAAGCTCCTCATTTAGCATTGGCTGTCTTCCTCTTTTTTGGGAGTTACTGGATTTTACAGTTAATTTTTGACTATTTCATCCAATTTTGAGGCTGACGCAACAGTTCTGGACCGCAAATGCGGGTCTCTGTGACCAAGCGCCAATTTATTTTACTTGATTTTGTGTCGCAGACCACAGCTCCTGGTAGTTTACTTTATGGGGAAGCTTTTTAGACAGAAAAGCTTTCTTCCTGTCTGACCCCTTTGTGCGTTGATCGGTCCCAGCTGTCTGGTCAAGACCTGTGGCTTCCCTTGACAGGCCGGTGAAACCCAGGACTCCTGTTCCCTAGACAGAGGGGATTTGTAATCTGTCTGCATCCAGGGGAGAAACTCTCCTTCCAGCAGGGAGTCAGACCTTGCCATTATTGTTTCATGCTTGTTTGCGTGACCAAGATCGGAGTTGCTGTGTGGGAGGGTGGAATTTCGGCTTCCGACATAAAAGCGAGTAGCGTAAAAAAAAAAAAAAAAAAAGCTGGTTTTCTTCTAGATGTAGATGAGAATTGTCCCGAGGAGCCTGTTTTACCATTACAGCCTTGCATCCTCCTCCCCACGTTCGACCACCAGGAAAACATGCTTCCTTCTTTTTCTTCTCATTGATGCACAAATGCCTTAGGGGAGGGTCTCAGGATGGTTAAAAGCTCCTACTCCAGCTCCCCTACAGCTTGATGTTGAGCTTTGCTGAGTGAGTTTTGTGACTCTCGGGGTCAGATGGCTGCACGTGCTGATCACAGGTTGGTGCCCTTGTCCTTGCAGCTTGCGACTGCAACGGGAGGTCGCAGGAGTGCTACTTCGACCCTGAGCTGTACCGCTCCACGGGCCACGGGGGCCACTGCACGGGCTGCTCGGACAACACCGACGGGCCCCACTGCGAGAGGTGCAGGGACAGCTTCTACCGCCTGGGGAGCGAGGAGGGATGCCTGCCCTGCAGCTGCAACCCTGTCGGTGAGTAGTGGCAGCAAACTTCCATGCCCAAAAGCTAGCTCTTCTCTCCGTTACGCAGCTAAAAGTGGTATTTTTGTTTTGGTTTTCTTTTCTTTCTTTTTTTTCCCCCCATGCAGGGAATGCTTATTGGGTTGTATTTTGCTTTAAATTACCTTTGGTGTAGATGTTTTACCTCTGCAGCGTTTATTCCTTCAAATGTGTTCTGAAATAAATTTTTATTTTTGTTTTATTCCCCCTCCTCCACCCTCACCACGTGTGGGTTACCCTGGACACTCCCAGTACTAAAGAGCTCATTTAAATTCTTAATAAACACGATGATGTGAGTGAGTATTTCTGGAAGTTGTTCATACTGAATAATTGTAGTGAACTTTAGCTGCATCAGTTTCTCCTACTGAGTATCCAAGCACTATAAATAAAAGCCAGTGAAAACTTAAACACAAAAGGGGGTGGGGGTGAGGAAAAACAAAGTAAACTCAAAATATGTAGTTAAACTCGTTTAAAAAAAAAAAAAAAAAAAAAGAAAAAACTCAGACAAAAAAAACCCCAACCCCACAAAAAACAAATGGAAAAAATTCTGGCAGGAGAACAAATCGTGTTGTCAAGGGAACCACTTGACCTGTATGGAGTGATCCCATAACTACACCAGCCCACAGCAAATAAGGGGGAAGGAGACAAAAGGGTAACAGATAGTAAGATATGATGTGAGGTTCCAAAATAGAGTAGCTGGAATAAGTAATTGATTGCAGCATGCCCTAAAAGCAGCCAGTGAGAGGTCTGCCAGGGTACGGCTCCTATCTAATTTGGTCAGAGAGTTGTACAGTTGTGAAATTTTTGACCAAGAAAGGCCTCTTTCTTCTTCCATCTGCTTTTCCAGGTCCTTGTGTTGGACCTTATTTTAAGAGGGGTGAGGTTGGTGTCAGCTGGGTCTTCATGTCGGACCTTATTTTAAGAGGAGTGAGGGTTGGTGTCAGCTGAGACAGTCGAGAAGAAGCAGGGAGGTGACTCTTAAGCCTTTAAGGATAAATTTCAAAGGGCTTTATAACGTAGCCATCAACTTGTATCCCATGGCACGCTGGGACCCAGGGCATATTTGAAGCTAGATTTAGATTGCTACTCTTTGTCCAAGTACTGTTTTTTCCTAAATAATCAGAAGTGGAACTGTGAAGGGGATTTGAACTTTGGCTGTATATGGTAAAGGTTTTGTGAGTTCTTCTGTCCAGCCTAATCATCTTATAACTCTTCACTTTACTATAATCTGCTGGTGTGGATTGGAGTGGAAAGAAGCAACTATTTTTCTATATTAAATACTTTTCTTCTGGAAGTTAACTCTTACAGTGCTGACAACTCCTAGGCTGCGAAATACACTGGTGCTTGGGAGAAAGCATTTTGTCTGCTGTGGATTAAAGAAACAGTAGCTTTTTGTGCATATTTGCTTGACAGAGCAGTACTGAGGAAGGTGTCCTTCCAAAAATGAGAGTTTTGCTGGAGAATGAGTTAGGGTTAACAGCGGCACATGCAGCCTTGCTTTGACTAAAGGCAGTTTAGTCTTTAAATCCACCTTGGGAATCAAGGCAGGAAATCGGAGCATGAAGGAGAGAGGTCAGGATATCCCTTGGCAAAGGAAAGATGGTGATTAGGGAGAACATGAGGGATTCAGGGAATAAAATCTTGGAAATGGTGCGTTGCAGGGTAAAACAGGCATGGAATTAGAGGCATGCGAAGGTAACATTGAGGATGAAATGGGAATAAAGCTGAGAATGCAATTTGAAATTAGAAATCTATTTATGTATAAAAACATTGATTGGTAGGAATACTTAAAGCTGAATATGCTAGGGGAAAAATCCCTGTGAACCAGAGGCAGTCGTTAGGTAAGCTGTAACTCATCGGCTTGAAGCTGCGCTTCCCATTTTCCTTTTCCCTTATTTCTTGCCTGTTTTGTGAAGTTGAAAAAAGTAGAGCTGTGGGCGGGCCCGCTGAGATGCCTGTCCTTGCTTTTCCCACAGGCTCCCTCAGCACACAGTGCGACAGCTACGGCCAGTGCAGCTGCAAACCTGGCGTGATGGGTGAGAAGTGTGACCGCTGCCAGCCGGGTTTCCACTCCCTGTCTGAAGCCGGGTGCAGGTAAGGAGGACTGCTGCTCTCTAAAAAACACACAGCGATAGCTTTAAAAATGCCCCTAGCTTTCCTTTTAATGAGTTGTCCTCTCTCCTGGCTCTTTCAGGCCCTGTTCTTGCAATCTGGCTGGCAGCACAGGGGAATGCAATGTTGAGACAGGACGGTGTATGTGCAAGGACAATGTCGAAGGCTTCCACTGCGAGAGGTGAGCTTCTCTTCCCGTGGCTTTGTTTCAAGAATGAGAAACATTCGAGCCACGGCCTGAGGTATGCGTCAGGGAAATTGATTCTCTTTCCTTTGCATCTTCAGATGCAAACCTGGATTTTTCCATCTGGATTCCTCCAATACAAGGGGCTGTACCCCCTGCTTCTGTTTTGGACACTCTTCAGTCTGCACCAACGCCATGGGCTACAGTCTCTACAGTATCACCTCCAACTTCCAGTTTGGTAAAACGGAGCCTTCCTTTGTATCTCGGGTTGGGCTGTAGTCTCAAGTCAGAAGCAATTAAAAAAGAAACACGGCTGCTTCTTCCCTGTGCAAGATCGCAAATCTTGGGCAGGCAGGTCCAGTATCCCTCCTTTGGAAGTGATGAGTTACTGCTGAAGTTACTGGGAGCTTTCCAGTTTTCAGCTAGGGAGGAATGAATTCACAGTTCTGGCCTCGAGCACCCAGTGCTAATGTATTCCATGGAGGTGCAAGCAGCAATTGTAAATGTAAAACTTTGAGAGAGGTGCTGGCAAGGGGTTCTTTTCTTAACTTTAGAAACGAATCAGGAGTTTCTGATTGAGAGGATTATAATCACTTTAGTTTTGGGGTTTACATGGCTGTGAACAGACACGGTTGTCTTTCCGATGGGTCTGTAAGCTCAGAAGAAGTCTCCTTTCATACAGTCAGTTTCCTACATGTGCATGTTTTCATGCTGCATAGTCTGAAAAGAACATCTTTTTAAATAAAAATTCCACTGGACAACAGTTTGTAAAAAGGCTGAAATTCACATCAAGTCCTAGAGGACTGCAGGTTTTCCCATCCCTGCTTAAACTGTTTAGCAAAGAAGATTTGGAACAAGAAGTTGTCGTGGGGGTTCAAAGTTCAGAGGGTTCAAGTCAGCCCTCAGGTGAGGGGTTTGAATTGCAAAGATGATGTTTGCTATCTACGTTCCTCTGCACGGCTGCTTTCTGAGGTCTGTTAGTGCCAGTGTACGGGCTATAGATTAGTTACATATGAGCAGAGGGCAGTACGACGTGAGAAGTGGGTGCAAAGCTACGTCTTCAAAGGGCACTAATTCTTGCACGTTTGGTTTTTCAGGAGAGGACGAGTGGCGTGCTGAGCAGCGCGATGGCTCAGAAGTCTTACTTCAGTGGAGCGCAGAGACCCAGGATGTCTCTGTTATCTCGGACAGCTACTTCCCCATTTATTTTGTTGCACCACGTATGTCATTCAAGAAGCAAGGCTTTCTGTGCTGCTTGTGCCCTTTCTGTTCTGTCTCCTAACTGTGAGGATTTCTTCCCCTTTCAGGCAAGTTCTTGGGCAACCAGCTTTTGAGTTATGGGCAAAACCTGACCTTCTCCTTCCGTGTGGACAGACGGGACACACGCCTCTCCGCAGAGGACCTGGTGCTGGAAGGGGCTGGGCTGAGAGTGTCGGTGCCACTCATTGCCCAGGGCAACCCCTACCCCAGCGAGAACGCAGTGACCTATACCTTCAGGTGAGAGGACTCTCCAGGCATGGTGGGAGCAGCCAGGACCTAGCCTATGGTGTCCCTGGCCTCTAAGCTCTTGAGAAAACAAACTGCATTAATTTTAGCTTGGAAGAGCAGTCTTACCAGGTTCATTCGGAGCTCGCTGTCTAGCGACATTGCCTAAGTGTATGCAAAGGATGTTGCAATAGCATACTGCTTTTGGACAGGGTGCTTTAAAAAGGCACAGCTGTTAGCATCTGAAAGCTTTGCTGATGATGCATGGCTCTTCTCCATAGGCTTCATGAGGCTACAGATTACCCGTGGAGGCCTACTCTTACGGCGTTTGAGTTCCAGAAGCTTCTCCACAACTTGACTTCCATCAAGATCCGTGGGACGTACAGTGAGAGAAGTAAGTTGCTGGGCAGACCCATTCATCTAGTGCTTGGGTTGCTTTATTGTAGGGCCCAGTCATAAATAACTGTGGTAGGTTATTTGGCAAGGCCTGTACCGATTGCTTTGCTCCTGGTCTTCCTGTGTAACAGCTTCTCCCAGACCTCCTGGAGAGGATATGGGGGAGAAGGGTGCTGCCTTCGAGAATCTGAAAACTGAGGACCCGTCACCTGCTGATTCTTTGCTTCTAAACATGGGGTTTTTGCTGTGTTGCACAGCCAGTGTCTTCCAGATGGGTAGAAATACATAGCACAGAGTCCTGAAGGACACAGTAGAAGAGATAGGGAATTTACAAGATTTGGCCTCGGTTTTTGCTGCAATGAGAATGGTTACAACCCCCCTGTTTCCTGGTCTTGGCATGACAAATGGGAAGGACAAAGTCTCAAAAGCACTGCCTGTGCTGAACTGGAGTGAAAGGTCCCTGTAATGAGGGCTTATAAAAATTGGGCATGAATTAGGAGCAAAAATACTGGGTATTGTCACATGAAGAAGAATTTTTGCAGAAAGGTGCAAAGGATGAATTTGCATTTGTTGAAGATGGCAAAGCTGCAAAGTGTTTTCAGTAGAGGTGGCTTGTAAAGAAGAATGTGGACTTTTGAAATGGAGGGGACAAAAGGTGTGGAGCAAGCCATCCCCTGAGTGCTGTAGCCACTGCTGATATGCTGGAGCTGAGGCTCCGCTTGGGTCTCTCGAGCGGCTGCGATGGTACAAACACACTGCTTTAAGCTACAAAACAGCTATGTTGTGTCCAGTCTCAGTTCTGCTCCAGGGAATGGGCTGGATGGAGAGGAGGAAGCTTTCAAGTGCCAGACAAAGGAATGGCTTGAGAGAAATAGCTGAAGAGTTTGCCCTGAGGCATGGTTTGCAGACGCTGTGTTAGTGACTGTGTATTAACGAGATGGTCTGTCCTCCCTGGAAAGACAGGAATTGATTTTGGTGTTTGGTTTGGAAATGGAAACCATATGCATGCAAAATGTGACTTATTTTAACTGACTGTACTTGCTCACATGCTGTTCTCAGCAGCCTCCTCTATTGTTTACTCTCAGCTTTCCTGCCCTGCACGTGCCCTCTGTGAGCTAGATTGCATCTTTTCTCATCTGTTTAAACCTTCCTGAAGGGTTTTACTTCTTGATTCACCTTACCAGCTGCGATCATCCACTTGTCTGTCTCTTGTCCCGTTCAGATGTGTGTTTGGTGAAGCGGTGATGAGAGCCTTTGTAGTTAAAAAGCATTTCCCCTCTCGGTGGTTTCTAGGTGCTGGTCATCTGGATGATGTTACCATCACAAGCGCTCGCCCCGGACCTGGTGTGCCTGTGGCCTGGGTGGAAAGCTGCTCCTGTCCTGTGGGATATGAGGGGCAGTTCTGTGAGCGCTGCTCCTCTGGATACCGGCGGGAGACACCGAGCCTCGGGCCCTACAGCCCCTGCGTGCCTTGTACTTGCAACGGGCACAGCGAGACATGCGAGCCCGAGACAGGTAAGAGGGGCTGATAAAACAAGGAGCAGCCAGAGGACGGTTCTTTCTGGGTTGGATGATAAAGCAAAACCCATGTCCCCCTCTATTCCAGGCATGTGCAACTGCAGGGATAATACGGCGGGGTCTCACTGTGAGAAGTGCAGCGATGGGTATTATGGAGATGCAACAGTGGGCACAACCTCAGACTGCCAGCCCTGCCCGTGCCCAGGCAGCTCAAGCTGTGCCATCGTGCCCCGCACGAAGGAGGTTGTGTGCACCAGCTGCCAGGCTGGCACTACAGGTGTGTTCCTGCACAAAAAAGTCTTTTTTTTTTCCTACACCCCGCATGCCTGTGGATGTGTGTGTCCTGCCACTTCTGGGGCTCTGACCCTCAGTGAGCAGCACTGAAAGCTGCTGTTTCTTCTGGTTCAAATGCTGCTTCCTTCCTCAGCCCTATTTTCTGTCCTGTGCGAGTCCCAGGGTTACCCATGTTCTTTTTGCCTGTCTCTCAAGAACAGAAGAGAAACAAAGGCTTAATCTGTGCAAAGTCTGAATGTTTCTATGCTACGTAGGTGAACAGTGCTAGCTTCTATTAGACCTCTGTTAATTGCACAGTGTTGGGCAGAAAATAGGATAGATTTAAAAGAGCCAGGCAGGCAGGTCAGGCTGAAATAAAATTAGGAGATGGAGTTTGCCAGCCAGAGAGGCACTGCGGGATGCTTGCAGGGGAGGGGCAGTGCCTTCCCTAGGAAAAGCAGGAAGGCTGCAGTGACTCACAAATGCTACCCAAAAAATACAAGGCCAAATTTGTGCTCAGCAGTTTTAAAGACTAATACGTTAATAGGCACATGTCTTTTCTTCTTAGCCATAAACCGTGAAGTCCAAGCATGTACCTGAGTGGTTAAGCAGAGCCTTTTGTTCTGCCTGCAAACAGCAATGAAGCCTCAGGATGGCTGGCAGCCACCATGCTTCTCTGCTGATTTTATGCTTGACAATGCTTGGCATGGCAAGAAGGGACTTAAAAAGCCCCTCTCCAAGCCCCAAGTCAGTTCATGGGGGTTCTCATGGGTGCCATTGCTTCATGAACGGGGTCCAGGTTCCCTGCAGCTCAGGCTTCAGCACAAGCTCGTCTTTACTTGTAGCGATGTGGTCACACAAGAGTCCCTCCTGTCTCCCACTGCCTTTTTGGGATGTGAGGGGAAAAGGTGATGGTGAAGAGTTCTTGGGTGTGCAAGAACTGCCTAAGAAACAGAGCTTATAGCTGGCTGGGGAGGTCAGAGCTGCTGAGTTGGATGCTTCAGTGGCTGCCTGTGCAGGTTTGGCAGATCTTGTTGGCAGTGGGGCTTCCTGGAACAGTGATGCCCCATGGAGCTCTACCTGCTTGGAGTCTTAAATTAACAACAGATTACAACAAATAGGTTTGGCTTAAAGGGATAGGAAGGAAAAGAGGAACTGAAATAATTCATAATGCAAAGTTCCAGTGAAAAATGTCTTAAATGTAGAGATGGGAAGGGATTCCTGTGTGGTTTCATGCATCTTTCTGGCCCCTAGAGAGAGTAAACTCTGGAGAGTTTACTTTTTGGAAGGGTCTGCAAAAGGGGGTTCAGGTGAGATGGTAGCAAAGGACTTTTTGCTGCCACACACGTGTTTCTGTCACGTCCCAGGTAAGAGGTGTGAGCTGTGTGACGATGCCTATTTCGGAGACCCACTGGGCGAAAATGGCGCCGTGAGGCCTTGCCGCCTCTGCCAGTGCAACGACAACATCGATCCCAACGCCGTGGGGAACTGCGACCGCCAGACGGGCGAGTGCCTCAAGTGCATCTACAACACTGCCGGCTTCTACTGCGACCGCTGCAAAGATGGCTTCTTCGGGAACCCCCTCGCCCCCGATCCTGCCGACAAGTGCCGAGGTGAGAGCTGGTTCCTCTTGCATTTAAAAAGGGCTTTGTCCCCAAGAGCTGCCGTTCCCTGACAGGGCTTTGTCCCCAAGAGCTGCCGTTCCCTGACGTGTTGTTAGGACACAACCTCAGGCTGTTGTTCCTACCCGTCACGTGTGGCTTTATCCTGGTTTGGTGGCTGCAGCTCGCTAAAACGCTTGTGTTTGTGGGCACTTACTGCCGTCGAAGCAAAAGCATTGTGCGATGCAGGGCCTCGGGCTGCCGCGTGTTTTGGATCGAGGCCCGTTTGGGGACTGGCTAGCAGAGTCCCCACACCACAAGGGACTTCTGACTTTCCGCGTATTTCCCCCTCCCTTTTGATTTTTTGCAGCTTGTCACTGCAATCCCTACGGCACTGTGAATCAGCAGACGAGTTGCAATCAAGTGACTGGGCAGTGCGAGTGCCTGTCTCACGTCACGGGAAGGGACTGCAGTGCCTGTGAGCCTGGCTTCTACAACCTCCAGAGCGGACGCGGCTGTGAGAGGTGACGTTCACCTTGGACTGGGGCAAAGAGCCTGGTTTTGGGCGGTCTGTGCTTACCTTAAGCAGGAATGTGATGTTTGTCTCGAGTAACTGGTGTGCCTTGATGCTGCTATGGGTGGGGAAGAGCAGCAGTCAAGGAGCAGCTACGAAGGCTGTACAAAAAGCCTGACTTATAAATAGCTTTATAAATAGCTTTAAATCAGGGTTTTAAATAGAAAAGCACCACATGACTGCGTGATTATTGGTAGCGGGGGCTCGTGGGTTCCTTTTTTTAGTGCAGGCACCAAGTGACCTTGCACGAGTCAAAGGCTCAGCGCCTCGCCTCCTGCATCTGCACGGCAAGAAAAGTGACTTTTGGCGAGTGGAAACGTTGAGCTGTGCTCGCTAGGGCTCCTTCAGAGAGGTGCTTCACCCTTGCCTCCCCTCTGTGACATGTGGCTGCCTCCCCCAGGTGCAACTGCCACGCGCTGGGCTCCACCAACGGCCAGTGTGACATCCGAACCGGGCAGTGCGAGTGCCAGCCTGGCATCACTGGCCAACGTTGCGACACGTGTGAGGTCAACCACTTCGGTTTCGGCTCCGAAGGCTGTAAACGTAAGTCTGAGAGGCCGGAGCAGGGCAGGTGGGAAGGATGTTTCACAGCCGGCCTTGCCTTTGCTTTCCTCATGTCTCTGGGAAAGTACTTTCTCACCTCGCTCTTCATCACAGCAGAAGTTGGCACTTCTACGTCCGTACCTTGCATGGTGAAGTTTGATCTCAGCTTATCCCCTTTTTCTTTTATGATTTCTTTTATTTTTTTTTTAACTGGAGGTAGGCAGAACTCCAACTTAATAGATATACCTGCTTCTGTCTGGTGTAAATACTTCTCTGAATCTTGTCCCGCAACAGTCCTGTTCCCTAATGTTAAATCTCTGCACAGTAGCTCTGCAGATGGCCTGAATACGCGGATTGAGGATCGATACAATATTGAGGAGGAACAGATCTTGTAAACATGATGGAAAAACAGGATGATCCAAATTATCCTCCTCGATATCCCTGCCTGTAAAGAGCAGAAAAACCAACTGCAGTTGGTTACAATGAAATGGGTTAGAAAATAACGATGCTTTGCGGGAGAGGCAATAGTAACACGGCGAACACTTGCCGTGTGTCCAGCCAGATGCAGTGTCCTGCTGTGCCTAGAGGCACCCCAACAGGGAGCAGGGCTCCAGCTGTGGGTGTGTGTCCTTGTTGTTGTTGCAGATGTTTTAGGGTATTGAGGGTATGCTTTCACCCTGAGGGTTTTAGGGTGTTTCTGCTTCTCGTTCAGTCTGACTGAGGTTTAACTTCCCCGCAGCCTGTGACTGCGATCCCGAGGGTTCGCGCTCCCTGCAGTGCCGGGAGAACGGTCGCTGCGAGTGCAAAGAAGGCTTTGTGGGGAACCGCTGCGACCAGTGTGAAGAGAACTATTTCTACAACCGCTCGTGGCTGGGCTGCCAGGAGTGTCCAGCCTGCTACAGATTAGTGAAAGATAAGGTAAGGCCACAAATGCCACTGTTGGTGCGGCTGGAGAGGGTGGCACGTGCCCGCGTGTGCTGCGGCTTTTACACCCGTGGCTGGCTGGCGCTTGCTGAAAGCAGAGAGGTTCAAGGGGCTTTGCTCTGTCTGTGTCGTAGCTGTGGTCTGTCCCTCTCTTATAGGTGGCAGAGCAACGAGAGAGGTTGCAGGAGCTGGAAAATCTTATAGCAAATCTGGGTACGGGAGAAGACGCTGTAACCGATCAAGCCTTTGAAGAGAGGTTGAAGCAGGCAGAAAAAGAGGTTATGGAGTTGCTCCAGGAAGCACAAAACAGCAAAGGTGAGTTGACCCAATCAGGCGTGGACCGATGAGGAATGAGCTCTTTGCTTGGTGTTCCCGTTCCCTTTGAACACAGCGTGTTTTATTTCAAGCCTCTGCTGTGCATCAGGACAGACAGCTGTTTCAGATAGCGCTGAGACAGTGTATCTTACTATCGAAACAATGCTGGCTGTGCTTTTATCCTTGTTGTTCTCCCAGTGGTCTCTGTTGTATATGAAGAGTAAAGATCTGCCTTAAGCTATGTACAGGTGTGTTTTATGTTACCCACTTCTCCAGATGCAAAGGAGGGTTTTACTTACTGTTAAACAAGCGTAAGACTTTCCAATATACTTACTTATTAAGCTTATAAATTTGCTCAGACATCTTGGGAGAAAGCAGGTCTTGTTGGGTTGTCATCAGTGATGGAATCCTGCTGGCAAGCAGGATTTATCCCACTGTAAAGTATATAAAGTTCTGATATGTGGTGTTGTGGTGGCCTTTAGCTATTTTTCCTGTTAAACTCTGCTTCAAATTAATTCTTGTACTGTCACCTCTACCATAGGATGTCTTTGAGCAGGACGTTAAGCAATGTGACAGTGGTTTGTCCTTAGGATCTTTTTAATGTGTAAGCTGATGTG
Source organism: Tringa solitaria (assembly GCA_026413425.1). Classification (NCBI taxonomy): domain Eukaryota; kingdom Metazoa; phylum Chordata; class Aves; order Charadriiformes; family Scolopacidae; genus Tringa; species Tringa solitaria. Next base: position 567,118 of record JAOXJM010000004.1, read on the forward strand.
TGTTTTGGAGAAGAGCAACCTGAAGATGTCTATTGACTTTACAGTGAAAGATGTTCCCCTGGGAGTTGGTTCAGTGATTTCAGACCAATTTGGAAAAATCTGTCCCCTTTGTGTGAACCTGCAAAAAAGCTGATGCGCATCTAACGCGTTTGCTTGGGAAGATTCCTGCCAGTGGGAATGATCACTGAAGCTCTTCTTGGTTTTACCTGAGGTAGCTTTCTGCTGCCTGCTTGGCATCTGTGCCTAGATAATAGTCCCATGTAGTGGAGTAGGAGGGTGAGGATTGGAGAAAGGTGAGGAAATGGATTTATATTTAGGTGGTATTTTTCATCTTTTGTTCCACCTCTTAGGACTATAGAATCATTTAAGTTGGAAAAGACCTTTAAGATCATCAAATCCAACTGTCAACCTAACGCAGCCAAGTCCACCACTAAACCATGTCCCTGAGCACCACGTCTATGCATCTTTTAAATATCTTCAGTGATGGTGCCTCCGCCACTTCCCTGGGTGGCCTGTTCTACTGCTCGATAACCGTTTCAGTGAAGAAAATTTTCCTAGTACCCAATCTAAACCTACCCTGGTGCAATTTGAGGCTGTTTCCTCTCACCCTATCAGTTGCTGCCTGGGAGAAGAGACTGTCATCCACCTCACTACAAACCTCCTTTCAGGCAGTTGTGGAGAGTGATAAGGTCTCCCCTCAGCCTCCTTTTCTCCAGCCTAAACAACCCCAGCTCCCTCAGCCACTCATGATAAGACTTGTGCTCTAGAACCTTCACCAGCTTTGTTGTTCTTCCCTAACTGAGAGGCAAGTTAAATGCAACAAACACTACCCTTACAAAAATCTGTGCACACCTGTGAGCACTTATCTGGGTTTTTCTGCTTGATATGTAGTTTGTAGTATGTTTTTTGAAATGTGTCAAACGTTCATGTTCAATACTTAAGATGTGCTGCAAGTTTAAGGCAATGCATTTGTGAAAAATATCAATTTTGGAGTCCTGCAGGCTTCTGCTTGTACTTTGTCTCTTAATGATACCCTCAGCTTTTCAAAAGTAATTGCCCCTGGTCATGAGATACGTACCTGTGCTTTTATGGCCCCATTACTGAGATGCTGTTGTGGGGAGTTACCCGGTGGTCCAAAAATGTGAGGAAGGTTTGAGGGGACTCATAGGTCCTACAGATTGGCTGTGTCCTGCCAGCTGTTGTCATCCCTTTGGTTTGGGGGGGAGTTTGGAGTGGGTTTGTTACTCTGCACATCTTCTGGCTGTTCCGTATGGAAACTCTCTGGCTCAGAGTAGCCACCATTGCCCAAAGGGGGGAATAATGTACAGCCCCACTATTCCTCCATCTCTGCTCGCCTTCTAGGAGTTAAGCTAAAGAGAATTCACAAAGCAAGCGTTTTGTACCTCTTGAGGAGCAGCTCTGTTGTCTTTTAAGTTAATGATAGAGGTGAAACATGATTCAGAACTCAAAATCCCCCATCAGAGTCCGTTCCAACACCCAGCAGGATTGTCTTATTAGTAGTTAATGACTTTTCATTTCTCATATTTGGTGCACATTCTGATGATGACTTTGATCTCAAGCTGACTGACTTATGAAATGGCTTTGCTAGTCCCCTTTCAATAAAGGATTAACCTACCAATGCGTTGTCTGCAGCGGTTAGCTGCTGCTCCAGCTTCTTTTCCTGCCCTAATTAATTTTGCTTCCTTTCTTTTATATCGTGTGCTTCAGACGTAGATCAGGACCTCATGGATCGTCTCAAAGACATCAACAGCACACTAACTAGTCAACTCGACAGGCTGAGGAACATCCAGGGCACGGTGCGGGAGACAGAGAACCTGGCAGAGCAAGCCCGGGTGCGGGTGGAGGACACTGAGGACCTGATCAGCTTAGCTTCTGATATGCTTGAGAAGGCAAAGATGGCAGCTGACAACGTGGTGAGTGTGCTGCCAAGATCCCATGTGGTTAGGAGAGGGCCTTCCCTTTCTGTGCCCTCTAGTGTGTTTCTCTTGTTTGTTCTCTCTCTCATATATTAAATTTGCAATGGACATACCTTCTTCCCTACCTAGGATCATGGGAAATAAATAAAGGAAGACCACCAATGTCTATCATAGATTGTATCTTAGCCCCTGCTCAAAGAAACCAACATAAGAACCCCTAAATAAATATCAGCACCTTTGTTTTTAAGGGATAGCCAGTGGTGGAAACTGTGTGGCCTTAAAAAAAAAAACTACACAGAGAAGTCAGAAGTAGGTTAGACACATCTCTAAGCATTTAGATCATGACAATAAATATTTAAAGCAGAGATGAATAAAACATGAAGGAAGAACTTTAAGGGTTTTTTTCTTTCTTTTTTTCCAGTCCATTACACCTCCGGAGTCAAGTGGGGACCCGAACAACATGACTCTATTGGCAGAAGAGGCCCGTAAGCTGGCTGAAAGGTAGGCTGTGGCAAGACATGCTCCTCCCAGCCCCCATCAGGGCCCTGCTCTTCCCTACAAGGGGGAAGCAAAATTTAATTTGCTTGGGACAAAACACATGCCCTTTGCTGAGCAAGAGACTGACACCGTGGGTGCATGCCCATGTGTCACTGAGGGCAAACGCGGGATGTGTGAGTGAGGGACAGGTACAGCCGTAGCAGTACCTTTCAGCTGATCTTGTGAGCACTGCTGCAGTGATGCCTTGCTTGTAGAGATGCTCTCAAACATCTTCCGTTGCAAATGTTTCACCATCTTCCATTGGCAAATCCGGGTGAAAGAAGGAAAAAATAGGAAAGAATAAAATCTGGAATTATGTGTAGAAACCACTGGCTGACAATTCTAATGGCGTTATTTTTCTTCTGTAATCTTGTCCAGACACAAAAAAGAAGCTGATGAGATTGTTCGCGTAGCCAAGGCAGCAAATGACACTTCCACAGAAGCGTATCAACTGCTGCTGAAGACCCTGGCTGGAGAAAACCAAACAGCAAATGACATTGATGAGCTCAACCAGAAGTGAGTCAGTAACAGAAAATTGTTTTTATTTCCGGGCTTCAGAGCAGTGCTTAAAATTAAGATGCCTTTTGTAGCTTAGTATGTTTTAGGTTTTATGGGAATTGTCTTTCAATTTCTTAGCCTCTCCACTCTCTTAGTGAGTTCAAATTGTAATGTAATTGGATCCTTGGGGTCTTTTAGGTATAATCAAGCAAGGAACATTTCCCGAGACCTAGAGAAACAGGCCAACAAGGTGCTTGCAGAGGCAGAGGAAGCTGGAAACAAAGCCCTGCAGATCTATGCTAATCTCACCAGTCTGCCTACTGTGGATTCCACTGGGCTAGAGGTATGTGCAGGAAGCATCACGCGTAGTTTTCTATAGGCCAATGAGGGCAAGCATTTTAGCAGTGTTCTCTGCTAATGTTTCTCTGCATAAGAACAGTCTATGGCACTTTTGTCCATTTTGGGCATAATCCAGACTTGTGCATTTCAGTTTTTATGCAGGAAGCTAAATATGTAAACCTCTACCTCCCCCAATGGCTGTAGGACAAAAAATAAAGCAAACAGTGAAATGTTGTTTGCCAAACATCTTGGCTTGAACAGAGGAGTGCAGAAATTTCAGTTCCCTCTGAAGCCTGCAGAACTGCTCCCTCTCCTGCGCTCACTGTAGTGCAGTAGATTTTCTTGCACATGGAACTGTTTGTAACCTCTGTCCTTTTATTGCGCTCACCCTCTGGTATTCAGAGCTCTGAAGGCAAGGTTACAACTGTAGTTGTAAGAGGTGGGAACCCATCATAGCTTCTGACTGTTTGGCCGTTAGAAACTATACCATGGTTTTCCACCTGTTCAGAAATTCTTTAACGTTCAGGAATCTGGATTTATTTCTGATTTCCACCTACAGAATGAAGCGAATAAGATCAAGAAGGAAGCAGAGGAGTTAGATCAACTAATTGCCAGGAAGCTGAAAGATTATGAGGACTTGAGAGAAGACATGAAAGGAAAGGAGCTAGAAGTGAAGAACCTCCTGGAGAAAGGGAAAACAGAGCAGCAGGTCAGTTCTGTTTTGTGCAAGCTTTTGTTCCCTGGAAAAATAAAGGAAAATAGGTAACTGGCCAGATGTGAAAGATTTGGTCTTAGTTAGCGTTATCTTAACACTGTTATTTACAAGAACGCTGAAGAATAGTCCCAGAAAGGACATGCAAAATGCTGGTAAAAGCAATGACATTGAGGCTATATGGGAGAACAGGGGATGTTTGCCAGGCTTGGTGTCTCCTTTGTATTCAGAACAGTATTCCAAAAGTACCTAAATTCAGCTGTTCTCAGAGGAAGCACTGCCACTCAGGGATGAGCGCTGTTCTGTGTGTTCGGCGTTGGTGTTTCAGGCTGAGCAATGCTTTTTTGATACACCTAGATGGGCATCCTTCAAAAGGGTGAGAATTTGTTGATACATGTCATGTCTCCTTAGACTGCAGACCAGCTGTTGGCTCGAGCAGATGCAGCAAAAGCCCTGGCTGAAGAAGCTGCTCGGAAGGGCAATGGCACACTACAGGAGGCTAATACCATTCTCAGCAACCTGAAAGGTAAAGAGGAAACACGTGCAGTGGGTCCTTCAATTCCCGTGTGACCAGTCACTTGGCAGTAGGGTATCTTGTTTAAATGGGCCACGCTATTGCCAATACTTGAGTGTTGGGTGGGTACTTCTGACTTTTTTTTTTTTAATAAAGAAAAGATAGAAATATTTTCAGTGACTAGAAATCTCTTTTTGTTTAAGTTCTTTATTTATTGTCAGAAGACGTGTAACAGGGAGAGCTGCAAGCATATACCCCTCATGCTCCAGAATGTCAAGGTGGCAGAGCCTGGGTAGCTTGGTCAAAGAAACATCCCAAGGCTCTTCTGGAGCAAGTGATAAGAATTCTGTTTTACCCTTTCTTAGATTTTGATAAGCGGGTGAATGATAACAAGACAGCAGCGGAAGAGGCACTGAAAAAGATTCCTGCCATTACCCAGACCATTGCTGAAGCCAACAATAAGACGCGCCAGGCGGAGCTGGCACTTGGCAATGCTGCTGCTGATGCCCGCGAAGCCAAGACTAAAGCAGATGATGCTGAGAAAATCGCTGGTGCTGTTCAGAAGGTGAGTCCTTTGCAGTTCTGAAGCCACCCTTCTAAGGTATTGGTCTATAACTGCATAAACCCCCCTCTTCCAGTATTTCCTGCTGAGCCCCATGTGCTTTCTGCTGTAGCCGCCAGCAAGGAATGAAACTGTGGCGTGATAGGAAATCGGTGCATTTAGATGAAAAAGACTGAAGGAAGTTCTGCGCCTTCACCACCTTTTCCCATCCTGTTCCCCTTGTTGGCTGTAGAGTGCAGCTGCTACCAAAGCCGAGGCTGACAAGACTTTCGCTGATGTGACTGGGCTGGCCAGGGAAGTGGATGACATGATGAAGCAACTGCAGGATGCAGAAAAAGAGCTGAAGCGGAAGCAGGATGATGCTGAGCAGGATATGATGATGGCAGGCATGGTAAGTAACGCTGGCAGGTGGTAGCGCTGGCAAGAAGGTGCCTTCTCCCTGCTCTCCTGGCTGTGCAAGCTTTTTTTTTTTTCCTCTGCTGTCCTCCTGCAAAGACAGCACTGAGTCCAGCCAGGATTCGGTCTCTTCCAAGTTTTAAGTGGGATTGAAGACATGAGATTAGCAAAGGAGCTCCTCTGGTGGCATTAGCATAGGTTCCCTGCTGGAATTTGAGAGCCAGTTTTCTTAATGCAACACTTTGCTTTTATTTTAACTGAAACCTGACTGGAGCCCTACTGACTCTGGTCTGACTTTTCCTGCAAAATCCCACTCGGTTGTCAGGGATCCCCATCCTGAAATAATCACAAAACTGACTATTTGAAGGTTGTCGGTCTTTGCCAGTGTTGTGGTGAAGATCTCAGTGCAGGGGTGTTATCCTGGAGAGAGGCGCCGGGGATGTGTGTGACTGTGCTTGGGCAGACGTGAAGAGGAGAGGCAACAGTTTCATAATCCCTACAGCTTTGTGCTTCCATGGTTTGTTTTTTTTATACCATGCAGGCCTCACAGGCTGCCCAAGAGGCAGAAGACGGTGCAAGAAAAGCAAAGAACTCTGTGACCAACTTGCTTGCCATGATTAACAACCTGCTGGATCAATTAGGTAAGGCTGTCCTTAACGTGCCTTACGCCTCTTAGTGTTTTCCCGCTGCCGACAGAAAAACACTGTTTTCTCTGTTCAATGTTTGCTTTGGGCTTTTCAGGGCAACTGGAGACGCTGGACTTGAACAAACTGAATGAGATTGAGGGTACCCTGAACAATGCCAAAAACCAGATGAAAGAGAACGATGTAGACCAGAAAGTGTCTTTCCTCGAGAGAGAAGCCAGGAAGCAAGATGATGCGATACAGGCCTACAACAGGGACATTGAAGAGATCCTGAAGGACATTAGCAACCTAGAAGACATCAAGAAGACCTTGCCGTCTGGCTGTTTCAACACCCCGTCCATTGAGAAACCCTAAGGGTGCGCTGGGGGTGGGGGGTATCCCCCGGTGAGCGGTGGTTTGGCTATGGAGTGCCTTAACACACATTACCTTCTTCAAATCCCCAGCTCTTTGCTGCTCACAGCCACTGTTTTCTTTTCAAATCAGGATAAGATGAGAGGGGTTTTTTTCATTGTTTTGGGGTTTTTTTATCTTTTTTCTTTTTTTTTTTAAGAGAAGCAAATTAAATATCCATGTTTGGGCCTCAAAGGGTTTTTTTAATATAAACTGTCTTCCTGAGCACTCCGCCTTTGCCCCTCTCTCAGACACAGTTTCCCTTTGATTAGCGCAAGGATGGGAGATGCTCTGGACTCTCTATACTGTGGTTCAGAAATAACCATGTGAGCTGTATACAGCAAGGCAAAACTAACCCTACTTTCTCTCCTCTCTTCTCCCCTCAACTGTAAAATCCTTGGTCCCGGAGCTCTCTGTCCCTATGAAGGAAGGGGACGGCTACCAAAGTATTACTGTAATGGCCAGTATAGCTGCACTCATTCAGATCCCTCTTCCCAACTTCTAACCCTGTGAATTTATATATATTTTTATTTTTTTTTAATTGTTAACTAGTGGCCAATCGACAGCATTGGTAGCCTTTGACAAAACAGCCGAAACCTCTTTCTGAAATGCTTTCTGTGATGATGCATCGCTCTGAGAGAAACGCAGCCTCTGAGAGGAGCTCTGTGGGAAGATGGGATACTGGTGGAGTGGTAGGACTTGCCAGCCCCACTCCTGGTCAGTGGAGAAGTTTTTGGGTCTGGTCTGTGAGCAGCTACCTGCTGGGTAGCCCAGGCTGGAGAGTGTGGAAGCCATGAGCTGCGTTCCCATCTGTAGGTGTTGCTATCGAATTGCCAGAGAATCTTTGTTTTTTGGGCTACGAATGTCTGGTTGACAGATTAGTTTGCTCAAGCGGCAGAAGTCTTGCTGAAGAGGAGAGCTGCCATCCAGAGGGCTCTGACAGCTGCACTGGCCTTCAGGCTCAAAGTCTTTGGGTGGGGAAGGAAGGGGGAATGCAAGTGGGAAGGGAAAGGTCTTTCTCCCTGTCTTTTTCCTGAAAGGAGGACAATGGCATTTTTGTATCTCCTGGCATTGCTCTCGCCTTTTGCCTGTTTTTAAGCTGGCAGAAAGTGCTGGAGTTTACCAGTGCCCTCCTTTCTTTTTGCCTGCTATTCTCCCGGTCATAGTAAAGTCACCGCAGCACAAGGACTTCAGGCCAGGCTCAGGTGGCGTTTCTGCCTTTCTCACTGCTACTGCCACCTCCCCGGCCAGTGCCTCCCAGCTGCTGACACTGCTGCTGGCTGGGAGCACTGGGGAGCCCCTCGCTCCTCCTCTGGGACGAGACCATCCTCTGTGGCTTCCTCCCTGCCTCCAGCCTGGCATCCCCCCCCTTCCCCCC
>JAOXJM010000004.1:590422-612141 GCA_026413425.1 Tringa solitaria
GTCTTAGTCTATTAAATCTATTTATATTTCAACCCTTGTGTTTCTTTGTGTTCCCTGGTTCCCCTTTCTGGGTGGGGAGGGGTCACCAGGTGATAGAATAGTTGTCTAAATGACAATAAATTGTTATGGGTTTTCTGAAACCATAACAGGTGGGTCTGGTGCCCTGAGATGTCCTGGGGCTGTAGCATTAAGGCATTGTCTCAGCCCAGCATCCACACTGCTGCAGCTGGATTACTTACAGAAATGGCTCCGCTGATTATTTTTCCTCTCCTAGCATCGGACTGGCTGCTGGGGTGGGGGTGTCTCTGCTGTATTGTATAACAGCTGGGGACACAGAGCTCCCAGCCTGAGCTGGAAATCCAGGTAGAGGTTCCCACTGTCCCTGTTGCAGGAGCTCACAGTGCAAGTGTGACCCAGCTGGCAGCACGGGGGGCTGCCTCTCTGGCCACTGTATCTGCAAGGCGAGAGCGACCGGAGAGCGGTGCGAGAGGTGGGTGTCAGAAGGACTCGCCAGACCACTGTGTGGCGTGTCATCTGTCTCCCTGACAGTTGCATCCCTGGCAGTTGCCCGGCTTGCCATCCCAGCCTGGTGATGACCTTGAACGATGGCTGTGTTGCATGGCTGTCCTTAGAGGGCAGAGTGTTGTTGGCCAGGAAAAGGAGAAAACAAACTTGAATGTTGTCACCTTCTTGCATTTCCCAGGTGCAAACGACACTTCTACAACTTGGACACCAGAAACCCCGCGGGATGCTCCCCTTGCTTTTGCTATGGGCACTCATCTGTGTGTGTCAGCGCGGACAACTACAGCATCTACAACATTACCTCCACCTTCCAGCAAGGTGAAGCCCAAGCAGGATGTTCCTAAGGCTCTTTAATGTGTTGGAGGCTGGTTTGCTGCCTTGCTGAGGGTCCCTGTGCTTTGATGGGTGGGATGGCCTGATCATAGGCAGAAGTAGGGTGCGAGGGTGAGGAGGTGGGGTGTAGGTTTGCTTCATCATGTCTTTCCTGCCAGTCTGTCATCATCGTGCCCAGCCTGGCTTATGTACAGATCTTTTGGCACAAGGATATCTATGCTGCCCCCCTCGGAGGTCAAGGGGTTAGGAAGCTGGAGGGTTTTGATAAGACACAGCTTGAGAAAGTTGCCGGAATCCTGGGAATGCCTTCCCTATCCCTGCTCACTGCTCCTCACTGGTGCTCCAGGTGCCGAAGATTGGCGAGGTGTCCATGAAAGCGGCTCCCCAGCCCAGCTCCAGTGGTCCCCGCGCCATCAAGATGTCTTCATAGCAGCAAGGAGACAGGAGCCGATATACTTTGTGGCACCTGGTAGGTGTGGGATTGGTGAGGGGGAGAGGTGCAAAGGTCCCCTTTGCTTGATCCAATCCTGTGAACTGAGCCTTTAGGAGGAAAGCAAGATTTTAAGCCTTTAATTTTCTCCCTTCCTTCCCCTTGTAGCGAAATTTCTTGGGAACCAGCAGCTGAGCTATGGCCAGACGCTCTCCTTCGATTACCGCCTGGACCGAGGGGGACGCCAGCCATCTCCTCACGATGTGGTCCTGGAAGGAGATGGCCTGAGAGTCACTGCCCCCTTCTTGCCTCAGGGGAAGGTCCTGCCCTGTGGTGTCAGCCAGACATACACATTCAGGTAAAGGGGGATGCTGGGTTGTTTGGGGCAGGGTGAGCAAGAAAGCCTGTGTCTTCAAGAAGCTCAAGGATTCAGCTGTGACCCCTTGGAGGTGACAAAGTGTTGCCTGGTTTGGGCTAAATGCATGTCAGGTGCTTTTCTCCTGGTTACTTTGTGAGAGGGGCAGTAGAAAATCTGGCTTGAGGTTGTTCTGGGTACTGTGCTTGGGGTCAGTCACATAGGTGGAGGTTGTTCCCCAAAGCCCTGAGCTCAGGAAGGAGATGGGTGAGGGCTGCTGCATTTTCTTGATGAGGCGTCTCATTTTCTTGAAACTGGTTCCACTTCTCCTCTCTCCCACGGGCAGGTTGGATGAGCACCTGAGCAGCAAGTGGAGCCCAAGGCTGAATCACTTTGAATATCGAAGGCTGCTGGGAAACCTGACAGCTCTCTGGATCCGAGCCACCTTTGGGGAGTACAGTAAGTGGGGAGGAGAGCTACAAGGGGGTAGCACAAAGTTGGCCTCTCCTCATTGCTGGAGATGCCAAGTCCCCAGATGGAGACACCTTTGCTAAGAGATATTATTAAATAATAATAATAATAATGAAAAAAATGCTCTAAAATGGGCAAAATTAAATTATGAAGAGATTGAGCAGGGTGGGAAACAGTGGGGACAGGGAAGCCTTGGCTCCAGTCCATCTGCCCGCAGGCATTGTAATGAAGGGTATGACCTGTGCAGGTCCTGGGTGCAGGGGACTTGCAAGTGGAGCTGCTGCTGTCCCCCGTGGGTGACGGGCTCTATCTCCCTCCAGGCACCGGCTACATCGACAACGTCACCCTGGTGTCGGCGCAGCCCGTTGCCGGAGTCCCCGCTCCCTGGGTGGAGCGTTGCGAGTGCCCGGCGGGGTACCAGGGGCAGTTCTGCCAGAGCTGTGCCCCTGGCTACCGCAGAGATGCTCCTGGCCTGGGGCCCTTTAGCATCTGTGTGCCGTGCAATTGCCAGGGGGGAGGAATTTGTGACCCCGACACTGGTAAGGAAAACCACGACCGCCTTGTGGTTGCAGGACCTATGGGAGGGCAGGGAGGCTGCCTGCGCCCTGAGAATTGAGCTGCAGGGGAGGGGGGCACTGAGCAGGGCGAGACCCCTGGCTTGGGGGGATGGAGGGCAGGGAACATCACGGATAAAACCCCCCAAAGCCTAGAAGCACTGTGGCCAAAAGTACAGGAAAGATGTGTTGGGATCAAATCTCATTGAGATGATCCTCACTGGAGAAAGAAAAAAACCACAAACCAACCATCTCACACTGCTTGGATAGCACTAAAAACTTTTCTTCTGACTTTTTATTTTGAAAGTAATTGTGGTGTCAGTAGATACCAGTGATGTAAGCAAGTTTTACTGCCTGTCTTGTTAAAATACCTCACAATGTTGCCATATAAAGTCAAAGTAACGTGAAGTTAAGGTGTCACTATTTTCCAAGTCTGAACTGGAAATCAATTTCAAATATGTGAGCATTGATCAGGAGGCACAAAAGGCAATGGGTGGCTCCTTGGGAGCTCTATGAACATTGAAAAACGAGATCCAGCCACCTTTGGGTGGCGATGGCCCACCTAGCATGGGAGCCTCCATACCATGGGATGGGCTCCTCTGTGGGGGTCTCGCTGGGCTCCTGCTGCAGGAGCAGGGCACAGTCCTTCCTGCATGGTGATGGACTGACAGACAGAGAAATGAAGCAGGTATGGGCAGGTGTGGGGATCGCAAGGGCTCTGGGGAGGATGCTGGACCATGGGTGCTTGGGCCGCTGTGTGTGGCGTGGCCAGGAGGTGGGTGGTGGAGGGTATCCCACCAGGGGTGAGAACAAACTGCCCTAAGATCTCTCCTTCCTTCTTCAGGTGAATGCTACTCGGGAGATGAAAACGTGGGCAATAGTGTCAGCTGCCCCTTCGGCTTCTACCAAGACCCCCGGCAGCCGCACCACTGCAGGCCATGCCCCTGCAGCAACGGCCAAGGCTGCTCAGCGGTGCCAGACAGCAAGGAGGTCATCTGTGACCACTGCCCTCTTGGAGCTGCTGGTAATGCCCTTCTCCAGCTTGCTTCTACTCTATCTTTCTCCAGAGCTTCTACCCACCGTACTGGGAGATACAGGCATGAGCGGGCCAGGATGCTCAGAGCCAGGCTGATCATCCAGTCTTCTCAGCCCAACTTGCCTACAGCACCACCACTCCTGCCTATAATGGTGTATTTCAGCCCCAAGGAGTGTGTAAATACGCATTGCCCTGTCCTGGGAAAGGTTCTCATCTAAACAGATAACATGGATGGAAAAAGGATGGGTGGAGAGGGAGGGGAAAAGAAAAATAGGAAAAAACCCCACCAAATAGAAAACGACTTGCTGTGAGGTCAGTTGTTGCACCCATCTTTGGAGAACCTGCCAGGTGCATTGTGCATTGGTCGCGGTGGCAAGGAGAGTGGAGATGCTGTTGTGTTGACCCTGATGGGGCTGAACGCCCCCATTTCTGTGGGGCAAAAGCAGCGAAGGCAGCCTCTGCCTTCTGGGCAAGAGCATGAGCTTCTCCTCACCTCTCCTTTCCCAGGGGCCAACTGTGAGTACTGCGCCGATGGTTATTTTGGAGACCCAACGGCTTCCCGGCCCTGCCAGCCGTGCCGGTGCAATGGCAACGTGGAACCCAACGCCGTGGGGAACTGCGACCGCCGCACCGGCGAGTGTCTCAAGTGCATCTACAACACTGCTGGCTTCTACTGCGACCGCTGCAAAGATGGCTTCTTCGGGAACCCCCTCGCCCCCGATCCTGCCGACAAGTGCCGAGGTGAGAGCTGGGCAATGTTTGAGCTGGGATTGAGTAAGAAAATCCACACAGGTGCACGGGGTGGCTTGATGGGAAGGACGATGCTTGCAAAAGCCAAGGCTGGAAAGTGGGGAGTGGAGGGCAGAGACCAGAGCACCTGCTACGTGGTGGGAGGAAAGCTGGGGAGAGGGTGGGTGGAAGTGTACTCTGAGACTTGAGGGTGGGGACAGGCGCCTTTGAACTTGTGCCACTCTGACCCACAGCTTGTGCCTGTGACTCGGCTGGCGCTGAGCCCCTCAAGTGTGGGAGCGATGGGAGCTGCATCTGCAAGCCAGGCTTTGAGGGTCCCAACTGTGAAGAGAGTGAGTGCCCGGGTTGCTACAGCCAAGTGAAAGCCCAGGTGAGCAACTCTGCCAGAGATATACTTACCCTCAAGCATCTCCTCCTGGCTTCCTCAGCCATCTCCTGATGCGAGTGAGAAGTGGCTTTGCAGGCTGTGCCTGAAGTTTGAGTTTGTACCTGATTCAGGCAATAAAAACCCAATGACCTAGAACTGCTGGCCATCTGTGTCCCATCCGAAAATGAGCCCTTGCTTTACTCTCCATCCTCTGTTTGGACCACGGACCTGGTTCCCACACTGGTCTTTCCACTGTGGGCTTGATGTCCCGCTGACTGATGGCCTGGTCTGCTGTGGTTGCAGGTGGACCTGTACCTGCAGCAGCTGGTGGAGCTGGAGCTGCTGTTCTCAGAGGTGCAAGCTGGCAGTGGGGCCGGGAGCCAGGAGCTGGAGGGGAGGATGCAGCTGGCTGAGGAGATGCTGCAGGCTATCCTTGGGGAAGCCCTTAGTCTCCAAGGTATCACCCACCCTCTGCCCTCTGATGGGGCCATCTGTGCCCTCTCAGGGGAGGATTTTGCTCAGTGACGAATTTCTCTTCAGCCTCTCGCTTTCCTTCTCACCAGCCTCTGGCGGATCTCTGGAAAGCCGTGTGGCCAGGATGAAGGGGCAAGTGTCCAACTCTCAGAGCCACTTGGATGAGATCAAGGCAACGGTGGAGAGGCTGAGGTCTCTTGGGAGCCAGTACGAGAGGCAGGTGCAGGACACCCGGCAGCTGCTGGAGAGAGCTAGGCTGGACCTGGACCGTAGCACAGTTGCTCTGCGTCGGGTGGTAAGAGCATCCTCATGTGACACTCTCCTAGTCTAAAGCAGGAAGAAAAATCCATGGAGAGAGCAAGATTTTAACACATTCAGTTATTCCATTCATTTTGAGTGCAGAATATATTCTGGTGGCTTGTTCTGTAGGGCTGGGACGTGGAGAGGTGCTGGCAGGGGTCTCTGGGGGGCTGAGGAGGTTTAACGTGCTGCAGTCGCCTCTTTCACTGCTGAATTGGATGGAGGGCAGGGAAGAGCACTCATGCTTCTCTTCCTCCCTCCTCAGACCATTCCCGTTTCAAACCTTCCCGGGGGCTCAAATCAGTTCTTGATGCTGGCCCAGGAGGCTCTGAGACTGGCCAACAGGTGAGTTGCTCCTGAGGGGAGGGGGACTGAGATCTTGCTGAGTGCCTAGAAGGTCCCTTTTGGGGGGTTCTTGCCTTTCCCTCAGGCTGCAGCTGCCATGACCTCTGTGCCAGCCCTGGAGCAGAGGGATGGTGTGTCTGCTGGGCTGACTTTGCTGCCTTACAGAGATGTCCTCAGTTGCCTTAAAGGGTGGTGTTGGATGTATTTTAGAAGTAACTTTGGGGTCAGAGTTTGGTCTGAAGATGCCCAGTTGCAACAGGCAGCATCCGCCTTCCCCTCGGTGCTCCTCTGCCCTTAGGAGAGGCAGGAGGGACAAAGCAAAACATGAGTCCTCTTCTCAAACACGTTGTGTTTGCCGGGAGGGTGAGATCCAGCACCACCGAACGCGACAATAGAGGGAGTGGGTGGAGGAAACTCCTGTGGGGAAACCTTTCTCATGAGCCCTCTCCTGTGCTTTGCAGCCACGCACAAGCTGCCAACACCATTGAGCAAGCCGCGAGGGCAGCGCGGGAGGATGCGTGGCAAGCCCTGGAGCTGGTGCGTGAGGCTGCAGGAGGAGAGGAGGCTGCCTCCGGCTCCCTGCGAGGGCTGCTCGGGAAGTGAGTTGTCGCTGCATCCACCTTCGTGTCTTTTTTTTTTTGGGGGGGGGAATATATTGAGGGGGGGAAGAGGTGGGTGGCCAAGCCTCCATGCCTCCTTTCCTGTCTCCCCAGCGGAGTCACGGAAATGTGCAGTTGGAGGCAGGGCAGGCAGGGACTTGCCTGGACTTTGGTTGCTGGCACCTCTGAGTGGTGGAGAAGGGAGGGCTGGCAGCTCTGCGGAGCGTCTGCTTCCCATCCCACGGGCTGTGAATGCTCCCCATGCGCCTGCCCCACAGCCGGGGGAAGGGATTTAATGCCGTGTGTGTGAATGGGCTCCCCGGGATGACTCTGTGCCCAGTTGCAGATCTAGGCTGGGTTCAGCCCAAGGGTAGATTTAGCCCCGCATTGTCTGGTTGGAGTGGTACCTCTCCAGAGCCCACCCACCACAGTTGTTGGGACTTGTGCTGCACACCACTGGTGGGGTGAGAACAATGGCCCTGAATGAAGTTAAGGAGCTGAATGGGGACGTGCAGGAGAAAACACTCAGTGGCAGGGATTAGCAGAGCCTCTGTGGAGCCTATGAGGGTTCACCTGGTGTGAAACACCTTTAGATTTTGGAGCATGATACCCTGCTTGGCAGAGGGGCTGGGATGAGGCAGTTGTTTGCAATTAGCTTTTCCAGCATGATAAATCTGTGTGGGGCCCTGGAGAGGATTTGGGGAGCATGAAGAAGTCAATGCAGGAGGCAGCATTAATTCTGTGGCAGGGGTTGGCAGCTTGTCTGGTACTGTGGTCTTCAACCTCACATCCATGCAGGTATGAGGAGCTGAAGTCACTGGTGGGAGGCCTGAAGACTGAGGCTGATGGGATGGCCTCTGACGCAGACAAGGCTTATCAAGGCAGCCTTGTACTTCTCAACTCCCTGTCACGCTTGACAAAGACCGACATTGGCTCCTTTGAGGTGAGGACTTTGTGCCCGCAGGACCAGGAGACTGCCTTTTGCTCTCCTCTACCCTCTCACTACCAGCAGCTCAGTCCTTCCCAGGGCTCTGTTCCCACTGGGGAGCCATCAGATACACACCTTCCCATCCTTTTGCCCCCACAGCTGGCCACAGGCACAAGAAGCAAAGAGATGAGCATCCGTTGCTGCTTGCTGTGGTTCCTGGGGAGATGTTGGGACCCCCAGGCAGTCATTGCATCTCTGTGTTTCAGGGGGAGGCAACCCGGCTGAAGCAGGATGCCAGCGCTCTCCTGAGCCTGGTGGACACCTACATGGCACAGTACCGGCAGCTGCAGAGCCGCACGGGGCGCTGGGAGGAAGAAATCAAACAGCTGCTGCAGAGGGGAGAGGGCGAGAGAGCGGTAAGAGGTTGGCTGGGGGTCTGCAGCTTGAGTTGTCTTCAGCGTGAGCTGGAGCCCTGGTGGGATGCCCATGGCACCACCGTGCTGTCCGAGCCTGTCCACCTACCTCAGAAACACAGCCACTTGGGACTGGTCTTCTGGAGCCGGTGGGAGACCTCACTGTGCGTGCGGAGCTGCTGGTGCAGGGCGTCATCAGCACACCTCCTCCATCCCTGGAGGAATCGAAACTAAGATCACTCATGATTGCTGGAGCTGGTTCAGGGACTATCTGGTGCTCCCGTACTGTGTCCTTCATCTGCCTGTTGTGTCCCTTTGGTCTGTCACAGACACTGACGCAGCTGCTGTCCCGAGCCAACCTTGCCAGGAGCACAGCCCTGCAAGCCGTGAGTGCTGGCAACGCCACCTTCTACGAGGTGGAACAGATCCTGAAGAGCCTTCGGGGTAATGTCCTAGAAACCTTTCCTTTCCTCTCCCTTGTGGGATCTCACAAAGCTAGTGCAGCTTCATTTCCACGTGCATTTCTTTCAGAGTTTAACCTGCAAGCAGATGACAAGAGAAGGGAAGCCGAAGATGCCATGAGAAGGCTACCGATTATCAGTAGCATGGTCGCAAGTGCCAAGGAGAAGACAGACCGAGCTGAAGCGATCCTGGGAAGTGCTGCTTCTGAGTCCAAGGCAGCCAACAGTGTGGCAGAAGAAGCAAAAGAGATCACCATGGGGATCCAGCAGGTGAGGGCAAGCTGTACTGTTGGCAGAAAAGGGTTTGGAAGGGAAAATCATGGAAGGAAGAGGATGTGGTTGGCAACTCCAATGGGTCTTCATAGTGGACCTGATGTGCTGACTTTTTGGCTCACATTTGTCTGTAGTGGATCCTGCAGAGATAACAGAGTTGGCTGTAGATGAGTGGGTGCATGGGGGTCTCTGCAGGCATGTTTCTCCAGCGAGGACCTCTATGGCATCTCTCTGTAGCCACCTTTTGGTGACCAAGGGGATTTTTTTTACTTCCACAGTCTGAGTTGCTGGCAGTCTTTTGAGCTCCCAGACTTGGTGTTGCTGAGTTTGACTTCCAGACTGTATGTTGTAATTCCCAAGGGATTTGCTGATATCTGCAGGAGGGGTTGAGCTGTAATCACAGAAACAATGTTCTAACAGGTGGGAGCACATGAAGGACACAGGAAAGTCCGTGTTAATTTTGGGTCCCTGTGGAAGGAACCAGTTTCCAGTAGTTCCCTGCCCCAGTGCACCCACATCAATTTCAGCTGTGCTCTGCCCCTCTGAAAGTCCCTTTGCGTTCCATAGGAGATCACAAGGCTGAAGGTGGAAGCCAACAAGTCGGCTGATGGTGTCCTGGCCTTGGAGAAGGCAGTGGCTACCCTGCAGCGTGAGGCCAAGGAAGAGGACGGTGAATTTAAGAGGAAGCTCTCAGAGGTTGAGGCAGATGCTGCTGTGATACAGGAGGTGGGTCCCTATGTGTGTCACCTTGTCCCCTTCCCTCTTTACATTTGGGCAAGACTTCACCTTACATCTGCCATCTTGCCTTCTTTAGACAGCACAGGAAGCTCAGAGGGTCCATGCTAAGGCTGGCCAGGCAGGAGTGGTCGTGCAGGAGACATTGAGTGCCTTGGAAGAGCTGCTGCGTCTAATGAGTAGGTTTTGAGCCCCTGCTGTAGGGTGTGGATGGAGATAGGTCCCTGATGGGGTCTAGGCAGGGTTGCTGGGAGCTATGGGGGATGATACCTGTAAACAGGCTGGGCAGCAGGATGGAGATGAAGTATCTGGAAAGATCTAGTCTAATCCTCAGCCTCCATCCATGGTTCCCTCTTCCTTGTTTTCCTCCTGTGCAACAGACCAGCCAGGTGCTGTGGATGAGGATGGCCTGAAGCAGCTTGAGATGAATTTTAGCAAAGCTAAAGCCAGAAGCAAAGACCTGAAGGACGAGATGTTGGAGCTGGAGCAGACAGCCGCGTTGCAGAAGGCCCGGGTGCAAACACTGGAGAGCAGCATTGATGAGATCCTGGCAGATATTAAGAACCTGGAGGATATCCAGAGGAGTCTTCCTCCAGGCTGTTACAACACAAAAGCCATTGAATTGCCATGAGTGGGCTCTGGAAAGGCTTGCAGCACCTGCCAGACCGTGATGGCAGGAGAGCCTGGTCCAGCTGCCCTCCTCAAACCCAGCAGGACTGCATTTGACTGTGGTGAACTGATCCTTACCCTCAAGTTCAGTGTGGCAGCTGAAGTTCTCATAGTCATGCTAGCTCTGGAGAGTCCCTGATTTTTCAAAGTGGTCCGTCCCTCGGTCATGAGACGAAGGAGACTCCTGGTTGCATGAAGGTGTTCCTGACTGAAGAACAGCCTGTTCCTACAATATTTCTCTGACGTGCAGGTGGGAATTGGCTTGGTGTCAGCCTTGGGAATTTGCACAGTTCAGAGTCTGAAGTTCACAACCTTCATAAGAGATTCTCCATCCCTTGTGGATCCCCCCTCCTGGCCTGGCACACACAGAGGAACTATAGTCTCTGTCCTTACTTTTGACCCTACCACCACCACCTCCTACTCATGTTCTCCATGGGATCTTCTGCTCAGGAGGCAGGGAGCAAGCAGTGTGAAGTGGCAGCTTAGGGAGATGAATTTTGACCTGTGACACATGGCTTTCTCCTCCCAACCTGCCCAGTCCTCACCTTGCTGGGAGTGGTGCTAGTGTGGTTTTGTTGTGTCTTGAACATTTGGCATCAGATGCCACTGATGACCCTTTTCATTAAGCTGCAGGTCTTCCATGGTGCACCCCAGTTGAGGTAGTTATGATTTTTCTAAAGGGGAAAGAAAAAGAAGTTCCAGCTGCCTTTGAGCTCAGGGGTGATGTGAGGATGGAGGAAGAAGGGGATCCCAGGCTAGGAGGGTAGCAGAGGAGGAGGGAACTGCTGGGGCTCCTCAAATGCTCCACCTGCTTCCCTCAGCCAGGGAAGACCCTTTCTTTCTCCCATGCTTCTTTGCAAGTCCCAAAGCCCCTGAGGAATGATGTTCTTGTCAAAGCTCCTCCTGGGCAAGCACAGGTGTCTCTACCATCCCCTTACAAGGTCAAGCACAACCTTTCCTTCCAAGACTAGCTGGTGTGGTACCAGGCAGCTTCCTGGGTCTCCCAGACCCTGGGAGAAGCAAGATAGTGTCCTCTCTGCCCAAGCACTCAGGGCCCTGTGGCACTTGTTACAGGAACGAGGGCTTTCTCCAGGGATTTGCAGCCACAAGCTGTCATGTCTGAGAGCCTGGTCCCATACTGCTGGAGTGCCAGTGTCTTGATTCAATCCATTTAAAAATATTGATAATGTCTTGAATGTGTCTTCACCTCTCATTTGGTGCTGCTCATTTCCATCTCCATCCATCCCTTCCTGCCTCCCACATGGTGCTGGATGTTTCTCAGAGGCTCAAACAGTTGTCTGCAGGGTTTCCCACGGTACATCTGAGCAGCACTTGGAGGAGTTGAGGATCATGGTGCTTACTTCACCCACCCACGGCTTTCCTGTGGGTCCGGCTCCATTCTGACACTGCTCCCAGCTTCCTTTAGATGCCACTTCAGGGGAAAAAAAGAGCTAGCAGGTGCTGGAAGTCAACTGTGCTGAAGCCCCCTAGCCTGCATAGTGGTGAAAGAGAAGGTCCTGGATGGAGGAGGACACTGTAGGACATGCTCACCCCTTGTTAGCTCTGATTCTCTGATAAAGCAGCACCCATGCTTTTGCTTGATAAGGATATACCAATATATATGTCTGCCTCACACTATTATTTAAGCAAGATGTATTCTTGCCTCTGGCACATCTTCCTTCTCCTGCTGTATAGCACAGAGACAGGTATTATAGACCTGACTTCATTTTTCCATGAGTTGGGTTTTTTGAAAGGATGTCAATAAATAACAAATACTTTTGGCTGGATCTTAACTACTGGTTTATTTTCTCTAGCTCCCTGGTTTCCGTGAGTTTGGCCATCAGTTCTCCAGGGGTGCAGCTGCTTGCGCTCTTCATGCTGATTTGGTCTTGGGGTTGTTTTGAAATAACACCAGCTACATCTTTGTTCTGTTTTGTTTTGTTTATTACATAATTTAAACATTTTGCTGATAAAGTTGGGTTTTTTTGTCAATGACTGTTTTTCTTTCCATATAGCAACATAAGAAAAAAAAAATTAGGCTCCAAAACTTTTGACAAAGGTGAAATCGGTGGCATGGCAACTTCAACCCCTTTCCCTCCCTCCCCCCTTATTTTTTTTTTTTCCCCAAAAGGCGTTTGAAGTTCATTTCTCTTTCAGCAAACCGCACTGTTTAAAAGTGGAGGTTCAAAGACCAAAATCCACAAGCTTCTTCCCACCCCTCTCCTGTGCCCTGGAAACCCTGGTTCCTCACCTCCCCGATAGTCTCATGGTTCTTCAGGGATTATTATGTTTTTTCCATACCCACCCAAAGACATTTTCCAAACCAGTCCAGAGCTGAACGACCTGTTACAAACCCCCATGTCCCACCCCCCCCACCCCCAGCCCCGTACTGTGAGTTTTACTGAGCAGATACACGAAGGCGCAGGTAAGAATAGTAAGACAGAATATACTCATCATCTGTACCACAACGCTACGTCTCTAAGGCATGCCGTCCTAACCGCAACCGTGTGGGAAGCTGTCTCGCTTCCCCTGTGTCCCATCTCACATACCTGAGGGAGGAAGGATCCGAGATGGCTCTTGGACATGCCGCCTGTCTGCCTTCTCCATCTCCTTTGT
Organism: Tringa solitaria; assembly: GCA_026413425.1. NCBI lineage: Eukaryota > Metazoa > Chordata > Aves > Charadriiformes > Scolopacidae > Tringa > Tringa solitaria. The sequence continues at coordinate 603,054 of JAOXJM010000004.1, forward strand.
TGTATTTCCTTGTGCCTTTTCCTCAGTTAAAACCTACTGTCCTTCCTCCCCCCTTCAAAGAGGCATCGCTTCCCCAGGAGGTTAAAATCCCTCTCTCTGTGTGTGTGTATGTTTTGGAGGCTGATTGCTACCATTGCTTTTTCTTCTCTAGCCTGGAGCTAAGAAACAGGGGTGATGTCTGGCAAGGACAGGAGGCTGTCATCAGAAATAACTTCTGTTTTGGGCTGGAGAGGGAGGAGAGACTGAAAAACTGAACGCGTGAGAATAACGGGTGGAGAGGAGTCTAGCTACTGGCTTACCTCCATTGGGTATTTCATGGATGTCCCACCCTGGGCACCTGCCCAGCATGTTAGCTATGGAGCTCAGTAGAGTGGTGGTGAGCAGCCTGAATAGGCTGAAGATCTCCCTGGAGAAGAGGTGTCCCTTCACTCCAAGTCCTGCATGCTCTCGTTACCCTCTCTGCTTTGGCATCTACCTATCTCCTCACCCCATGGGGTACTGCCTGGAGATACAGGAGCTGATGCTTAGGGATTCAGCTGCCAAATTTACCACAGTTTCTGAACAAGCCTTTCCATGCAGAGGGAAATCCCTGGGAAGGAAAGACCTCTTCTGGCCTTTGGGTAAGCCACATCACTTCTGTCTCTCCTGCTTTCCCTTCTGTGAAGGGCTGTGCCCTCCTCGAGGAACCATTAGCTACTGCCCACCAAAACCCTGCTAGCTGCAAGAAGCCTGTGGTCGTAAGCTACCTTGTTTTGTCCAAAGTTGCTTGCTGTTACAGACATGCCAGCAGCATCCAGGTGGTCATCAAATTTAGCATAATGTCTCATCTTTGGAGTTTACATGAGAGCAGTTTGTGACCTTTCATAGATGTTCAAGGAAGAAAAATAAATAAACAAATGTTTTCCTGAAACACCCTGGAGGACTCTCAGCCTTTGGGTGTCTCATCGCTGCACTGTCCCTCGCTGGGGACCAGAAGCGAGTCACAGCTCTGCCCTGGGAAAGCCACAAAGCCAGCACGGGCAGTGGTTGTGCCTCAGTGGGGGGTTCTAGCCTGAGCCTAATTAACCCAAATTTGTTGGGAGCGGGCAGATGCCCAGGAGCTACAGGCAGCAGGGCTACACCCAAAGCAATACAAGGTTAGACAGAGCAAAGGGAGAGGAAAAGATGAGGAGTAAAGCAGGACTGACTGTACCTTCCTCCTTGTGGCTGTGACCTTTCCCAGGTGCTGTGCAGGGTCCTTCCATCCTAGGGGCGCTCAGCAGGACAATGGCCCACTTCAGCGACCTTCTGTCTCCACAAGACTTAAATAATTTTCTTTTTCTCCATGTTATCTGCCCTGGTTTTAATGCAAGTGTCTCCACTAGGCTCCTTCCCTGGCGTCTGAGAGCACGTCACAGGCAGGACAGCAGGAGCCTGGCATGTCCCAAGGGATGTGTAAAGTAGCCACAGCCGGTTTGGGAGGGGGGAAAAGTATCATGCATTTAATAAACTCGTCAAGGAGAGGAAGAGGGGAGGAGTGGAGGGAGAAAGGGGATGTTTACAGACAGAAATGGAGATCTGGAGGCTAGGGGATGGGGGGGGACCCAGCCCTCATGAAGCTCAGCCCCAGGTTTGGGGCAAATTCTCACAAGAGGCTTTAGGTCACCACCTGCTTCTTCCTCCCTCATTTCTTGGCTTCATAAATGTCAGGTCCTTTTCTAGGTGCTGTGGGCTGCCCCCTCTGACACTGGGTCAGAGCAGAGCATCACTCCAACTCCACTTGCCTAGGTGGGGTGGGTTGGATTCACTTGCAGCCAAGGAAAGGTGAGACATGGCATCCCCCCAGTAACGCTTTGGCAGCAATACTTGCCAAGGCCTCTACTCCCCTTCAGAAATACTCTTGCCATGATTTTTCAGGGCCAGGATGATGATTTTTTTTAGCTGAGTTGTCCTCCTCCTGGCCTGAGGAGGTTCACCTGTGGTGGGGCACCAATCCAATTGGGTTACAACTGCCCGCTGCCAACCAGGATACGTTTGGTCATCGTGTTGAGAGGTCAAAAGGGCTTGCACTAGAACTATTTAAGAAAAAAGAGTCCTCCTAGATTTATTGAGCTTAGGTACCATAAGATGATGCGGAAGAGGAAGCCCCTGCTCTGAGCATGCTGGGAGGACGGACCGGAGGGACCATTTCCCAGTGACATGCTGGGAGGGGGGTGCTGGAGCTGCCTCCCCTCGAACGCACCGAGCACATTGCTCTTTTACTGGTCCCTCCTACCCTCCCCACTGTGAGGGGGAGGCCAGCTCCCTGAAAAAAAGAGACCAAACTGTTCCCCTTGGGGCCATGCTGCGGTTCCCTGGACATTGCTGCACGATGGAGCGTTGGCGCCGGGGGTGAGAGGCAGACATGGGCAGGAGGCCATGGGGTGGGGAGAGAGATGGAGACACGGACTGAGAGAGAGAGAGAGAGAAAAGAGTGATGGAGAGCTGTAGGCAGGCGGGACATGAGGGCTGCCTCGCTGCAAGACCTCTGGCGCTTAGCCAGAGGCGTTGATGTAGAGCTGGCTCTTGAGGATGTAGTCGATGACAGGCTGGCAGAGGTAATCCACGACATGTCCATCCCCGTGCTGCAGGGCCAGTCTGGGGGTGCAGGGGGAGAGAAGGGGTCAGAGCCCGGTTAGGTGTCACTTTGCTCTCCCCACAAATGGAGGGGGACAGCAGTCCCTAGCAGGAATCCCCCTGCATCACCCACCTGCTTTTGGTGGAGCTGACAACTGACATGGGGTGGTTTGAGTCGTCCTTCACCACCAGGATGTTGTTCTGCAGGGTAAGGAGGAAGAGAGAAATGAAGGGATAGCCTGAAAGCATGTGTCTGCCCCACCTGCCGCCTTGGAGAACCATTGCATGGTGGCCCCATTGCTCATCCCACCCAGCAGCTGAGAGCACCTGGCCTCAAGACATTTTGTGCTCTTGTGGCAGAAGTGCTCCTCTGGGGAACTGTGGGTCCTCTCACAGTCTTCCCTGGCCATGGGTGCATTCACTTACTTTGTACTTGCGGAGTATGGAAGAGTGGTTCATGATCCGGTCGGGGTCTGCTCCATCCCGGGGCACCACCACGATCCCGAACTCCCCAACGATCACTTCCATCTAGGAGCAACCCAAAGCAGGGAGAGCTTTATGACCACCCTGTGCAAAACCTGCCACTGTCTGCCAAACCCCCTGCGCTATGAAAAGCTGAGACATGGTCTGGATGGAGATAGAAAGTGAATTTGAGGCTATCTCAACAGCCTTTGGCAGAAACATGGAATTATCAAGGCGTGGTGAGTGGTCTGCAGTGGATGAAACAAAAAGGCACAGGGTGAAATCCTATTACTAGATGTTGAGGTTATGCTTTAGGGAGCACTTGTTGTGATAGAAGGAGGGTGGCAGCGGAAGAGGTTGCCTGAGGAGGATGTGACCTCTGCCTCGCTGGAAGCCTTTATGAGCAGGATGGACATGTTGGTCCTGACAGGTCTCGTGGGGTTGTTCTTCCAAGGTTGTTTGCACCAAGGCTGGTGGCCAAGTTTGCCATCTGAGACAAACCAGGCTCATCCAAAAGAGCTCTGGGTCAGCAAATTCAGGCAGCAGCAGCCTGTGAGGTGGTGCTGGTGCAGAATGCCTCCTCTGCCTGTGCTTAGACATCCGATTTTTGCATCCTTTGTGCTGGGCTTCAAGACTTGCCTCATCTCAGATTTTGCATCCTTTCAGAGAAGATCTCTGCCAGCTAATCGTTTTAAGAAACTTAGGATTGAAGATGTGGTAACTGATTTTAGAAATGGTTGAGAGGTTCAAGGGAGGGGGAGGACTGTGTTGGCTGCCTGATTTGAGCAGCCAGCCAGAGGAGCTCCTGTAGCCAGCTCCGCTCTGAATGCCGGGAGCAGCATGCAGGTGGGTAACCCAGCCCCTCTCTAGGGGCGTTGTCCCCCTCCAGAAACATGACTTCTTCAGGCAGGGACCGCAGTGTCCAGCATGCTGGGTGTCCTGCTGCAATCCTTCACTAACAGGGGGCAGAGAGGGGGGCGCACAGAGAGGTGGGCAGTAGGTTTTGCCTATTTGAGTCGTGGCAGTGAAGGTGCTATCAATCAGCTGTGAGTTGGTGTTAGGCATCTCCAGGCTGAGGAATCAAGACTGCTTACTTCTTGGTCTTTGTAAAGATGTATGCTTGGGTACCCGACATTACAGTAAAAGCCTGCAATGAAGTGAAAACTGTTGATTTGACTGTAAATGTGTTTAATTTCTGAAGTCTGGACAACTTATGTAAATAACTTATTTCCTACCTCCACACCTTACTCTGCTGGGACTGGCATCTACTTGATGGTGCCTCCCACCAAGTGATGAGGAGTTGGGAGGACAGCCTTTGGAAATCCCTTGGGATGGGGTTATCCTGCACCCTGGATATGTCTTCTGCATGAACGGTGAGTAGGAAAATGGTTTGGGTCTGCGGAAGGGGAATCTGGGTAGGGTTGGTGACTTGGGAGTAGAAGACCCTGTCCCTCAGGCTGGCCATGTGTAGGGAAAGTGAGAGTCAGGGTTGGAATGGAGAAGGCAGTGGGGATGGTGGGCACAGCTTCTGCCATCCCCAGGGACCCGAGTGGCTCCCAGGAGCACTAGGTGTGGGAAGCAGAGGAGGAAGAGATCCTGGGAAAGAGGAACATGGAGAGGTGCCCAGAAGTGGTGACTCACGTCTGCCTCATTCCAGAGACCAGGGATGCAGAAGGATTCCAGCAAGTCACTGCCACAGAGCAGTAAGATGCGAAGCTCTGAAGGAAAGAAGCAGAGAAGCTCAGAAGTGGGAGCAAATGGAGCTGAGCAGGCACCGCTTCCCCCACCATCCCATTGCACTACTTGGGGGGATCTTATTCTCTACAGACCTCCCCTGTGAAAACAAGTCCCACTAAAGATCCCATGGTCCTTCCCACATCCCTACTGGTGCCAGACATCAAATATCCCCCACCCTACTTTAATTCAGCTCCTCTCCCATGCAGCTGGGTTGTTGTCAGCATTGCTATGTACTGTTCAACTACTGCTGTGCTCCAGCCCTGGAGATGCTGTATCCCTGGTGAAGGGAATAATTTCTCTATGCTATGGGCACCCACAATAGCTTCATGATCTGCTGCAGGGGCTCCAGCCACAGGGCAATGGGGAGAGTCCAGGGACTGCTCAGAGCTGGCTGTGTTTGCTTTAGTGAAGCATGAAATGCCAGAGGTTTTCCTTGCTCATCTTGGAGGACTTCCATGTCCTCCTTTTTTCTCCCCACGCTGGGACTGCTGCTTACTGACAGCTTGCTTTGAGGGTTGGCTTTGCTGCTCAGCAAGACAGTTGTGTTGTAGGAAGGAGCTTTCTGCTCTAACGGGCCCATAAAAATTAATTTATTTATACAACCAGCAGAGAAAAGCCATAAACTCACCCAAAGGCGTGGGAAGAGGCAGCTGCATGGGAAGGTGCCTCCCTGGTTGGCATTTCCAGGTGGCCAAAGCCTTTGGGCTCTGCATGGTGCTGGTGCCAGGATGGGTGTTGTGTCAGGCTGTGTGTGAGCTAGCCCATGAAATGGGTCTCAAAAACACCATCAAGCTCCCCCTGCAGACCCCTGGGTGGTGTACGGTGGTGCTAAATGCATGGCAGCCTGATGGGTCTAAAACCCCTAAAGGGTTTTAGAGAAAGGGGCACTGTGGCTGCTTGGGCAGCTGAAATCCCCTCTGCTGCTGTGTGCAAAGCTCTGCAGGGCTGCAGGCAACATGAGGATGTGAGTGGCACCACCATGGGAGGGCAAGTTTTGAGGGCACTTGGGGTTATCTTCAAATCATGATGCCATGGCAAAGTCCATGCCTGCTCTGGGAGCTGGGTCCCCACTCTCTCATTTCAGGCTGCTTGTCTGCCAATGGGAATGGGCTCAGGCCAGCTTAGTACTGCTCCTGTTTCACCCTTGAGCCCCAGGAGCTGGGATCAGGGTGCGATGATCCAGCATCCTTCACTTGCCACTGTATCTGTCGTGCAGCTGCTCCTGAGCCACGTAACTCCAGTCTAGAGGAGCTGGAGCAACATGGAGCGGGCTGCGTACTCACCGATCTCCTCATATCTCATCACTGTCCCCAAGTTGGCATTTTCATCTGGAGAAGGAAAGCAAAGCAGAGATGCTGGTGCCCGTCCTGGGAGAGGGGACTGGGAAAAAGGTTGGGGGCTGGTGCTGAAGCTAAGGTGATGCTGAGGCTTTCCTCTAACGTACCCACAAAGGTGAAGCGCTCCATGGGTGGGCGAACGCAGCAAATCCGGCTCAGGCTTTCTCCCACCTTCCCCAGGATCTTTGCTAAAGGTTAAGAAGATAGAAAATTAATGGGAGAGAGGCTGTGCAACCTACCTACATGAACACTTTGGCCTCCTTGGTCCTGCAAAATACTCCTGTGCCTGGGTGCAGGAACCACTCTCAGCATCTCCCCACTGCTGCCTCTTGCAGTCTTAACTCCCAAGAGCACTACGCTGTGCCCTGAAGGGACCAGCTGGACAGCTGAAATCACTAAAAAAAAAATCTCAAGATGCTTGTTTTTATGGGATTTAAGTAATCCCCCCTCTTCTTCCTAGCTAATACCCCTGTGTCCCACATCCTGATGGTTCATGTGGGTTCCAGCTGCACCATCTCTCCTGCCAGCTTGTCCCTCGCACACACCCCATGAGTACCAGATACCCTTTCTCTTAGCTGCTCTCACTGTCTGGATACCATCCAGCTAATTTCCAATGTGATTTCACAGCTGTTTTAAGCTGCTTCTGGTTCCCCTCGCTGTGGTGGATGCTACTCCAGCTCCCCTCCCTGGCGTCGCATCTCCACCCAACCCTGGACTCGGTGCATGGAGGCTGATGAACAGACCTGACCCAAAAATAAGAGGATGGAGCACCATTCCTAACACTCAGCAGTCCTGGCTGTGAGGTGAGTGGTGGGTGGTCACTCCCCCCTTCTGTACCCACCACCACCACCTACCTGCAGTGGGCTTGTTGGAGATGTTGTTGTTCTGGTAGATGGTCTGCGAGGACTCGTTCTGGGGCTGGCCGATCACGGGGGTGATGGAGGGGGTGTTGACATTGGAGAGGATGCAGCCAGTCACTCTCTGCAACAAGAGAGAGAAGTAGCCGGACCAGCACCTTCACCCCAGTTGGCTCCCAAAACCTTTACAACCCCCATATCAAGACTTTGCATCCCGGGCTGAAGGCCATCTTCAGTGACAGGTATGTCCAGGCTTGCTTTAGGATCTCTGATCCCATCTGACCTCACTGGATGGTCCCAGAACTAGCAGGATCCAGTGGATAACAACTTGTGGTTAAGGTTGGGGACTGTGGGATTACATTTTTGTGCAGACCCATGAGGCCGGAGCTGTACTGCCTGCAGGGAGGCATTGCCCCCAGCACCTGGAGGTGCTTATAAACCCTGATGAGTAAATAAAAATACAGCAGCTGATGAATCAGTGGTGCAAAGCCAGAGGCTTACACGTTGCCCCGAGAGCAAACTCGTGCACTCGTCTTCTTTCCCGAGTCCCCGCAGGAGAAGGAAGGCATCCCCGGGGGGTCCCTGGCTTCAACACCTGGATGCACTGGACATCCCACCGGGCTGCTTAATGCTGCTCCTCTGCCTCCTGCCTGTGCTGCCCGTGAGTCTGTGTGATGCTGTTTTATTGGTTTCCCATCCTCGCTATATCCAAGTGTTGGCAGCAGCTGTGCCCCTCAGTCACCTGAGGGCAGCTGCCTTCCTTTTTTGCCCTCAGGCCTTCCTGGGCTTTTGAAGAGACTTTTCCTCCTGGGTTGGCTGCTGGCTCCAGCTGGAGGGCTCAATCTTCTTTCACCATCAGGGCAAGGAGCTCAAAGCAGCTGTGACAAGGTACACTACACCTCTTTTGGGTCAGGATTTCAGGCACATTCCTGTCTCAGCCATGTTTTGGTTGTTGATGTCCACGTGCTTGTGCAAGAGCAACCCCACTCCTGCGCTTTCCCTGTGCCCTTACCCCAAAATGCACCCACAGCGTGGGAGCTGCCTCACCTTCATCAGGTCACGGTGGTGCTCCAGCACACTGCAGGTGGTTTGCCAGGTGTCCTGGTAGCACTCCCAGGGGTCCACCCTGTAGGGAGCATAGCAAGGCAACAGTGTTGGCCACTGCCTGGACCTTCTGGCCATGTTACCTCCTCCCCACTGGGTTTGCCAGCAGTACTGGGAATGGCTGCCCTTGCCTCCTAAGCTCTACCTTGGACCATGTCCTTTTTCCAGCCCTTCCACCCAGCTCTCCCTAATGGCCTGGGGGACCTGAATGTGCTCCCTGACACCTTTTCACTCTTGGTACCCACCTAACCAGCTTTCATTTGGCTTGGATGTATCTACATGTGTTATGACCCTGCTTCCTGAGGGCAAGCCAGATATGTTTCTGATCCCACCTCAACCGCCAGACATCATGTGGCAATGCTGGGAAGGGGAGAGTCCATGGGCTTGTGCTGCAGGTGTAGAAAGGGAAGGTGCCATGGCACAAGGCTGGGGTGGGCTGGGTCAATACAGGCTTTACCCGGGTACTTGCAAGGTTCCTTGAAGACAAAGGGGCCCACTTGGATTCTCTGCTGGACTAGGAGAGGAAGGCCTCTGGTTTCTAATGAAGCTCACCTGATCCAGTCGGAGGACTGGACAGCCAGCTGGCACATGGTCAGGCGGTGCCGGCTTGAGACCAGACCCTGCAAGAGAGGGTGATGGGGGAGCAGTTATGGAGAGGAGGCAAGTGTCATACTTTGGCCAGCTTGGGCTTCTAAACCTTCCTGGGGCAGAGCACTGGGCTTGCTTGGAAAGATTAATTCCTGTCCACAAAAAGTTACTTAAGCTCCTGTTTGCTGGAGAAGAAGAGTCCCTGCCTCACTGCAGCTGTGCTTACAACCCGTCAGTGAGATTTGCTCAACACTTCTGCTCTCAGCCCGGCAATGCAGTAGGGCCAGACTTGGGGATGGTGGTTTCTCAAAGAAATTTCTCCAGCTTTCAGGAAAAGATTAAATCCTTTCCTCTCCTAATTTGGATTCTGTCCTTCCCCTCTCACTCCGCGCCGCCACCCCCCGCCCC
>JAOXJM010000004.1:612241-631901 GCA_026413425.1 Tringa solitaria
CCCCCCCGAAGGTGGTTTTAAAGGTCCCTGTTTGCATCGTCACCATCCCCACAATAAAATTGGCTTTGAAATCATTCAAACAAAAGAACCCCAAGTGCAACCCAACAAGATGACCATCCCTACTTGGGTGCGAACATTTCTCTTTGCTGTTCAGTACTTTGGCTGGTTGTAGGCTCTCGCTGCAGTTTTTATCTAAAAAGGAAATGGGTTTATCCACTCCATCCTCTTGGAGACTTTTCCATGGTCAGGGGCTACTGTGGGTAGAGGAGGTCCATGAAAGGACCACAGGTGCAAGCAGAACTGCCCAGTGCTTGACCCTGGCTTGAGACAAGATCAGACATATGATGCAGAAAGGGAAAATGGGGATGACTCACCGTCTTCCCATAGGAGTCGTGCACAGGTGAGACAATGCCACCGATGACGATGAAGCGTCCAGTCTTGTGCAGGTAATCCCGGGCTCGCTCTGAAGGAGGAGGACAAGGAGAAGTTTTTAGGGGGATTCCGCTGGCCCCACCAACCCCACAACACCCCACTGCTGCCCACTGGCTTTGTCCAGTGCCTGTGGAGTGGCTCATCCTGGCTCTGGCAGTGCCAGGTGGGGAAGGCAACCAAGTGAAGCGTTGGCTTCATCTTTACTGCCCATCTCATTCAGTACCATCCTTGGTGATGCTGAGGATGGACCTTCCCAGGGACCCACAAACCTTCCAGGAAGGAGTTTTTGGTGGGAAGAGGGCAAGTCTTTAGCAAAAGCTAAATCACATTCAGACCCCAAATCACCTTCAACCACCTTGCCAGGGCACCAGGGGGGCAGCCGAGAAAGTGTACCACCTGTGAGAGCCACTTGGCAGACAGAGGCTCATTTGGCAGCCCTGGAGGAGCCAGATCAAGCTCATGAGGTGATGCATGACTCTGGTCCATTCACTGCCTGCAGACAAATTCTTTCCTTTCTATTTTTCTCTGCTTATAAACTACACCTACCCTTTCTCTCCCCATGATTTCTCGCTTCCTTGACTCCTTTGGCTTGCTGCTATTAGCCAAAAGCTTTCTTTGCAGCTGAAAGATGACCAATGGCTCTCCTGATCTCTGGCGTCACTTCTAACAAGGGCTCCTTGGAGATGAGCAAGATCAAAAAAACAACAGGATTATAACAAAACCCGCTGCCTCCGCCACCACTGGGCTATGGGGACAACTTGTATGGTTTTATGAGCAGAAAATTTGTTGCTGGCTCACGTATTGGTGGCTGGCCATAAATCCCTGCAGAGGATATCAATGTAGGATGGGAGATGATGGATTGAGACCAGCTCTGTAGGGAAGGACCTGGGGACACTAGTGGGTGACACATTGGGCCTGTGCGATGTGTGCTTGCAGCCCAGAAAGCCAATTGTGGCCATCAGGTTGAGGGAGGTGATGCTCACCCTCTACTCCGTTCTTGTGGGATCCTAGCTGGAGGACTGCATCCAGCTCTGGGATCTCTAGCACCAAGACAGACATGGACCTGTTAGAACTGGTCCAGAGGAAGCCACGGAAATGGTCAGAGAACTGGAACACCTCTGCTATGGAGAAGGGCTTAGAAAGTCGGGGTTGTTAGCCTGGAGAAGGCTCCAGGGAGATCTCGTGGCCTTGCAATATGTAAAGTTGGCTGGAGGTGGAAAGTCCTACCTTTTCATGCAGCAGCAGCAATACCTCCTGCCTCTCAAGGTTTTTCAGCTTTTCTACCCTTTTTACTAGAGCTTTCCTGCTGGGTACATTGCAACCGCCTTGTCCCCTGGGCATGCTGCACCCAGGCATGAACTACAGCACTTTTATGGGGTTACAGCCTGGTGGAAAGCGAGGAGAAAGAGCCCAGGAGGTGCCAGCACAGAGCAGGTCAGTGGCAGTGGTGGCCATAGTGGGCCTGGCCCTGCCTCCTCTGCTGAGCGTGGGAAGGTGGTTGGGGAGCACACAGAGCAGCAGTGCCCTCCCCAGCTATTGACAGAGCAGAAGGAAAAAATGACAGAAAAGGTAAAAGTGAAAAGGGAGACAAGATTGATGAGTCATTAGAAAGCACTTTTTTTTTTTTTTGGTTGGTGCTAGTAGAGGATCTAGACAATATTTTGCTTTTGCAAAGAAAACAAGCATTTCTGAAGCTAAGGTGACTTCAGGATTCGTCAGCCATCCTAAGATGTCATTGTGCATCGTGTCCTACAGACACCCTGCTCCAGCCACTGGTGTTTCCCCAGAGAAAGAGGGACAGCCCTGCGTGAAGGGCTGGTGTCCTCCCATGCAGCAGCAGCAGGGAGACACTGGCAGGGAGCCTTCCTCCCTCCCACCATCCTGCACCCAGCCCCAGCTGGCACCCATTAATGCTCATGCAAGACTCTCCAGCCTGTGTGGGATGGCTCATGCTTCCTTCGGTGGTACAGTTGCATTATTCCTTGTAAATTAGCAGCAAAGCTAGCTCCTGCCATCTGGAGAGATTTTTTTCCCTATCCTGACTGCTCAGCATGGCATCAGCTGTTGGGGCAGGGTGTGCACCCTACAAACCCTTCAATGCCAAAGCAGATGCATCCTCATTTTCTAAAGAGAAAGAGGAAAGAAGAGGGGAAGGAGAATGGTCGGTATTTTCCAGCTGCAAGCAGAATTGTAATGGGTATAAAGAAGAATGGGAGTGGATGGGGGATCCTGCTCTATCTTCTGGAGCTGCTGCAGTGAATGGGGGCTTCTGGGATTTTAGTGGCAACAGAAAAAACCCTCGTTGTCCTGCTGCTCATTGAAAATTCACCACCGGATCATTTACACCCACTGGTGGCATGAGGGTAACGCCGGTTGTGTTCAAGAAGGTGGGAGCAGCAGCTGAGCCTGGGGCCACAGTTCAATGTGACAGGCAGGTGAGAGCATGACTTGGCACATCCAGAGGTTGGGAAAGGGGCTTTTCCATGGGTACATGTGTTTTTCCTGCACATTTTCTGGTCAAATGATCTGTCTGGCTGGTGTGGATGCGGTTGTGTGGTTTAGGAAAGGACTGTTCTGTGATGGTGCATACCTTTAGCTTCTGTGCCCTTGTTCCTGCTCTGCTTCAGGGTAAAATTGAGCTCTAAAATTATTTTAGAGCTCCCTCACAATGGCTTGTGATGGATGAGGAGCACTCGTACGTCAAGGAAGGTGAAAGGGGCCAAGTAGGTTGAGGAGGCAGGGACCTTGCTGAAGAACACCTTGGGTGAAATCATTTTTTTCCTCTGAATTTTGAAATTTATACTAGGAAACGTTCAGTTATTGGGTCAGTCAAAAGTCAGTTAAGGAACTGTAATTGCTGTGGATTCCCCTCCCCCCTGAGCAGCCTCAGACCCTCGTGACAGCCTGTGCGAGTTTTGCCAGCCCCAATAAACCCTTTTGCTTGGACTCATCCAAAACCCTTTCCCTGGATTCTTTCCCAGCTCTTGTGCCCTGTGCATGCCAGCCCCCAGAAAGAGAAAAACGGGCTTCAATAATTACATCAGTGCAAGGAGTTAAATTCAATTGGCTGATTTAGAGGTACTGTCAGTTTCCCACCCTGCCCTCAAAATCCTGGGCTCGAGGGGGTTATAACATTTGGTTTGAACCATATTTTTTCATCGTTGCTGGTTATTTATCTGCTGGGAATCATGTGGGAGCATCTCCATCCACCAGCAGGTTTCACCAAGGCAGCGAGGGGACCAAACTCAGCCCTGTGCGTGGCTGTGGCTATCTGTCTGTGCTCCAGGTGGTACCCAACAAAGCACCCTATAAGGGAGCACACACAGGAAAATAAAATATTCTTTGGGTTTTTGGGGTTTTTTTGCAAGGGGGGTTGAGGTTGAACCAGCATCATAAATTAAAGCATAAAACTCCATGCGTGTGGGATTCCTTTTGCAGGCTACCATGACAGCCCTCTGTAACAACTTGCCCAGAAAGCCAAATGTGGGCAAAAAATAAATAAATCCTCTTTCTTCTCCACTCTGTGTTTTAAAAAGAGGAATCAGGGAGTACTAGTAGCACTTCTCCCTCTCCAATGCTCTGTGCTCGCCTTTATTGATGCTACTGGCTTTCCCATTGGTGCCTTCAAGGTTAATCAATCAAGAGGAAGAGGGGAAAAAAAAAGCCATTTTTTCCCTGATGCTGCTCTTTCTGGTGTCTTTCACAGAAACCATGTCCTGGTATCTCTTCTAGATTGAAAGAAAAAAAGGACTGCCTAGGGTGTAAGTTAAAGCAAACAGCATCAAGAGACATTTATGGCAAAAAAAAAAAAAATATTAAAGAATTGAGCCATGATGTTGAAAGAGGCATTAAAAGGAGCAAAGAAATGGTTTTGAATGAGCCTAGAAGCAGAGGAGGTTTGTGGGAAGTCTATCCTGACTGCCTTGGAGGCACACACAAGCAGAGAATTGAAACGCTCGGAGCCAGTTACCACCACACAGGGGCAAAACCCAGGCATGATTTTTTGGATAAGCCAAAGTGGAGCCTCCCCAACGCATGCTGCCATGCAGGAGAGCCAGGGCTTCCTGTGAGCAGAGAAGCCAAGAGCGATGGACCAGCATCTACTTGTACATCATAACGCAATTTAAAATGCAATCTCAAATAAAAAGGAAATTCTCTAACAAAACAGAGGCCATCGAGTTTTAAATGAACACATCCTCTCATTATTCCCTGCCTCACCCTGACTTGATTTTCCTTGCCAAAAGAAGATTAAAAACACTGATCTACTCATCTTCATGCCTTCTCCTTCACGTACAGCAGCTTTATAAAGTTCACTCTTAAGACGAGCTGAACTCCTTGCACGTAATCTCTGCTTTGCATTCTCAGGGATGGCTGATGGTATTAATTTTGAGATTTTGGTGGCAAAAGCCAACAGTCTCGCCTGGCTACCAATTTCTCAAGGTCTTTATTTAAACAACCTGGTGCCAAGCCTGCATCTTCAGGGGATGTGCTCCATGCTGGTGGCACGTCATCTCAGCCCCGGCTCTCAGGAGCTCACCCGGAGTCTCCATCACCACTGCCTGCCTTAACACCTTTTCTGGCAGAAAATAGCTCATCTCTTACAAATGCATGCAAAGCATTGGAAACCCAAGGAAACCCATATAATTCTTGTGACCATAAGCAGAAAAAGTATTTTTCCTGTTTCTACTGCAAGGCTGATAGCTTCAGTGGGACGGATCCTATGGGATGCTGATGTGCCACTGGCCTCAGTGCTCTTGGAGGAGTGTGCTGCTGGGAGGGGACGGATGTTGTTGCTCTCCGTTTTGTCATGAAAATTGTTCATTTATTTTTTAACTTCTACGTTATTATTTAGAGACACCTGTAAAATTGATGCTGCTCTCCAAAATACATATGTTATTTTGTGTGTGTATATATGTATATATATATATAAAAAAGTCGGGATCTGAAGTTTAAAGAGCTTGTTTTCTACCTCATAAATTCCAAAGAACATAAAAATGCATGGAAAAAAATATATGTATTGACTGGTAAATCTCTGCAAGGTAAGGATTCGGGACGACATGCAGGCTATGAAGCAGCAGGATGGTGTAGCGAATAGAGGGATGAGCTGGGAACAGGAAGACCTGCCTTCTGGTCCTGCCTCACCTTCAACTTGCAGAGTGTCTCTCCACATCCCAAACTGGTCCATTCTCACTTGGTTTTGGGGCAGAGCACGTCCCTTTGCTTGCAGGGCTTCCTTGGGGCAGCTCTGCCCACTCACACGTGGCTCTGCTGGCTCGCTTGTTCATCTAACCGCCAGCTAAGCCAGACCTTCACAGCCACCCACTTCAAAGCAAAAGCCTTTAAAATGATTGTGTTTTCTTATATGACGTCTCAAATCCCATTTGGAGAGGAGTTGTGCCGCTAGCGAGGCTGACACTGTGGCAGGAGCAGCCACCCCCACTGCTGGGATGGTGGCAGAAGACTCAGGCCAGGTGGCACCATGGCTTTGTGGTGGCACAAGGTCGTGGCATTAGTTTGCAGTGTCTAGATGTGTCTGTGCTACAATCACATTGCTGCATTTAAAGCCTCTTTTTTTTTTTTTTACCAATTAAATCTTATCAGAATGATTTATTCTTTGGTGGCTAAATGAAGAGGGTGACAGGCAGCCACAGCCAACCCTGTCAGAACATGTTAGTTCATTGAGCTTTGAGTCTCATCTTCTGTATAAGCCAAGACAAAACTGCTTTAGCTCTTCTAAGAGATGCCTGGGCTCTTGGTGGTCCATTCCACCTCTGGGCTGAGGTTGCAGTGCGTCCTGCCGCAGTGTGTGCTCTTGGCAGGTGCAGGAGGAGGTATGGGTCTCAACATCTTGAAAGCATGGGTGATCAGCAACATGTCTCCATGCAAGGAGCTGCTAGGACTTGGGCAGCAAGGGTAAGGAGATGGGATGGAGGTCATCGCTGGCACAGAAAGGGCAAAGAGGATGAGTCTTCTACTGTCCTTGCGTCTCCTTCTGCTTTTGGGCCTTCTGCTATCCTTGGGTCTTCCAACCCAAAGAAAGTGGGGCTGTGCATGGCATGAAGCTAAGCTGTGGAGCTCCACATGCAAGCATGGCACTGGCTGTTCTGGGCTTCTGGAAATGGAACTCTAGGTTATCAGTGGGTAATCACTTTGAACTGCTGTGGCAGCTCTGATATGTGGTGTTTCCTCAGAACCCCCAGGTCCATGTTCTTAGAAAAGACCTTTTTTAACAAAATTTGTTGAGTCTTTCATGCAAAATATCTGCTTGTGGGGACCAGGTTCATGGTCTCCCTGCAGACATGGCTAATGCCAAAGACACCATAGTAGCTTTGCACTCCTCATCCATATTCCATACAGTCAGCCATCTGTGCAGCTCCCAACCTTCCCTCCCTATTGTGCAAAGATTTTTTCCTGGGAAAGAGTAGATTTTGGTCTGGAAAGACATTGGATTTGGGAATCTCAGTCCTGCTCCTCTGCCAATTTGTTGGGTTTCTGGGCTGTTCATCACCTTTGAGCTCAGCTTTCTGTCATGGCTTCCCAGCCCATTTCTTGCCTGTTAAATACTTATGATATCCAGAGACTATGCTGGATCCCAGAAAACACACTCTGGTATTTTTGTTTTCTATGAGCATTTTATAGCCTGCAACACCAATGCAAAGATGTTGGGTTGGAAAAGAAAAGCTCGTTTCTTTTCTGGTGTAAATTGTCCATAATGCTCCAGACAGCCTTGCATGGCTTTTAAATGTTGTTGACATAAATAAATGACCAATAGTAGACCCTGCCAAGACATGCATTAGACCACTGGCAGCATGCTTGTGCAGTGGAGAGCTTTCAGCTGTGGCTCCTTGGCTCCGTGCCTTCCAGCACAGCACCGCTGTAGCAGCTGGTGGTTGACATTAGCCTTGCTGTGTTGGGGAAGGAATGGACCAGGATGACACTTGGACCCTTCCCAAGTGCTGGTGACACCTCTCTACTGCCCCAGCCCAGCTTAGCTCCCCTCCCCTGCAAATGCACTTCAAATATCTCTGGCTCTACCACATTCCTGTGAGATGACGGTGGGCAAAGACGAACCAAAGGATATGGTCCAGTGCTACAAAAATGGTAAGTGACAATTTTGTCCAGATTGAATGAAAAAATAGCATTGTTCCTCTCCAGTAGGAAATCAGAGCTTACTTAAGAGATGTTTCTTTTTGGTGGTTCTCACTGAGTATATTTAATCACTACGTTTCAGCTCCTCTGGCACTGCTCCATCACCTAAATTGATGTTAATGAAATAAAACATTCCTCGTGTTCAATATTTCAAGGTGTAATTTCAAATTGTATTTGATTTGCCTTTGTATCTGGTTCATCCGCACCCCTAAGAATTTCTTTGTCCCTTCTTTTTTTTTCTTTCTTTTTTTTTTTTTTATGGAGGAACACTACCGACCAGCTCTGATTTATGCCTTTCTACCCATGGGGGTTGAACCTTTAGCCCGCTCGAGCTCTGCGCCAGCCCTCTGGAAACACATGTGAGGAAGCAGAGAGGCAAGAAAGTTTTGCACAGTCTTAATCGCTCTTCCCTGAGCCAAGGCAGAGGAGAGTGCGCAGCCACGAGCGATGGAGAAGGCAAAACCATTTCCTGGGTGTCTCATTTTCATTTCAAACAATTTTGCCCCCGACATCCTTGGATGGGAGGTGGGACGCGGCTGCGAGTTGCTGAGGGTGAGGCAGGCACTTTCCCACTGCCTAAAATACCTTGTCCTGCAGGGGAGATTGACCCAGTTATGCCAGCACACTTTGTTTTATTCTTGAGCAGCCCTTGCAGGACCTAAATGTTGCTTTCTACCCCCAACTCCAACTTGGGAAAGGAGCCAGCAGCTACTCTCAGTCTGACTGAGTGGGATGTGTGTGTGTATAGATATTTAAAAAAATTTTAAATAAAAAAATATATAACTCTGAATGCCAAATCAGGGATGTATTCATCAGACGTACTCATCTCAGAGCCCAGCTCTCCCCCCTGCCCCACGGACGCTTTCTCTGCCTCAGCCAGCATCATCACCCACCCACCACCTACAGCCACACGTTGGTTAGAGCTGGGGTAACCATTGGCACCTCCATTCCCTGGACTTCCTGGAGGGACAAGATGACACTTCTATTGGAAGTACAAGCCCTGGCTGCTCTTCAAGGGAGGTTTCTCTTTTGGGAAGAAGCAGGAGGAGGGGCAGAGAGTGGTTCTTCATCATGGGGTTGACCCTTCCCAAGGCAAGCCTGGGGAGATCCCAGTGTGTCCCACTGACACAAACAGTCCTGCCTCAAACTCAGTGCCTCTTGGATAACCTCAGTCAGATTCCCAGGAGACTTTTTGTTGGTAGAAAAATCTCATTAAGCCCCCTAATTCTTACTGATTTTCATCTCTGAGCTAATTGCTCTGTTACACATTTCCCCCCCAACCCCTACCCCGAGAGTCCAAGCTGCACACAGGCGTTGCAGAAGTAATAAATTTGGAAGGGACTTCCATGCTAAATGGCTTCATCACTGCACATTTGTTTTAATGGCTTTTCATAAGCACAAAAACCAAATACTTTGAAACTTATGGTGGAAGCAGAGGCTATGAAAGGCCCCAGAAGTGATGCTGCTGTACCTGATCCTCCTACCTCCCAGCCCTGCAGGCCCTGCACCAGTGTCCAACTCTGAGAGCCACCCGAGTGATGACTAACGAGACTCATGCTATCACCATCTGTTGACCACATGTGGATTAATCACAGAAAAGTGAAACTAAATGTTTAAAATGAACAAAAAGAAAAAGAAAAAAAAGGCTGAAGACTGAGTCACAGTGAATTGACCTAGAAATAGCAAAGCATTTGTGGCAGACTCAACAAGATGGGACCCTGGGCAGGGGACCTGGATGGTCCCAGGTGATCCAGGTTTCTTAGATGAAGCCATAGAGGAACAGCCTATTTGATATAATTGAAATTGAAGGCATCCTATTTTTCCCTCTTTTTTTTTCAGAACCGGAGTATTGCAAGGGACAATGCACATAAGAAGGCACATAGGAGCCTGCGAAGAAATCCTCTAGGTCCCAGAGCCTGAGAAGAAGTATCTTAGGAAGAGCCTGGCAAAGCAACCCAGGCCAAAGCACTTTCCCCCCCTGGAGCATCCCACCCTACTGTGGTGGAGCAGGTGGGAGCAGGCAATGCTCATCAGGTGAGCAACATAAGGACAAGTACGGGGAGCTGCTGCTTGAGTTGAAGCTGCCACCAGCTTCTCCTGGTAGGAACTGGACCTACTTTTCTGTCAGGCAGGTGATTAGCACAGTGTTGTCACTCTCACCACTTCTAGGGAGAAGCAGTATCATTTATTCTCAGAGATCTCCATCCTGGTATGACAAGGAGAGGAGGAACACGCTCAGCACCTGAACAATGGGCAGCTGAGGCCTGCCAAGATGGACCACCCACCACCTGATATTTAACACCCAGAACTCCTGCCTGGCTGCCTTAGATGTCTTGGGGCTGGTGAGGTGAATCATCTAACCTGGTAAGAACAACTCTTAGCAGATAAAAATGGATGGAGAAGATGACTTCATGTAAAGAAGGATGTTTTTTGAGCTCCCTACCACAGGACAGCACCGAAACACCCTGCTTAGAAACCCTCAAAGAAGGATTAAGCATCTCTAGGTAAAAAGAGTGTCTGTATGGGTGGTATTAGAAGTGAAAAGTGAGAGGTCATGCACCTTTCCCTGGCTGGTGCTTTAGCTGGCTGCCCCCTAAGTCAGCAAGGGCTGTGCAAGCTGTAGCATGGTGTACGGTGGAGAGGAGCAAGTTTTTCTCTTCCAGTGTAGTATTTTCCTTGGTTTTTAGAGAGAAATTTGCCAAAGTGTGCATTTACCAGCACCAAATCCAAAATATCTCTGTGAGCACTGAGACTTATTCAAGTACAAACCAGGGGAGTGGACATCACTGCAGCTGGACTGGGCAGAAAGCAGTCAGGGTGATTTCAGCTGAAACCTGTCTCTCCTATAGGGTTTTTAAGCCTAGTGGCTCTCCAGCTGGTGTAAAGTGATGTAAACACACTGCCTGCACTAAAGTGACATCAATCTGAGGCGTGAATCTGGCCTGGAGCTGGTATTCTGTGTCTTGGCTTTGACAAGAGTCTAAATATCAGGAGCAGAAATAACCTGTTTGGCAGGTACAGGGGAGGGTGTTCCAGATAGTCCTGACTGCTCTCTTTTGAAATGATTTTTATCACCCTGGGCCCATGGATAAAGTCAAACGGTACAAGGGGAGCAGCAAAAGGCACCTGGCAAATGTTTCCATTATCCCTCCATGGTCTCATATTTTGCTTCCACCAGGCTGTGGGTGGCACAGCCAAAGTAGGACATGCACCTCAGTGTTCATCCCTGGAGAGGTCCCAGTCCCCATCTCAGCCAGCCACAGACTGGGAAATGGGTGTCCCCTAGTGTCTTTTTCTTTTGGGTGGGGGGGGGAAAGCCCCAACAGATTTCCACGCTTGATTTCCACTGCCCTAATTTCCCCATGCTAGTGCTACGTTTGTTTTCATTTCCGAGCCGTTGTAGCACATCAAAAGCAGTGCTTTGTACGCCCTGGCGCGTGTCGTGCTGCTCCTTCAGGCTGACGCACAGCAAGATCACAACCTTACCAGGAACGGAGTATTTACAGTCCCCGATTCCCCATGGGGAGCATTTGCCTGGTGGCTCTCTGCTGGTCTGGGGTTGTGGCCCCCTCTACGTGAGGCTGACCCATGGCTTGTCCTTTCTGGTAAAGCATCTGAAGATGCTGACCCGGGTAAGGAGCTGTGCTGGCTGAAATAGGACCGTGCAGGCAGGGAACATCCCCTCTGTGGAGATGCAGAAAGGCCGGAGAGATGCTGGGTGACAGCGTGGGGTGGCGAGGCAGCCAAGGTAGGCCTCATGGTGACACCAAAGGGATTTCACGTCCCCGCTGCTACAGCTGCGTGTCACCTGGCTGCACGGCTCAGTGAAACCCTCTCTCTATGCAGATCTATTCACAAGACCCCATTTCCCCCAAAAGAAGCACCGATGATGTCTTGGCGCAAAGCAAAGGTGCCAGAAGCAAAGCTATGCCTTTCAGCATCCCCAACCCAGCTTGGGAGTTCTCTCTGGGAAAACTGGATTTTCTTACTTCCCTTGCCAATAAGCCCTAGCAGAACGTGATCTTCTCAGGGAAGGCTTAAGCTCAATTAGAGGCTGTTGGATTTTTTCAATGAAAGTAGAAACCTTTGTGGAGCAGGGGCTGAGCCTGGCTGGCTTTGAGACAGGCTCTCCACCCATCCCGTGGGGAACTCCTCTATGTCTGCTTCTTACTCCAGCTCCAAAACAGATGTATGCCGGTTCATCTCCTGGGGTGAGTCCTATAGTGGCCCTTGAAAATACATATTTTTAAAGACTCTAGGTTTTTCTGTTCCCAAATTCTGCTTTGTGGGGACGAGAGCTATGCCCTCGTCCCGTTTTGTTTTCAGGACTGTGATGGGCACTACAGATTTTGCCCAGTTTTCTCTATGCAGGGCACCCCAAAAATCTAGCCCTGCTTGGGTGGGCACTGGTGGCACCATGGGAGTGCTTAGATTCAGGGGCTCTAAATGCCAGAGAGGACATGCTTAACCCAAATTTCAGAGGTGCCCTGGCTTTACTTTGATCTTAGGCTAATTTTTCTGTCTTAAAGTTTGTCAAGTCTTTTTGTAGCTTCTTTGGTCTCCCTGGTCCCAGGTGGAGGTTAGGGCTAGGGAAAAGGTTAGGGTCACTTGTGCTGCACATCCAACACAGCTGGACTGTTTCCGCTTGCCCCTTGCTCCCCGGCCACAAGTGGTGGGATGTGGTCTTGACCCCAGTTCTGATGCATCTCTGTGCCTTCTTCCTCCGCTCAGGGGCCCCTTGAGGCCTGAAGGGATTTCAGAGGCACAAGCACGCAGGGGTGAGGATATCTATTTTCGGCCAGCTGCTGCTCAGACACACAAAGATGAGCCTAATCACGAGCTGCTCCTACCCGTGTCCCCCATTGCTGCCATACCCAACATGAACCCACAGCAGCCTGGCAGAGAAAGCTGATACACGAGTCCCCCTCATCGCACCAGGTGGGAGAGATTAAGTGACTTGCCCAAGGTCACACGAGAGACATGGGCTGCCACTGCTGGGGTTTAGCATTCTCCTAATTGATATCCTCCACATCGCACAGGCTGCCGTTAAAATGTATCAGAGAAGAGGATGCGGGAGGTGTGAGCATCTTAACGAGCGCAAACACTTTTTAAATAGAAGCAGAGCCCCTGTTTCTTTCTTGAATGAGGTTGTAGGACTAGGTTTCTCACTGCTGAGTTTGTTTATAGGCAGTGGAAGCAAGAGAAGAAACGTGGCACATTTGGGGAGGTGGCATTGTCATAGAGACAATGTAATGTCTCAGACCACGATAAATACTGCTAAATATTTAAGAGCTTATAAATATTTTAAAAGAATCCCTGAGTAGTTATGATGGAGTTTAATCCGGTGCTTGGGAAAACTCCTCCTTTCTGTGGGTCATAAAGAGGAGAGGAGATGCTTGAGATGCAGGAAGCTGGTGATAAAGGTCATGACAAAAAGAGTCTGGATGGGGTGCAGTGGTGGGAATGTGACATTAACTGATGGATAATGGTACCCTAAAGAGCCATGGGGGCTGCGGTCCTGCTGGTTCTGCTCTGTCCTCCCATCACATAAACTGCAGTTTCAGCATGTTTTGGGCAAGTCCTGGGAGTGGAGCTGTGTCAGTGACTCACCCTGCCACGGCACAAGGCTGGGGTAACCGGTTTCACTGTCTACCATCGCTTTGAGCCAGGAGCGCTTGGCCAGGCTGGGCATGTCTTGCCCTCCTAGACCCCCTGCACCTATGAAACCTATTTTGGCTGTTTGCTGTGATTCCAGCAGCTTGGGTGTCAGTGGAACCTCCTCTATGGCATTGCAGACCATTGCTGAAAGCCCCAGGTCCAATAAAGCACCCCAGGTGTTATAAGTAACATTTGTCCTGGCTCTGCCCTGGGTCAGATCCTTCCTGCTGCCACCCAGCCTGTGCTTCCTGAGCCCCACCAACACCATGTGGAGCAAAGCCAGGGCTGAATCAGGCCCTCCCTGTCCGTGCTGTCCTCCTGGAGTCCCATTACCCACCTCTCGCTCCATCGATTGCTCTGGCTAATTACGCATTCAGATTTCAGCCCAAAGATGAAATGGAAACACGAGGCAGCCTTGCAGAGGCCTTGACTTCTTACTCATGTTGCAGACGGCAGAGGCAGAGCCTCTCTCGAGCTCCTGATGAGCTTTTGTGAGATGGGGGCGGGGAAGTGGAATTTTGCTTCTGGTCATTTGTAGATATATTCACATTTAAGCAAAAGGAGAAAAGGCGAGCTGTCTTTCTGCTCACCCGTTTCTCCCAGCTCTGTCCCAGGCAGCGATGCTCTCATTAAACTGTTCTGCAGTTCAGTCATCTCAATAAAGTAAAAAAAAAAAAAGTGACTCTTGAAATTCAGGATATTAAAACAACACACTATAAACAAAAGCCTCAGCTCCTGCCTCGTCTTCCCTCTTTACTTACAAAACTCCATCCCTTCATCTCAAAACCCTCTGTAGGGGATGCAACAGACCTCAGTGCTGCTTCTCTACAAGGACTGTGTTGAATAATCAAAGAGAAGCCTGCTGGGATTTTTAATTGCTCAAATTTTCTTAAGAAGACACACAACAGAGAGTTTTATTTTTGATTGCAGAGTCCTCTTCCATTATTTTCCATCAGAAATGTTTTTTACCCAGCTGTTGGTTGGGATATAAACTCTCTTCAAAAACAGATGCATGTAGGATATAGAGAAAATTTAATTCTAATTAGACAGAAAGAGCAAGGGAGGAAAAAATAGTGGAGATTTGCTGAATTTCAAGATTCACCCTATCTATGAGCTATGGTTTTTGGTGCGAGTCCATGTCCTGGCACTGTTTGAAATTAAGTGGATGGGAAACTCAATGGCCAAGCAGGTTTAAAACATCTAAGGTACTGAGACTCCCAATGAGAAGGCATCTGAACAACATCTCTCAAACCCCTTCCTCCCATGTGAGCAGACCTGGAGCAACCCATCTCTCCATAAACCAATGCACCGGAGATGAGATACCCTGGATACAGACAGAAATGACAGATATAATTAAAATCATCTTTTGACTATCAAATACTTGGTAGTGCCCCCAAAAAATAGCTGTAAAAAACCCCAAGTGTCTCTGACAGACTCAAATAATACTGTCCCAAACCTTCCTTTGGGGGTCACCCAAATTGCTACCCATTCCACTGCCCCTAGCCTCTGTGTCGCTGCACCTCGTGGGCACCATGTGGCCGGGAGGGTAAGAGCAGGGAAAGCCTCAGTAAAGATCTGTTAATCAAAGGTTGATGAGCAGAGGTGGAAAAGGGGATGGAGATGTGTCAGAAAGAGTTGGGTTTGATAGGTGACCCAAGCCCTGGACTTAAAGCTGCTCTTAGAGCAAAGCAGAAATAAAACTGTGTTTGGTGAGCAAGGCCATTTCCTTGAAGCCAGAAGTTTGCGTGTGAAAGGATGGGTTGTGAGGAATTTCAGAACTTTGAAAAGGAAAAGAAAAAAAAAAGTCTAACATGCCAAAATGGGGAACGTAGGCATATATACAGAGATGTCTTTTCTTCTACAATTGAAGAAAAATGAATCAAAAGGAAATAGAAAAAAAAATCAATATCAAAACCCTGTATCCTGATTGGCCTGATATCATCTCTCCACACCAAACCCCCCATGTTTCGCTTTGCAGAAATCATCAGAACAACCCTCCCGTTTTCACAGATCCACAGGACAGGACAAGCCCTTTCCCCCACAGAGCTACGAAAAAGGTCACTCAGCACCTTCCCTCCAAATCTGGCATTCCATTGCCTCCCTTCCCAACCCTGAAACACCAGGAGGGAGAACTATGTAAAACTTGAAGCCTCTGACCTTGTGTGCTTACATCTTTAACCCCAGTATTTTACCCAAGACCACCTTCCAAGTGACCCACTCTTTTTTTTTATTGAAAAATACACTTTCTACCTTGCTCTGAAGGGCTGCCCTTTGGTTTTCATGCTCTGAACCCCAAGTAGGAGGAGGATGCTGTTTTGTTGGGATTCCTTGAGCTGGTACACGGTGGGGAAATTATTTAATTGTCAAAGCAAGCACAAGCTCATCAGCTGGAAGCGTGCCAGCACTGGATTTGGTGTGTTAGCAGGGCTCCGCGGATTAGATTTTGCTTTTGACATTGGTTTGTTGGTTTTTGTCCTTTGGGTAGCATCGCTTGCACGGGAGGGAAGCAGTAGGTGAACTGCAGCGAGGCCAAGATGGAGGGAGATGTCCTTTAGGCAGCAAATCCCACTGCTGGTGATGATGCTGTTTCTTGTGTCCCCGGTAGTTCGGCACAGGGATGCCAGAGTCAGGGCGGGAACATCTCAGAAGTTCCCCTCCTGAGCCAGCTGCAGGGAGGGGGGGTGGTTAAGCATCTGCCTCATGCTCAGTGTTTCTCTGAGCGTCAGTGGGAAAATAAAGTGAGTTGGTTTGAGTTTGGGTGTGTTCCAGCCGTCCTGGCTGAGGTGAGCAGCTGGGCTCTCTGGCACGGAACAGTTGGTGGGGTTTTCATGTGGCTTTAACGCAGGATTCTGTTCCAAACCTTATTTTTCTTCAATCTATAAGACTTTTTGCATGGGATCTGCTTTTCCTTCCCTGTATCTCTTTAGGATAAAAATGGAGTTTCATTTCAGGCTAAAGGCCGCCAATGTTAAGCTCAAGTTTTAAAAACAATCTCTGCCTTTTTCTCTACTTCTGTCTTTCCTCCCCGTCCCCGCCCCCCCCCAACCTTAGCATCCTAAACTGTTTTTCATAGCCACAAAAAGCTAGAAAATACAACTCAAATTTGTGACTCAGAACATACGTACATCTCAAAGAACATCTGATACCACAAATAACTCAGAGTGTTTTCAGGTCTATGTGGGTGTTTGTCTCAACCCCTTGGTATGGATGGCTGTACAGCACCATATCTCACCTACTTTTTTATTATATGTTATATATCTTAAGTTAATTATTAATTTATATGTATGGCATTCATTTTATATATGCCGACATGAATTGGGCTCATTTGGTGAGCCCTATTGACCCAGCCTTGTAGCTGGCAGAGGACAGAGGAGCCCCGTTGCAGTTAGTTTGGCTCTGCACAGACAAGAGGATCAGTGGTGGGTTGCAGTTGCAGGTCTGGGGTTGTAACAAAAATCTCAGCTACCTGGAAACCCAAGGATAATGATGATACTGAGTCTTAAATTCACATGATTGGTGGAAAAAAATAACCCAGTGGGAACCTTTCCCCCACTACAAGATACTTCCAAATAATTAACTCATCTGCTGTTTGGGCAAAAATCCTATGGGGAAAGGTTGTCTTTTGGCCTGAATAAGACATGGTGAGCAAAGGTGTTGCTTGTTATGCTTCTCATAATTAAGAACATTTATGATGGCATACAATGGTATGTCTATAACAGGGCAAATCTTATACTTCCTTTTGGCTTAATTAGTGCTGTGTGTTAAACAGAAAAAGTGTACCTCTCTATGTTAAGCAAAAAATCCTCTTAACAGGCTCATAAAGCCCAAATTTTTGTCTGAAAGAGAAAGACAATATTTTTGCACAAATTCAGCTGTTGGAAATACAACATTTACAGAATGGAGTACTGTTTTGGTTGGACTCGTATAGCACAGAGCTAAATGAGTAACACAGATTTTGGTTGAGATTCCCATGGCTTCACATGATTATTATTTTACACTTGGGGGGAAGTGTTCCTCAAACAAAAATGAACATGGATTAAGATAAATTCTGTGTCTTTTCCTTGTAGAAGACTCATTTGTCCCTATCGGTTATCTCAAGACTTATATTCCAGGATCTCTACAGAATATATGCATAGAAAATTTCCACATCAAGCCATCTTCTTTCAGTTAAAATGTGTCTTCCTGAAAGATGTCTGAATTTTGATTTACAGCGTCCAGGTGACAGAGAATCCATCAGGTACCCAAATATTTTTTTCCTACTACTTGATTACCCTCACTCAAAGCCACACACTGTATTTGCACTTTGAAGTTGTGTGGTATCCAAACCTGCTCCTGGCATCTCACTGGTCCTTCCTCTGCTCGATAAAGGAGCCCCTTTCCATGCTATACCCTATATCCTTTCCCCAAGCAGACACTTAAAGGCGATGATCAAGTTGCTCCTTAACATCTTTACGATGAATCTAGACTGACCCTCTCTAGACTCTTGCCACAAAGCCTGGTTTCTGGACTTACCATAATTCTTGCTACTGTTTCTCCATGAAGGGTTTTGCTAACACCGTATAGTAAAATAATCCAACCTTTCTTCTTCTGCTTGATATTCCTCTGCTTATATCTACAAGGATTGCATTTGCTGCTGTATTTACAGTGTCACACAGAGTTCATATTCAGCGGGCTATGTATGATCACTCCTCAGTCCTTGACACAGTTGCTGTTTGGCAGAAGACGTCTGCCTGTTGTTTATATTTGAACTGCATTCCTCCTCGCTGGACATATGACTTTGCATTTGACTTCACTGTTTGAACAAGCTCTTTTTATCAAACAACCCAATTTGGGCAGCACAACTGATGCGTTACCATCGTTAATTGATATTTTACCCACTTTTGGGTCATTGGTATTTTTTACTGGATGGGATTATATATTTTCTTCCAGGTCATTGATAAAGATACTGACCAGTATTGAGAAAAAAAATCTCATCAGAAGTCTACTAAAAACACACCCACTGCATAACAATATCTCACTGATCCTTATTTTCTAAAATACATCTTGTTTCTTGTTTTTAGTCCTCTGAATATGGGCCACATTTACATTATTAATATTACTTTTCTTAATCAAAATATCATCTAGGACTAAATAATGTGAATCATAGAATTCTGTCTTATCAATAGTTGCTTCTATCAACCAAGACCCTGTAATTTGATTTAATTATGTTTTTTTTTTATTTTTTAAATAGTTCCTCTTGTTGCTTATTGTTTGCGATAGGTTTTAGCATTGGGAATAGGATTTTTTTTGAAGTTTAAGGTATATTGATGCCTGGGATTACAATTTACTGGGCCTTATGAAATGGAATAACAATGTGATCATTTGCATCTAGAAAATCATTTTCTAGCCTGCTGCCCAACTCGTTATGATCTACAAAAACAAGATCTGACGTAGAAATACCCCAAGCTGATTTCAATTATTTTTGCGCTTTGAAACTTCTGTACAGCTTTTAGAAACCCCAGGGATGCTTCTTCCAGCCGTAGCATGAGACCTCCAGCATCTGCTCCCCAGCCTCAAATCTCCTATCATACATCAAGGATGGTTCCTTCCTCTGCACTCTGTGAAGGGATATTAGAGGAGCTGATCTTTCTACTCCCGTTTTATTCGGTGGTCTGTGGTGGACACTTCACCCTTACAGTACTCGCCTCCAACCTGGGTAAGTCACTGTTTGCACGGGGATCTCCAGGCATTCCAAGCTTTACTCAAACCATCAGTGTTTATAGCACGTCAGACTGCCTTTGACAGAGACTGCCCTTCCTCCATCCCTCTCTCCCTCCCTCTTGTCTTGCCTGAACAGGCTGTAGCAGTGATTCCAGCGTGCCCATCATTTGGATCATCTCATGGATGCTCAGTATCATCGATCATCTCACATGAACGTTTCTGATTCCTCCAGCCTATTACCAATCTAAAGGTTGGGCAGTCTAAAACTTCAATTAACTCCCTATATTTTTGTTCACTTCTGCCATACCTGGCTTTAGCTGCTCGGGCCAGTCCCTCCCTCCCTTCCTGGTCAGAGAGGATATAAAAGTGCTGCAGCGGCCGCAGACTGGCGGACCCAATGGGCAAGCGGCATCTCACAAACACGGCCAAGGAGCCCTCGCCAGGACCGACCCTGGAGGTTTGTGGGGGCGGGAGCATGACAAGGTGAGGGCAGACGTCGAGAGGGGGGGGGGGGACGGGACGACGACCACCCCCCGTCTGTGTTAAGGCAAACATACCCCAGGGCTGGATGCCAGCCTTTCTGCCCTCGCCTCTCGGTGTGGCCGGGGGGGGAGGGCAGAGGCCCGGCTCTGCCTCCGCCCGCGGCGCCTTTCAGCACCTCCCGCCGCGGACAGCGCCCGGCCGGGGCCCGCACCTCCCCCGCACCTCCCCACCTCCCCCC